>OX457038.1:21159154-21631654 GCA_949752735.1 Lumbricus terrestris
TCCACCAGATTTAGGTAAAGCATCATGCTCATTTTCAGTGTAATTTTATATCCTTGTATTATATAGTACACTAGTTGGGGTACTCAGCGTTGGCCGTTGTCTGTTCCCTTGATCACTCTCTGACACATTCTATAAGCACTTAAAAACTGTTCTGTTTGTCCGTACTGGATTTGGGAGCGCCTCTGAGTAGTTTCCTTGAAGAGGCGCTATATAAATACTCGAATGAATGAATAATACGCGCATCTTGGCCTTCCACTTACACATGCAGTGTCATACACGCGTAATTACATAGGTCTATTTAAAAGCATTAATCCGTTTATTCGGTAATCACATCATAAAGCAATAATAAAAGCATGGCCAGTAGAAATAATAAGAGCTGACTATGCAGGAGAACCTAAAGGATCGTGTAATATGAGTGTTTATTGTGATAGTGTAAGCCTTTGAAATAATTTAATTGTGGTTTATGTAAAATTAATCTCTCTAAGTGATAGAAATGAGAAGTGAGTTGCAATGGTTGAGTCGACTAGAAGCTTGGGTAGAAGTTAGCTTAGTTAGGGATAGTAAAAGAATTCTAATATAGGATTCTGCAGATATTCCTTCGGTGAAATTGTATGGATTTGCTTATAAAAATATAAGGTTTTCGCCCCCACCAACCCTGGCCCCATGGTGGTAGAAATTCGCAAACCCTCCACGGGCGTGTCATGCAGAGACCGACAGGTTTGGAGTGAAAAGCTCAAAAACTGTGGAAATGCATACCTGTCAAACAAACAGAAATACAGACAGAAGCTTCTCTTGATTTATAATTATAGATTACTTATTGAAGAATCGTGCTTCAGAACAAAACTTGGGAAGCTGGTTAAAGCGCGAGTAATGTGTTTAAACTAGATCAAGGTGAAATTTATGCTAGTCCCTTAATGAGGCAGTTTCTTATTGCTATATATGTTGGCTTATAAAGATTTTAACGTGTTCAATGAGAACGAATTCAATGAAAAATTTCAATTGCAAACTCTGTTGACATGTAGGCTACATTGTACAAGAGCTAGTTTAATTTCCAGCTCCACTAATATATGCTATGGAGAGAATAGTCTCGTGTGTCTTAGCCTTTATGTTAATACATACTAGATGCCTGCAGTGAGTGTTTTATAATGTCTTGGAAAGAAAGATGCCTCGCTTATAATTTTATGGTTAATAAATTATAGACTTTCGCAATGAGAGTGTTTGCTATGTGTTATAGAAATAATAATTGCATCGTCTATTTAGGTTAATAAATAATAGGTTTTGTACAGCGAGGGTCTGTTATACGTTATGAAAAGAATAATTTCCTCGTCTATTTATAAGTTAATAAATAATAGGTGGTTGTACTGTGACGGTCTATTATATGTTACAGAAAGAATAATTTCCTCGCTTATTTAGGCTAATAAAAAAGGCTGTCTAATAGGTGCATCTAATGATTGTGGGTCTATGTTCCGACTCACATCAGCTCGGTTTAATAGTCGTAAATTAATTAAATTAAATATCCACTTCATTATAATTATTCATCGTTTGTCTAATATGCGTTCTATTTTCTATCCAATGTACATCAGAGAACAAACAGGTGGAGGTAATGACATCCATCAGAATGTTTGTTCCGTGGAATGAAGGTTTTGGTGATGAAAATACTGGGGAATACCAACAGCTAGAAACACAAACGGAAGACAAGGTTTTGATTTCAATCATATTATTCACTTTGAAGATTGTATGAAATAATTCGGTCGGCGTCTAAAATGTGGCTTTTACGCTGAACCTCTTATTGACTGTCGGACTTTATTCTGAGCCAAAACTTAAAGCGACGGTTATTATTAATCATGTTAAAGGTAAAATTGAATAGATTTGCACTTAAGCGAACGCTGACCAATTATCACTCAACATAATTTTGCATAAATACATTGTAGCATCTAATTGTAGACATGGGCGCCCGCAGAAATTTTTGCAGGGGGGGCAAACTTTTTATGATAGTTATCAATCTTTTTAGTAGCAAGAGCTTGAAAAATGTAATAATGGAAATTAAGAATAGGCCTACGGGTATTTTTCAAAGAGGTTTCTTATGCAAATTTCTCAGTTTCATTTTGTGTATAATTTTTAATATGAATAGTTTCCTTAGAAATTTGTTAAAAATCTAAAAGCAGATGTTAAAAAATAGTTTCCTAAAGATGCGCTATATAAGTCTATAGAATGAATGAATGAATAAATGAACGAAAAATAGGTGTCAGTTTTCAAGGGGCAAGTGCTCCTCTAGTTGCCTCTAAAGCACCACTCGAAAGTCAATCGCAGGGCACCAGCGTTTTCACAAGTGCTGCATCGAGTCAGAAGACTATTCCAAAGAGTAGTCAGAAAGAGGTCTGAGTCTGGTAGCCAGAGGGCCAGAGTAACTGTTAATGCGGGTGTCATTTAAGAAGGTGGAGGATTCGAGGATCAGATGATTGTGGGTATCAATCCTTTTGAACAGATCTCTTTGTCAGTTTTGGGTGTAAATCTTGAGGCGTGATAACCAGAGCCAAGTTTATCTACAGTTTGACCTCCCTGGATTCTGTACTGGCAGCTTGCAAAATGGACAAAATGAAGCCTGGCTTATAGCAGACTTGGTTTATATAATTACAATGCTGGTGAATAAGCAGCTCTCCTTGATGTAATTTCAGTGTACTTTGAGAAATTTTCAACTTTTTGCATTAGTATTTAATTTTTTTGCAGTTGTGATCATTTGCGCTACAGCTGATTTCCACTCAAGTAGGCCGTAATCGATAGGCCTGCTGATTGCATGGGCGCCCACAGGAGGGTTAAAAACCAATGGTCATTGTTACAGTTTTTAGAAAGAGCTTGAATATGCAAGGCAGAAAGTTATATGAGCATGTTTATTTCTATATCTAAATGTAGATTTCTGACTGTATAATTCATATCATTGGTGCATTAAGGCAAAGAAATTGGTTAAAAACCCAAAAGTAGTAGTTAAAAACATATGTGTTTCAATTTTCCAGGGGGGGCAAGTCCCTCCCTTGCCCCTATGTGCGGGCGCCCATGATTGTAGATCGGTTTAACTATTCCTTGCTTCTAATAGTTATATAAACCAATTTAAGTTCTAATACGCGTTATGACGGAAAGACGCTAAATTAAGTTCTGCACAGATTGGCCTAAAAGTAAAGATTAAAAAGTCTGAACTGATTTGGGAAAAAATACAGAAATGACCAGGAAATAGCTGTAAACTTGCATGAACTATTCAACACTTGATCAGATACCTTTTGTTATACTCTCTAATTAGTGTGTCATTCGACGTGTCGTTACCAACAATGTTTACACTCGATTCATTGAGTAGAGATGCAGCAATTGACTGTAATGTTTCAGCTGCACTACGCCCTCGACGGTTGTCCGGGATATGAAGGACTGGCGGTCACTGGATTTAGGTAAGGCAATAATCCACAGAATACTTAACCCATAAGACTTGCAGAAGTTTATAGCACAACTGTACTCACAGAGTGATGCATTCAATTAGTCAGTAGCTAAGAATAGGGTCAGCAGGGTTCCAGCGTAATCAATTGCGTCATTAGCAAGGCGTTAAGGTAGGTTTGATCTATTGCTAGACGGTCGCTTCTAAATGAATCTGGAGACGACAGCTACTGCATAAAAAGCCGTGTGCTGTAGAAACGGTTCAGTCGACGACCGATCGACCGACCGACCGATAGGCCTAGACGAGATGTTGGTCGAAGTCCTGCATGCTGCAGCCAATTCGAATTATGCATATAATTAAAGCTCGTCTGTTTGCTGTTGCTCCACGACTAACTGCAACTCATGTTTGCACGATAAGAATTGAATGAGCCACAATGTCATGTATGCAGTTGCTGCTGAATATGACCGTCCGCCATTTTGACACAACCAGCTTAACTGAACTTTTCATTACGTGCACTGAATTCACGAGATTGTTTGTACCAATTTGAAGTAATAATGATGACTTCGGTACGATACGAAAGCTATCTCATAGTGGAACTGAAAGCATCGAAGTCTTCGTACCATTTCGTGAGGTAGTCTCTTTTGTATTCTCTGTATTGCATGGCATAACGGACTCATTGGACTATGTATGAGAAAGATCCTTTTAAATAAAACAAAATTACAAGTATCATAGCGTTCCAAAAGCATAAAATGCAAGTGGTGGGTCAACACTGGTGAGTGAAATAAGTTTTTTTAGCTGCTTCTGCAGCATCTACAAAACGCAAAGCTCAATTTTAAGATTCGAATTGTATAAAGACTTCAAGACACGATCACGCATGTCGCCTAGGTATATCTCTGTTCTGACCTTGCTTAACGTGTTCTCTTGTCTACTGCTGTAGTTTTTGTCAGTTTTTCGCTCAAATCTTTCAAAGGTCGAACTTGTTCTCATTTGTTCACGCAGTTTTAAATCTCGTTTTCGTTATAAGAACTTCTATTACTACAGTTAAAGTGTACATGCATGTTGCCTCGGGAATGCTACATGTGATTTGTTTCTTTGCTATAAGTTGCGTCTATGTCAGCTTAATATAAGGCTAAGTAAACGAGAATTGATTGATTTATTTATTGATTGATTGATTGATTGATTGATTGATTGATTGATTGATTGATGACTCGGTTTAGTGAATCGAATACCGACGACGCACTAGCTGCGAGGAAAGGACGTTCAGTCGATTATTTTCCGGGTCTTTGGCGTTGGTTCGCTCCAGCCCCATTGTTGGACGGCGATTCAACGATCGCAGACTACACGGTGACATTTGACGCCTATACATTCGTCAACCATCCGGAAAACATCACCGATTTCATCATCTACGTTTCCATCCCTAGGCTGCTCAATGCAACGACGCTATTCGATAGGAACTACACGAGGGAAAGGATGTGGGAAGATCTGGAGGCAGCTGGTCAGATTCAGTAGATTGAAGTTGCAACTACTATCCGATTATAATTTCTAATGAAACTTTCCTTTTCTTCATTCTGCGTATTGAGATGTAGTCTATTATTATGAGCTGACTTAGATTTTCTATGAACCTTTCTAAACCTCTGGAAAGCAATGCTTCTCTTCTTCCTTTTCCTCTTTCAATCAGCGAATCAGTTGGGAACAAATCAGTCTCAATCCACGAGACTAAAAACACCGAAATACAGACAGATTAATTTTTATTTTTTTATGGTGCGAAATGATTGCTCTGTCGCAGCCGTATTTTAGAAGTCGACGCTATGATGCTGTTGACATTGGTCTTGAAATAAATAATAAAATTCCCCAATGGAGGGCAGATTAATTATACCCAGTGAATGCTAATTATTATTCGCTGAGCAAATGAAACAAGCAATGCAACATAACAATAGCATATACTTTGATATCTGTTGTCACATAGTTTATTATGGTAAATCGAATCCTACATTGTCTTGCCTGATAATTTATTAAGCTTTCGTATTTTAGATAATAGGCCTAATTATTAACCATTAGATTCCATAGTACAACCTTATGGACAGTAGGCCTAATAAACGCATAACGTTTCAGTCAACTTTAACGCACAACATTCGAAAATCTGCCACACCGGTCACGCATGTCTGATCATCAACTACTACAATATTAACAATAATAATTATTGTGTCAATATGAATTGTAACTGTGAATTGAAGCGACTTTCGAAGTCAGTGTTGGTTGGTTTGAATTTCTTCAGCTGCTGCGGCGTGTGAGATAATCAGTGAACCGTGTCCTGCATGCTACGGATGCAGCATTCCAGCGGAGGGTGGTATCCTGTGCAGTCGGAAATGCAACTACGAGGAAAACGAGGTCTGCTCTTTGACCGGTGACAACCTCTACACTGAGTGCCAGTAAGTCAGCATTGTTGACTCTCTATTCAGCACTACACCAGGTTTATTGTGCTTTATAAATGTTAGAGATGAAAAATACTGCTTAGATGCAGACCCCCTACGCACATCCTACCATTTGAGCACCAAAATCTCATAACAGATCTCTGGATCACGCTGGATTTTAAGATCCATCCTTCAAGCGAATGTCATCTGGCATGACAGTGGGGGGGGGGGGCAGCACAGCCACATCCATTCAATCGCTTGAGCTGTGAAAACTCATCGAAGTAGAGTTTCAGATGAACTATTTCGGGTTAATAAGTAAGTGTGTATATACTTTCTTGAGCTGCCTGAAAACGCACTGCGAAGGTATGATTTCTGGTGATTTATTAAAATCAATAATTATAACTATAATAATTTATCATTATAATTTATGGCCTAGCGTCATCACCTGATGAACCATCATTGTCTTTACGAATATATTTATTAGATCTATAATTAGTATATTTTTGCAACAGTTCGTTAACGACAGTTTCTTCAAACGTCAACATTTAAAACTTAAAAATTCGCAACTGATTAGGCCGCGAAAATAATGCAATTCGGTCATGAGTGATGACGACAGATCACACAAGACAGGAAGCATGGCGCCGATGGTCGCTACTCGTGAGTCGCGGGATTTGCCTAACTCGGTGGTGCTGTGTTACGGCGCCATATAAATTGTCGTTATTATTATTATTTGTGTTATTATTATAATTATTATTATTGTTGTTATTGTTATTTTTATTGGTTGAATAAATATTCCCAACAGACAAACAGAACAAAAGCCGTGTGAATTTTAGCGAGTCAAGTCAACCACCCTCATCCATGTCAATTAAGGGCTTATAGTGAAAGATCCTGTGAAAGCCACAACTTATCCTGGAATAAGAAGCTTGACTCTCGGGGTTCCCCGGTAGCTTGTGTTAGACGGCGACCCAAATCTGAGATAGGGTCTAGGCATTTGTTGTTGACCGCGCCTATGGATTATTATTATTATTATTATTATTATTATTACTATTTTTTATTATTATTATTATTATTATTATTATTACTATTTTATTATTATTATTATTATTATTATTATTATTACTATTTTTTTATTATTATTAAGCGCATTTAACAGTGATTGAGAACGTAACTTTTAAATCAAGTAAAACTAAGAATAGGTTTCATTGTAGCCTAACGAGTTTCGTTTAAGACAACTAAATTAGTCATTAAGAAAAAACGAATATCGATTGATTTTCAACTGAAACAGATTTGACGCTTTTCTGTTTTGCCAATTGAATGGAACTGCGTGGAATTATGTGAGATCTAATGGAAGAGTTGCGACTGATTTTGTGTGTGACAGGTGCAGCCCTGACTATATTCGGTTGGGGGTTTTGTGTGTGACAGGTGCAGCCCTGACTATATTCGGTTGGGGTCGAGTCCATGTTATCATGAAGACGCCGTGATAGGGATTTTCGTCGGAGTTGGATTGGCCGTTATCCTTATCTTAATCATCGTCATCATCATCCTCTGTCAAACGAAGACAAATTGCTGCAGGAAAAAGAAGAAAACTGACGAAAGGTATAATCGGACGATGATTTGTAAATGGATTTGTAAATGATGTAAATGATTTGTAAATGATTTGTAAATGATTTGTAAATGATTTGTAAATGATTTGTAAATGATTTGTAAATGATTTGTAAATGATTTGTAAATGATGTAAATGATGTAAATGATGACATTAATCATAGTTCAACCAACAGTGGATTCAGTTACAGAGAGGACGCTTGTCAAAGAAGTGAACACCGAGGAAGATTAGCATAGCCTATGAGTTGGAAAGTTTTGGTGGTAGGGTCTACTTGCAGCTTAACGTCATTGTGTGGTAACAAAGACCATTAGCGACGTCCTCCTCTTTTATCCAGGCTTGGGAGTGGCACTGGCAGAGTGCAACCAGTGGCGGAGTTTTGGAAAGTTTTGAAAATTATTTCTGACTGTATTACTTAGAAGTGAGTTTGATCTAATATTTATAGCCTATACTGTAGGCTATATATTGACGCTGCCTGCCCATCACTTGCTCACTGGGATATGATTTCTTTGCTTAGTTTGTCATGCCATTCTTTTATACTCTGTCCACTGTTTTTGAGACGGTGCAGAGCTGAATGGCGAAAATAAACTCGACCTCAATCCACTGAAGTCTTTATGCTTCTTGGCTCTGTACAAAGTGAGCAGCAACGTGAGAAGTCGTGATCGTTTCTATCCTTGAAATTAGGTGACTCGCGTTCTTAGCACCACCCAGCACTTCTCTCTTTTCTCATCATCTTGTTCACCTGTATACATTGATTCACCTGTATACATTGATTCACCTGTATACATTGATTCACCTGTATACATTGATTCACCTGTATACATTGATTCACCGATTACAGTTTGTCACAGGCTTGCCAACCGTTGCCGCTTAAGGTAGATAGTTGATGTATAATTGTATATTGGGTCAGTGGAAGTCTCTATAGCTAGTTACAATATTGAATGTTAGAAGTGAGCTGCAGGATGTCCACCATTTGCAACCGATCCACGGAGCTGAGACGGGCTTCACAGATACGGATCTCCTAGCGGAGAGCTCTTCCTCTCACAACGTCGATATGTCGCTGGTGGTGGCCAGGGACACTCCGACCGCACCACGTCATGATGCTAAGCTCATAGCATACCATCGTCGAGACAGCGATTCGTCGGACAGCCATATTTATCCACCAGACAGATTTACAGACGAACGACTTGGCATGGATGATGCTCAGCCCAGCGTTAGTCGAGTCGGTGAATTAGCGGCATCTCCATCTCACCAGGTAATTCACGAATCGCGTGTATGCGTGTGTGTGTGTGCGTGTGCGTGTGCGTGTGCGTGTGTGTGTGCGTGTGTGTGTGTGTGCGCGCGCGCGTGTGTGTGTGTGTGCGTGTGTGTGTGTGTGCGTGTGTGTGTGTGCGTGTGTGTGTGTGCGTGTGTAGGTGTGATTGATGCAGTTAAGACATCCATGTTAATTAAAGTCGAAGCCAATTACTTTTACTGCGGTCAAAATGAAATTGATTTTAATATGAAGCCTTATTATGATCCAACTGACTATGCTGACGACCAGTAGAACACAGGATGCATACCACATAGAAACTCATTCACACGGATGTCACTTACTTATATAATCCTAGAATGACACAAACCTTAAAAAAATTAGGAAGTCATCCGCTCCACAGTTGGTACGTTTGCAGGCCATGCACTCCATTAGCTGAGATTAGCTGAGATTAGCTGATTGGATGGCAGCTCGTTGTCTATACTCTATAAATCCGTGATCTTATCCAGTTTTAACGAGTCACCTTAAATATAGGTCTAATATATATTTTGCCTAATTTTGGGCTGCTATATTTCAGCCTTTCTTTTGCTTATAATGGTTAACTAATTTCACGACCTTTACGAAATACTTTTTCAGAGTCAATCAATTCAAGTGAATGCAACTCAATCCCGATTCTTCCCATCTCTAAATCTATATTTTAAAGACTCAATGACGTTTACTTAACTTATGTGTGTCTTGCTGTGACAAATTGCAATTATGCAGTTTTAACTACCGCTTTAAAATTCTAGAGTGTTTTTTATTATTTGCGAGCTATAATGTCTTACTGCCAAGGAATATAAGTTCTGTGTCAGCCTATACGTATGTATATATTTATGTATATATATATATATTTTAAGATGAACCCGTCTCTATGTCGTCTTTGTATGTCTGCTAGTTGGTCAGCCAGTTTGTCCGTCTGTCTTTCCTTTGGTTCTTGTGCTTGTATGCTTGTGTGTCGTCTGCATAACATTGCGACTGATTGCCGATGACGTCATCTGTGAGTTTTATGCTTCGATGGATTGCTGCTGCTTCTGCTTCTTCTGCCTCTGCTGCTGCTTCTGGTGCTGCAGCTGAGACCATGCATGCATGAATGAGAGTGTAGGTATGCGGTTGGTTCCTCCTGTACTGATGTCTGCATCCTCTCCTCTAGAATTCTGGTTTTCGCCGCTCATCGTTCGAGTCTCCGTCGCCCGAATTCAGCAGCAGCAGAAGTAGCGTCAGCGATCAGAACAACTATCCAGCTATCCATACATTAGACGCTGCAGCCTCCTCTATGCCGAGTCTCGAGATGGTCAGCACTAAGAAAGACGTACGTTGCATGCTTCTTCTGCTCCTCTATTCATTCTACAGATATGCATGCGCAGTCCACCGACAGACTGGTGATAGCAACTCTTTAAGAAATGTATACACTGTATGTATGTGTGTGTGTGTCGGTGTGTGTAGAAATATATATACTATATGCATATATATGTATATAAGCCTTTGTATGCGTTTTGGTAGGCTTCGGTTCATATGTTTTATGCGCAGAGCAATCTTAGTTGCATGCTTCTTATGTAGCTAATATATATATAAGATAATGTACTCCATCTATACTGCGTAATTCGTTGTATTCGGGCCTGTGAATAAGCTGGTTCCCCCGACATCACTTTCTGGGCGTAGCAGAAGTTTCGATTTTGCGATTACGAATAATTTAAGTCTGCATCTAAATCTTTTTTGTATTGCTACTTGTGATGTTCTAATTTAATAGCCATGTATTGATAGTGTAGTACTCCAGTTAACTTTGCATTTTCTGTTATACAAATTAGTAATCTTGTCTTGTAGTCTTCCATCATTCGGCCAAATAGCAATCTTCATCAACGACCTCTCTCCATATACGATCCTGAACAGGTAAGTCAAAAGTCAATGCATGCCATGCATGGTGTTCTTCAGCATATCTTCTAAGGCGTATACAATGCCATATTAAGCCATGATCGATGTAGGCCTACTTCACCTATATTATGGAGGTAACCTAATTTGGGTCTGCAATGTAAAATGCTGATTCGGATTAACTAATCGAAAATTGAAGGGAAGGAAGGAATATGATACATATATATATATATACAGTTCATCAATGGCATATATATACATATACATATATATACAGTTCATCAATGGCGTAATTATTGGCAGGACGCAATGAAAGCCATAACGAGAATGAACAGAACATAGGTCTATCTAATGTTTTGATGAAAGGCTTCAGTTGACGACTTGGCTTTCAGTCTGTTGTTGCTTTTGTCCTTCTGTAGAACATCGATGCTTTCGTCTGAAAAAGAGAGAGATCCACTCAATGACCTCACATCAACAAGACCGGCAACGCTTTGCAGTCATTTCTACGCTATGACATTTAGCATAGAAGTTTATGATGATTAAGCGAATTTTTAGTCATTAAACTTTTTATTAATTTATGAATATGTAAATCAGCCATTGCTTAGTACTCAATCGATTGACTTTAGTCTATTTGTTGTTGTTTTTCATCATTCTCATAGCCGGTATTCGCCTATCACCTATTGTTTTCATCATCACCTATTGTTTTCATCATCGTCGTCGAGTCATTGCTTTCGTCATCTTCTTCCTTTTCATTGTTTCCTGTTTCCTATTCTCATCATTTTCTTCTTCGTTTTTATCTGCTTCTTCATATTAGGCTATTATCGTCATCATCCAAGAAACAGACGTCATCAGCATATCGATCATAATAAGAAATTTTAGTAAAATGTTTAGCGATCTGTAGGCCAACTACACTAGACTTGTTTTTGTAACCATGAAACAAAACATAATCTCAACGCTATGAGTTTACATGCGCAGCAAGCAACTTGGCGTGAATTACTTGTAAACTAATTGCTTAGCCAGTTAGCAAGGTAGATTGTCTGTTGTAATAACTTCATCAAAGCAGTCACATAGGACATTGTAACTTGTGATAGTGCGTGCGTGCGTGCGTGCGTGTCTGCGTATAATCTTTTTCTATAGGCTACGTGCATGTGTTTTGGTGTGCTACAAAGCAAAGCATTGCATGAGAATGATTCTGATGCGTCAGTGAGTCTCCTGCCTCTCGGCCAACCAACAACGATCGCTAGCGAATGCTAGTTTGACTCATGGCCGAACATTGACCACAAGCATGCATCAACATCATTGTAACATTGTGATAAGTCATCACCAATGCACATTGTGAACCAGCTCTGTATACGAGTTATTACTGAATTATTAGTATGCCTAATAACCATTAGCGATGTGTACATGTAGGTGTGTTAGCCTAATAGAAATATGCGCAGGAGCTGCATTTGATCAGATTATTTTGGACGATATCAATATCTGTAGGTTGTGTTTCTAAAGCCTAGAAAGAATACTTTGATCATATTATATGGAATTATAACTGCGTTAGTTTCGTTCATAGCTAAAGACGCATCTCAATGCAAGGATACAAATATAAGTAAGCTTAGCCTACAAATATGTCTGCTATAATTGAAACTTAGCTGATAATAAACGACAGTTGAACTACCTACTTGATAAATTATTACGATTGCCCTAGTTTATAGTTTGGTTTAAGAATCAGATTAATAGACTCTTGAAATTATCTACATTAACGACTATAATACGAGTCTATGTTATGGGCCGACGAGAGCCGAATACTTTCACGCTATTCAACTCTACTGCCTTACGTTGTACTTTATCTCTGCTTTGGTCTTGGCTGAGATCGCAGTCTAATAAATATTCATGATAATTATGTGGAGCGTTAAAGACTTCGCTGATGAACTTAAGCGATTGCATTTCTAGATAAGCCATAATGGGCGACGTATCTGATTAGCAACGATAATAGGCCAACTGTCCACTTTAGGCTAAAGTTATATAATATTTATGTCACTCAGACGTAGAGGAAGCATAGGACATCCATTTTGGCAATCATTGACGGCAGGGACGGATCCAGTGGGGGGGGCAATCCGGCCATTCCCCCATCTGACCTTTACACAGAACGTACGTGACCATTACTCAGTGTGTCACATGAAAGAAGATATTGGCACTAATGCTAAACTACTTGTTCAGCAATTGAGTCTTTTAATTCATGTCCTCCTGATGTTCTTAAAACAGTTTAGAGTTTAGACCATGTCGAATGAAATTTACCACACTTCCCGTTTGTATGGCTGAAACTGAGAGAACGTTCTCGAAAGTAGGCAACGTAAACTGCTCTCTGGTACACAATGACCAGCTTGACGCTTGACGCTCTACTGATGTTGAAGACTCATCGTGAAATAATATCAGATAACGAGTACATCATTAGGCTACTGTACATAATCAGTTACTCTGTCACTGGTGGAAGGTGCTTAATCTAGACTTCTCCAATACTCAGTAGCGCTCCAGACTCAGCCACGCCTAAAGAGAACAGTCTAAAGAGTAGAGTAGAAAGTAGTCTAAAAGGCTCTAGACACTAGACGTAGTTCCACAGGGACTCAGGGACCCCATTCCAGGTTGCAAGTCTGCAGCGCTAGAAAAGACACGGCGCTGCGTAATAGAAGTGCGCCACCGTTAACAACAAGAAGCTCAGGCTGCTTAGAAGAGCGGGGAGAGCCACGGCATAGCGTTCTATAGCAATTCCTGCTAAGTGTGTCCTGGTCAGCAATTCTGGACCCTTATGGGCAACAAAGATAAGCCGATTCCAGTGCTACACTGTAAGCTTAGGGCTATAGACCTCTATATGCATAATTGCGCTTCCGTCTGCGGTATACATATATTGCCTAACTGTTATTCATAATTCATTATAGATCTAATAGTCCAGCAGCAGCAGAACTGAGTTGCTAAACTTGATACATAATGAAATTATTATTGTTCCGTAATTATAATTATGTTCATTGAAATCTTAAACCACTCTTTTTATCAGAACTAAAATAATATAGTAGCCCAGTTTTGCTAAGGTGACATCTTGAAATGGTACAAGTACAACGTGGAAACTCAATAAGAAGCTGTTACCGTACTATTGTAAGTTTATTTATTAAAGCTAAGAAATTGTTGCTAAATTGTAAGTTTATTTATTAAAATCATAGATCACTCTTATCGGCATTGAAATAGTAAAGCAATTTTGCTTAGCTGCTGTCATTGCAATGTGTAGGCTAAATATAAAAAATTCTGCTGGGAGAGGGGCATTCCCTCCTCCCCCTATCGGCGCTGCGCCCCTCGGCGATTGAATTTCTGCCACTGTTCCTCCATGCATGCACCTACAAGTCCCACATACGTTGCTTCCTCCGCCCATTTGGCCCCTCAGAAAAGCTTTCTAGATTCGTCACTGATTGAAGGACTACAGACAACAAACACCACAGTGTTTAGTGTTCACCGATAAGAGTTATTCTGTCTGGGTCAAGGTTCAGTCTGGCATCTAAACGTAGAAGGACATGCGTGTGTCTGAACAATTCATGTAGCTCCTTTCAAGCACTTAACAAAACGTAGCCTTCGTCAATCTGCATGATGTTGGATGTCATTAAGACAGAAATTTTATTTTTGCAAGCAAAACCCTAAGCGGTATATAATTATAAAACCATAATTATGCAGCTGTGAAGCTACGACGAGATTGCTTAGTTAAAGTAGGCGTTCACCTGATACTCAAAGTGCGTCGACTGATGTTGAAAGAAAGGGGTGGACCAGCAAAAGCATGACTCTGAACGTAACAAGACATGTAGCAGGCGGAGGATGTCTGTTAGGAATTCGCAGACTCTCTCTTCTACTTTAGCCAGCACTCGTTGACGAATACGAGTTGTTTTAGTTCCAGTCTACGCTCAGTGGTCATCGTGGGATCATGTGACGGAACGCTTGCAGTCTCTTATTAACCCGAATCAAATGTTCGAATCACATTGCATGTGTGCTTGGCAGTTGCTTTATAGTTAAATGAAAACACTTGCATTCTACGTTATGATATTTACAAACATATATGAGGGCTGTAAAAGAAAACTCACGAATCATTTTCCGTGACGGACCTATACCATAATATTATGCCTACGCCAACAACTCTCTGCCACGGATGGCTGTTATCACGTTGTGCACTTACATAACATCGTGTGAGACGAATCAGACGAACCGCGTTGATCCAGGCACACGCGAAAGAGATTGAGTGTAAAACCTTCTTTTAATGCGTAGCTCAGATGATCGATTCTAATCTATAGGCTGTACATGTAATAATTAATAGAGCTCATAGTCGTCTAATTGAAAGCAAATCGCTCTTCAGAGTGAAGTGAACCAATTCCTCAAACATCATATAATAATATTATATGTCGTTACGATATTATCGTAAACTCACACAATTGAACGAGGTAGCCTCGCACTCACTATACCTTCCCCGAGGGTGCTAGGACAAAATGTCCCCGGACAAAATGTCCCGGACAAAATGTCCCGGACAAAATGTCCCGGACAAAATGTCCCTGGACAAAAAGTTCCCGGACAAAATGTCCCCGGACAAAAAGTCCCCGGATAAAATGTCCCTGGACAAAAAGTCCCCGGACAAAAAGTCCCCGGACAAAAAGTCCCCGGATAAAATGTCCCTGGACAAAAAGTCCCCGGACAAAAAGTCCCCGGATAAAATGTCCCTGGACAAAAAGTTCCCGGACAAAAAATCCCCGGATAAAATGTCCCCGGACAAAATGTCCCGGACAGAAAGTCGCAGGGTAAAAGTGATGTCCCTACACTACGTCGCATAAGGCCTTTGTTTATTGTATACATGTATCGTTTCATATGAATTTCAGTTATTAACGAATACTGAGTGATCGTTTACTTCAAGGCATCCGTTTTTAAACTTAACGTGCCATATGTACAGGTACCCAGGGGAGGGGTGAAAA
Source organism: Lumbricus terrestris (assembly GCA_949752735.1). Classification (NCBI taxonomy): domain Eukaryota; kingdom Metazoa; phylum Annelida; class Clitellata; order Crassiclitellata; family Lumbricidae; genus Lumbricus; species Lumbricus terrestris. The sequence continues at coordinate 21,174,723 of OX457038.1, forward strand.
TTTCCTTGTCAAAATGGGGGTGACGTCCGAGGGTAATTGTCGGGGAATAAGTCCGGGGAATATATCCAGGGGAAATGTCCGTTCCCCACCTAAACTATGCATCGGCGGCCTGTTGGGATTTTGTGCGGCTGCAGTATCACGCTAGACTGCGTCCGTGTGTGAGACTAAGCGTATACGTCCAAGATGGACCGTCTTGTCCGACAATGCCCTCACCTGAAGACAGCCCAACATTTGAAACAGCTGTGTAGAATGGCAGATGGGAACCTCTTAACTTCTTTCTTAGCGGACCAGGGCCGTGTTCTGAAACCGCTCCTAATTCAAACAGCAGGAAATTATCATTTTCTCAAATTCTTCTGCGGTAATGCCATTTCTGGAAGGAATTCTCCCTCCATTTGAAGATGCCTAGATTAAACACTGGCCACTGCCTGTATATCGGTCGCCCAGTCACTGTCGCCAGTGCAGAGCTATACTGCCAATTGAAGACATCTGAATCCACCATCTCAAAGAAGATGCTTTGTGGTCTTGCCCTTGTGAACAAAATCGAATGCATTGTATGTTGAATGCCTTATGTTCATCGCTTTATAATTAAATAGCAGCTATAGGGACTTTCAGAAGCGCTGCCAGTGCATGCAATACCTAGACTCCTAGAGAATATGCAGGCTTTAAGACGAGAGAAAGATGACGAGAGATTACTATACCATAGAGAGGATGACAGACCGAAGTGTCCATTCCATAAGGAGGGACCTATGCAGGCAAATGATAAGGATTGTGCCATGACGCGGGGAACAAAGACGTCAAGCCAATCAGAGACCTAAGAGGACGCAACGAAGTGGCAAAAATGGGGTGAGTACTGGATCACAAAGATATTTCGTGGCAAGACCCAATTGGGACTTGACGTTCAGGGGTTGTTGTCCCCAGAAATGGCATTTCCAGCCGCTCGAGCTAGAGCCATGACTGTGCAGAATCGAGTTTTGTTCTTCTTGGGCCCAGTCCATGGTCGGGATAGTGCCGATATGGCCCTCCGAACTCTTCGGTAGGTCGGGCCTGAAGTTGAAGGGGTTTCCAAATGAAATTTAGCTGCTCATTATGCCTATTGTGTCTGTTTATTTCTGAAACTCATGTATTTACAACTTACAAACTGAAGGCCCCAAATCGGAGTCGGATCGAGTGCCTCAAAGTCAGGTAGACCTACAGCTTCAGCAAACATAGTACAAATATTATTGATTTTGTGCATAAGTAACGCCACTTAAACCGACTCAGGTCAGTATATAGAGTTTGTAAGCCTACTTTCCTAAGCACAGCGTTTATAACAAATTGTAATTCCTAATAGGGTGGGCCCATAATAAGACATGCGTGGGGCCTTCAAAACAATACCTCGGTAGGTCCAGATGTCATTAAGACGCGCCTGGCCTCAAGTTTGTAGGGGGCCTCCACATTTATAAGTGTAGGCCTACTCCGAAACGCAACTGTAGAAATATAATAATTTTCTTATGTTAACCCCGTCATCACTGATGTAAATGTAGGTTAGGTCTAATTTTGTTGCTCAGATATGCCAAATTACATGCAAAAGGATGCAACATATGGACGGCAAAAAGTATATTAGTGTATTCATTCATTCATTTCAGGGATTTATATAGCGCCTCTTCAAGCGTCTACTCATAAGCGCTCCCGACCCAACCACAATTAAAGAGAACAGTCTTGCAACATTGTTGTGTGGTGTAGTTAATGTTTAAGAGCCCCAAGCCTTTAGAGTGTTCAGGGGCCTAAGGTTGTCATGCCACTGCATAGTTACGTCCTCACGCTAACGATAGAGAAATAATTTCTCGACTGAAATGATTGTCTCACAAAAAAGCTTATAATTAGGATAATTTATCAAGTATCAAAATAATGAGCGATCCGGACACACACCTTCAAGGCTGCCTATATGTAGAACAAACGCAGATACTATGAAAAATAGCTGAGCCCTTGGCAAATTTGTACATTTCTGACGCAGGAATCGGAATTCTTCTAAATTGGTGAACCAAATGCAGCTTGCAATTGGTTGATTTGCTAAGAATGTTCTGTTATATTCAAAATGACTCGTTTTCATGCATTTAGAGAAGGTGGTTTTCTGACAGAAGGACTCTTTCTCAATGTAGGTGTAGGCCTACCTATTGCTAGGCGTCCATGCGCTGGGTTTAGGTAGTGTAGGGACATTACTTTTATCCTGGGACTTTTTGTCCGGGACATTTTGTCCGGGACATTTTGTCCGGGACATTTTGTCCGGGGACATTTTGTCCGGGGACTTTTTGTCTGGGGACTTTTTGTCCGGGGACATTTTATCCGGGGACATTTTGTCCGGAGACATTTTGTCCGGGGACTTTTTGTCCAAAGACATTTTGTCCGGGACATTTTGTCCGGGACATTTTGTCCGGGGACATTTTGTCCGTCCACGTCCCCGAGTACCAGACTGATTCACGCACAGGCTGCTACATCAAGCTCTTCCACTATGACCACTCGTACTGGGTTCATCATCACAATTGTCTATTAATGTGCCTAGTCGTGTATCTACTAGCCTAATATTAATGCTAACAGCATTAGGCCTACTATAACTATTGCTACCACTGATGCCCTGCTTTACAACACTAGAATCATTCTTACTGTCACTTTAGTGACTATTAAATTTCTATTAGCAAACCACGGCACCCCACAACTATTTGGACGCCAACTTCAACTTTAAGAATTTGAATGTCTTGAATCGTTGAAATTCGACGAATCTTTGTTGAGTTATTTGATGTCCCACGCTACTTTTGGCGCTTTTGTTAACTATGCCAGATATTTTACTGTCAAGGTAAATGCAAATTCATTTGAAAGTAGTCATTATAATATGCACATTCCTGACAAACGCAATATTCGGTAGTATGTTTCCATGTGCTCAATGATATCTCTATAGTAGCCTATAGGGGGCCATCCATCATAAAGTACGTCACGCTATTTTTGACCATTTTTGACCCCCCCTTCCCCTGTCACAAACTGTCACAAGTCTCGGACCCCCCCCTAAAGTACGTCACACTTTCGAACAAAATTATTTAAAACATAACCATTTACCTAACCCTCTAAACCCTAGGATACTATCCCTAATTCCTCTGATAGTGACATGTGTCTCTAAACGCTTTGATAGTGACGGGAAATCAACTTTTATCCCGCCAGGCCAGGTTTTAGACACGCCTGGCCGGGCTGGGTCGGATTCTAGGTACTAAGAACAAAAAAATATAAAAGAATTTAAAAAATAAATGTGTGACGTCACACATGGCCTGACCCCTCCCTCTGTCACAAACTGTCACACTTTCTTACACCTCCTTCCCCCCCCGGAGCGTGACGTACTTTATGGACGGCCCCTAGGCCTACGCATTGGTTTGATTAACGTAGGCTAACGTAGAAAGGGTTTCTCGGTGGATCACAAAGTCAGGCATATGCTGACACCTCATTGACCCAATCAGTTAATTCAGACCACGTAGGCTAACTGTTGGCTAGAACGATGACTAATGCGTCAAAAATTGAACATAGTGTTAGTGTTGAAGTCTTTGCACCAGTCTCCTGTCCACGCTATTTAAAAGCGGACCTAAATCTCCTGACTATGCAACCAGATTGTCTGTCTTTCTGACCTTACCTCAAACTAGAGATTTTGCTGGATCTCGAGACTTTCGATCTCTTTCCTTCTCAATTTAAGACTGTTGTATTTTCGAAATCGTTTATTCATCGCAGGCTGTTCTCAATTTTAGATGACTGATTTACAGTTTTCAAGCCGTATAATCAGTCAATTAAAATTGAGTAGAAATTCAATGTCTAGTCGTTATTGGACTGGCTGCATATTAGGCCTAATAGGCCTACCAATTGAGCGATTGTTCAGTCAGTATTCGTTTGCTATTGGATTTCTTTTGTCTGGATGCGATATTCATTAGGATGCTGCAAACCCTATTATTTATTTGTTGAGCGACTAGACCGTGCACGTAGGCCTATGCATCTAACAATACACGAATGACTATAATATAGCCTACTATAGGCCTACTTATAAAGCGCCTTTCGAGAATAACACAAGGGCGCTATAACATGATGACCTCATGCGGGTCTGACCTAAGCAGTAACACAATTCAGAATTGCCTAACGTGAGATTTATCTTACTAAGCAGATTTTAGAATCCAATTCATAGACCTAAATGCTCTGAGTCTCTGAATAAGTTCATTCAGACTCTTCGATTGAACGGATTATCCAATTATTTTCATGAAACACTTTACGTTGAATTGTTTAGATCAACTCTGAACCCATCTGATCTAAAAATTACTTAGCGCAGAAGCACAAGTCGCAGCAGGACAGATACTTATGTCCAAACGCCCCCTGCATTTTGCTTTAAAACAGGCAACGGTCCGAAGTTTCACAAACAGATGGGCTTTCGTTCTGTTATTGGTCGCTGCATCGGTGTGGGGGGATACTGAAGACACGACAGGCGCCAGAACACAAGGGGTCAGGGTCCATTTGAAATTTCAGGAATCTCAGGATTTCTTTTCTGGCTCTGGATTATGGTGAGACCTTTTGAATGGTAAATGAAAATCCATCTAAACTGTCGATAAGAGCGCTAATGTAACTACTGGAGACCATATCAACTGAAATGTTATTCAGCCTTGTACTGCACTTTCTTGAAGGTAATACACTTTCTTACGCTGTTATAATTATTTTTCAAAGAATAGGCCTACAACGAATAGGAAGCGCCGCCACCAACTTGAACAATTGCATTTATTTTTCATTTATTGCATGTTCGTACATCGTGCAATGTGAAAACAAACATAAGCAAACATGAATATAAAAGATCGAAGAATCATAAATAAAGAGAAATTCCTACAATTGCTAAAACCTAATTTCAATCGAATGTCTTACTACTATACCTTACTTCTGAACCTGTTCTTTCACTAAAATAACAACTACCACTGCCATCACTCGGCCATCTACAAGATTAGTGATATCGCTCCACCATCCACCTCTTCCACCACTCAGCCAACTCTCAATGCCACCAACCATCTAACACTATCACTACTCAAACATCTACCACTTCCACCATTTAACCATCTACCACTTTTACCACTGAACCATCTACCATTTCCACCACTGAACCGTCTCCCACTTCCACCACTGAACCATCTACCACTTCCATCATTGAACCGTCTACCACTTCCACCACTAAACCATCTACCACTTCCACCACTGACCCGTCTACCACTTCCACCACTCAACCATCTACCATTTCCACCACTCAGCCATCTACCGCTTCTGCCACCCAAATACCTACCACCTCCTCCGATTAACCAGTCATCACTTGCTCTGCTCTGCCAACTACCACTGGCAGAACTTGATCAACTACAGATTCTTCTTCTCTACCTTTAATAGGACAAACCCTGCATTATAATACCATTAAAAATAATCAGTGTAATAGAAACAATGCTGAACTGTCAATGGAGAAATGGGGTTCAAACCTCGCCAAAGCAGAAATTTGGTTAGAGATTTCATCTGCGCCTTATACCAACTCAGCCATGACGAGAACAACGACGCACTCTTGGTTGGAAAATTCTATAGCTGTGCCGCTGCCACGGCCGCCGCGGTCTATGCATTATCTCACGCTTGTTGTGCGTATGTGTACCTAAAATTCTGAAGACGCCGCTGGGTGTAGTAGTAGAAGTTGTGAAAAATACAAGAAGAAATTGCTTGTCCAAATTCACAGACTAACAGTCTACTAGCATAACAAATTCAAAGCTACATTAACACAGAAACAGATTCCGTCGTTACTGTTTGCCTCTGTGTTCATTCAGAAGTGCAGCAGCAGTAGAAGCGTCAGTTGGAGTAGCAGTGGGAGTAGCAATAGCAATAGCAGTAGCAGTGACAGTAGCAGTAGCAGTAGCAGCAGCAGCAGCAGCAGTAGTAGTAGTAGTAGTAGTAGTAGTAGTAGTAGTAGTAGTAGTAGTAGTAGTAGTAGTAGTAATAGTAGTAGTGGTAGTAGTAGTAGTAGTAGTAGTAGTAGTAGTAGTAGTAGTAGTAGTAGTAGTAGTAGTAGTGGCAGTGGCAGTGGTAGTGGTAGTGGTAGTGGTAGTGGTAGTGGTAGTGGTAGTGGTAGTGGTAGTGGTAGGGGTGGTGGTGGTGGTAGTGGTAGTGGCAGTGGCAGTGGCAGTGGCAGTGGCAGTAGCAGTAGCAGTAGCAGTAGTAGTAGTAGTAGTAGTAGTAGTAGTAGTAGTAGTAGTAGTAGTAGTGGTAGTGGTAGAATATGGGTGTTTTTCATTCACGGTCCTTACAGCCCGTCTAGGCTGTCATCGGATCTCTCAACATGACTTCGTGATATGGCATCAATATTTTGTTAAATAAATTAGGTAAAAAACCGGTGGAAGGAGTAAGCGAAAGAACTATACAGATATGTAGCCTACACTACAACGGAGGCATGGACTTGATGCACAAAATGGACGAAGAAGAAGTAGGGGAGAGGGAGGAAGACATATGACCAAAAAATGTCGTTTGAGAAGAGGTAAGAGCGACCATTAAGAAACTGAAAAATTACAAAGCGGAAGGGATATTCCAGCATAAATGCTTAAAAGTCTAGATGAGGGAGCCTTGAAGGAATTGTGCTATTGGAGAGCATGATAACAACAGACACCAAATGCCACAGAGAAATCAGAAGAAGGATTGCAATAGGAAAAGAAGCTTTCACGAAGAGGAAAGAACTACTGAGAGGAAAAATGAACAGAAATTTGAAGATAGGCTACGAATGATAAAGTCATTGGTGTGGATTGTGGTACTGTAGGCCTATAGTTCAGAAACCTGGACCAGGGGGTAAGAAGATATAAAAAGACTGGAGGCATTTGAAATGTGGCTGTGGAGAATCACTGGAAAAGATCAGCTGGACAGAACATAAAACAAAGTACGAAGAAGTGCTGAGAAGAATTGGAGAAGAAAGAACACTGATATGAATGATAAAAGAAAGGCAAAGAACGTGGATTGGATAGAGGAAATTCTTTGCTAAGGATAGGGAGAATGGAGTGGGACAAGAACAAGATGAAGACCGAGACAGATGATGCTGGACTGGATGATGAAGGACGGCTACCAAAAGCTAAAGGAGAAGGCACAACGGAGAATGGAGTGGCGACATTTTGCGTTCGAACCTGCCTATCTATAGGGGGCAGAGAACCCGAAGAAGAAGTCTCCGAACAACTGTGAGCGTACGATTGACTTACGGTCAGGGATGAACAGTAATGTAATTGAGTAATTAAAATTACGTAATTTGCAGAAGAAAGCAACGGTGGCTGGGCCACATACCAAAAAGAGAGGGCATGCTGGCGACGTTGTTGGAGGGTCGTATGGAGGGGAAGGCAACGAGAGGCAGAAGGAGATTAAATATGCTGACATTGCTGAGTGATAACGATGATGGAGATACATGCATGTGCATATGGTCGCACCAAGAGGAGCGCGCAGGACAGAGAAGGTTGGAGGTCGAAGAGAAGCACGGGGTCGTCCATGTCACAAACCTGCTCAACAGCAGAAGACTGAAGAGAGCATTTGAATTACAATTTATTGTAATTGGCAATTTGTAATTTGCTGTTCTGCATAAAATAATTCGTAATTTACGGTTCAATTATAGGCTACATTTCTTCAATTAATTCGTAATTACGTTCTGCAAATTCAAATTACTTTGAATGTAACTATGCTCTGCGGCACTGCCATTCGACATATTCATTCAAGTTACGCTGTCTACCTGCACAGTTTGATGACCAAACCAAAAGAGTACAAGAGTTACTAGTAACAACATCTGAAAATGCCTCCAGTAGCGAATAAAAATATCATCGAGCTATTATCATCTATGCCAGTGATCACAAAAACGTAAGCAAGACGTGGAACTTTATATGGTTTTAGCGTGTAGCGGGCAGTGACCACAAAAGGCATGCGATTCCTGTCCGAGTTTTTTATATTTCAATGATGCAGGTTGTAATTGATGTAATTGAAATTTCCTAAGTTTTAATTGTACTATCTAGCAAGTTTATCGAGTAATTGATCAATTGTAATTCAATTATATTTTCTCAAGCAATTGGTAATTTTTCATTCAATTACATTTTCTCTAGTAGGCCTAATTGGTAATTTGTAATTCAATTACATGTTAATTGGCTAAATGTGTACAATTGCCCGTCCCTGATCATCGTTCCTACGCAGTAGCAGAAATGGAACTATAGAAGAAGATTATCTAAGCAAATTCGATGTCGGGTGCATTTTGTGGATATCTAACTCTTGTGAAATTTCAGAATCAACGCAAAGTCGACACCAAGACTAATGTTAGGAAGATCTGGAACACAATCATCGCAAAATGAAAGTCAGATGCAACGCACTTTCTCTCAAACTGCTAGCTGTTTTTGGATCTGTGATAGCAGGCATTGTCCACGGAGGTACGCTGGTACAAACATCGACACCGTTAACATTCTCTAACACCTCGCCAGTGTTTCAAGCAAACAATGCCGTAGTGATAAACGAGACGAGCACAGAATCAAGAGATGGGCAATCCAATTCGACGACTCCACAAACCAGTCAATCTGAAGATACCACACAAGGCTCATTTAAAATTGATGGCACAACCGAAAATATCTCTGTTCAAATGTCATCATCAATAGAGACTGTTTATACCACAAGCAACGCAGGTACAACGGTCGTTTCAATTCAAACGTCATCGATCGGAGACAATGGTGGTTCAGCCAATTATGAGACATCAAGTATTTCAACTCCAACACCATCAATCGAAACTATTAGTAGCACTCAATATCCGCAAATGGACACAATATCGACACCGGAAGGATATACAGCCAACGTCTCACTCATACTTAATGATACAGAAAAGTTTGATGCATCTACAATATCAATCGCAGCTAAAGGAACCACCAAGCAATTTGATTTAACAACGACATTAGCGGAAGACATTGGTAGCACCTCCTATACTGATATAACCACAACATTAATTCAGACGTCATCAATTGAAGGTCGTCAAACCACATACCATCTGGATGAAACCACGATGTCATCTCAAGCAACGTCACTTGACTCTACTTACAGCACAGGCACTTCAGATACAACCAGGATATCATCCGAAGCAACGTTACATGAAGAGAGTGGTAGCACAAGACCTTCGGAAACAACCACGATATCATCTGAAGCAACGCTACATGATGACAGTGGTAGCACAAGACCTTCGGAAACAACCACAATATCATCTGAGGCAACGTTACATGAAGACAGTGGTAGCACAAGACCTTCGGAAACAACCACGATATCATCTGAGGCAACGCTACATGATGACAGTGGTAGCACAAGACCTTCGGAAACAACCACAATATCATCTGAGGCAACGTTACATGAAGACAGTGGTAGCACAAGACCTTCGGAAACAACCACGATATCATCTGAGGCAACGCTACATGATGACAGTGGTAGCACAAGACCTTCGGAAACAACCACAATATCATCTGAGGCAACGTTACATGAAGACAGTGGTAGCACAAGACCTTCGGAAACAACCACGATATCATCTGAGGCAACGCTACATGAAGACAGGGGTAGCACAAGACCTTCGGAGACAACCACGTTATCATCTGAGGCAACGTTACATGAAGACAGTGGTAGCACAAGAACTTTAGATACAACCACGATATCATCTGAGGCAACGTTACATGAAGACAGTGGTAGCACAAGAACTTTAGATACAACCACAATATCATCTGAGGCAACGTTACATGATGACAGTGGTAGCACAAGAACTTCGGAAACAACCAAGATATCATCTGAGGCAACGTTACATGAAGACAGTGGTAGCACAAGACCTTCGGAAACAACCACGATATCATCTGAGGCAACGTTACATGAAGACAGTGGTAGCACAAGAACTTTAGATACAACCACGATATCATCTGAGGCAACGTTACATGAAGACAGTGGTAGAACAAGACCTTCGGAAACAACCACGATATCATCTGAGGAAACGTTACATGAAGACAGTGGTAGCACAAGACCTTCGGAAACAACCACGATATCATCTGAAACAACGTTACATGAAGACAGTGGTAGCACAAGAACTTTAGATATAACCACGATATCATCTGAGGCAACGTTACATGAAGACAGTGGTAACACAAGAACTTTGGAAACAACCACGATATCATCTGAGGCAACGTTACATGAAGACAGTGGTAGCACAAGACCTTTCGAAACAACCACGATATCATCTGAGGCAACGTTACATGAAGACAGTGGTAGCACAAGACCTTCGGAAACAACCACGATATCATCTGAGGCAACGTTACATGAAGACAGTGGTAGCACAAGACCTTCGGAAACAACAACGATATCATCTGAAACAACGTTACATGAAGACAGTGCTAGCACAAGAACTTCAGATACAACCACGATATCATCTGAAGCAACGTTACATGAAGACAGTGGTAGCACAAGAACTGCAGATACAACCACGATATCATCTGAAGAAACGTTACATGAAGACAGTGGTAGCACAAGAACTTTAGATACAACCACAATATCATCTGAGGCAACGTTACATGAAGACAGTGGCAGCACAAGAACTTCAGATACAACCACGATATCATCTGAAGCAACGTTACATGAAGACAGTGGTAGCACAAGAACTTCAGATACAATCACGATATTATCTGAAGCAACGTTACATGAAGACAGTGGTAGCACAAGAACTTCAGATACAATCACGATATCATCTGAAGCAACGTTACATGAAGACAGTGGCAGCACAAGAACTTCAGATACAACCACGGTATCATCTGAGGCAACGTTACATGAAGACAGTGGTAGCACAAGACCTTCGGAAACAACCACAATATCATCTGAGGAAACGTTACATGAAGACAGTGGTAGCACAAGAACTTCAGATACAACCACGGTATCATCTGAGGCAACGTTACATGAAGACAGTGGTAGCACAAAACCTTCGGAAACAACCACAATATCATCTGAGGCAACGTTACATGAAGACAGTGGTAGCACAAGACCTTCGGAAACAACCATGATATCATTTGAGGCAACGTCACATGAAGACAGGGGTAGCACAAGACCTTCGGAAACAACCACGATATCATCTGAAACAACGTTACATGAAGACAGTGCTAGCACAAGAACTTCAGATACAACCACGATATCATCTGAAGCAACGTTACATGAAGACAGTGGTAGCACAAGAACTGCAGATACAACCACGATATCATCTGAAGAAACGTTACATGAAGACAGTGGTAGCACAAGAACTTTAGATACAACCACAATATCATCTGAGGCAACGTTACATGAAGACAGTGGCAGCACAAGAACTTCAGATACAACCACGGAATCATCTGAAGCAACGTTACATGAAGAGAGTGGTAGCACAAGACCTTCGGAGACAACCACGTTATCATCTGAGGCAACGTTACATGAAGACAGTGGTAGCACAAGAACTTCGGAAAGAACCACGATATCATCTGAAGCAACCTTACATGAAGACAGTGGTAGCACAAGAACTTCAGATACAATCACGATATTATCTGAAGCAACGTTACATGAAGACAGTGGTAGCACAAGAACTTCAGATACAATCACGATATCATCTGAAGCAACGTTACATGAAGACAGTGGCAGCACAAGAACTTCAGATACAACCACGGTATCATCTGAGGCAACGTTACATGAAGACAGTGGTAGCACAAGACCTTCGGAAACAACCACAATATCATCTGAGGCAACGTTACATGAAGACAGTGGTAGCACAAGAACTTCAGATACAACCACGGTATCATCTGAGGCAACGTTACATGAAGACAGTGGTAGCACAAGACCTTCGGAAACAACCACAATATCATCTGAGGCAACGTTACATGAAGACAGTGGTAGCACAAAACCTTCGGAAACAACCATGATATCATTTGAGGCAACGTCACATGAAGACAGAGGTAGCACAAGAACTTTAGATACAACCACGATATCATCTGAAACAACGTTACATGAAGAGAGTGGTAGCACAAGACCTTCGGAAACAACCACGATATCATCTGAGGCAACGTTACATGATGACAGTGGTAGCACAAGAACTTCGGAAACAACCAAGATATCATCTGAGGCAACGTTACATGAAGACAGTGGTAGCACAAGACCTTCGGAGACAACCACGTTATCATCTGAGGCAACGTTACATGAAGACAGTGGTAGCACAAGAACTTTAGATACAACCACGATATCATCTGAAACAACGTTACATGAAGACAGTGGTAGCACAAGACCTTCGGAAACAACCACGATATCATCTGAGGCAACGTTACATGAAGACAGTGGTAGCACAAGAACTTTAGATACAACCACGATATCATCTGAGGCAACGTTACATGAAGACAGTGGTAGCACAAGAACTTCAGATACAATCACGATATCATCTGAAGCAACGTTACATGAAGACAGTGGTAGCACAAGAGCTTCAGATACAACCACGGTATCATCTGAGGCAACGTTACATGAAGACAGTGGTAGCACAAAAACTTCGGAAACAACCACGATGTCATCTGAGGCAACGTTACATGAAGACAGTGGTAGCACAAGAACTTCAGATACAATCACGATATCATCTGAAGCAACGTTACATGAAGACAGTGGCAGCACAAGAACTTCAGATACAACCACGGTATCATCTGAAACAACGTTACATGAAGACAGTGGTAGCACAAGAACTTTAGATACAACCACGATATCATCTGAGGCAACGTTACATGAAGACAGTGGTAGCACAAGAACTTCGGAAACAACCACGATATCATCTGAGGCAACGTTACATGAAGACAGTAGTAGCACAAGAACTTCAGATACAACCACGATATCATCTGAGGCAACGTTACATGAAGACAGTAGTAGCACAAGAACTTCAGATACAACCACGATATCATCTGAGGCAACGTTACATGAAGACAGTAGTAGCACAAGAACTTCAGATACAACCACGATATCATCTGAGGCAACGTTACATGAAGACAGTAGTAGCACAAGAACTTCAGATACAACCACGATATCATCTGAGGCAACGTTACATGAAGACAGTAGTAGCACAAGAACTTCAGATACAACCACGATATCATCTGAGGCAACGTTACATGAAGACAGTGGTAGCACAAGAACTTCAGATACAATCACGATATCATCTGAAGCAACGTTACATGAAGACAGTGGTAGCACAAGACCTTCGGAAACAACCACGATATCATCTGAGGCAACGTTACATGATGACAGTGGTAGCACAAGAACTTCGGAAACAACCAAGATATCATCTGAGGCAACGTTACATGAAGACAGTGGTAGCACAAGACCTTCGGAGACAACCACGTTATCATCTGAGGCAACGTTACATGAAGACAGTGGTAGCACAAGAACTTTAGATACAACCACGATATCATCTGAAACAACGTTACATGAAGACAGTGGTAGCACAAGACCTTCGGAAACAACCACGATATCATCTGAGGCAACGTTACATGAAGACAGTGGTAGCACAAGAACTTTAGATACAACCACGATATCATCTGAGGCAACGTTACATGAAGACAGTGGTAGCACAAGAACTTCAGATACAATCACGATATCATCTGAAGCAACGTTACATGAAGACAGTGGTAGCACAAGAGCTTCAGATACAACCACGGTATCATCTGAGGCAACGTTACATGAAGACAGTGGTAGCACAAAAACTTCGGAAACAACCACGATGTCATCTGAGGCAACGTTACATGAAGACAGTGGTAGCACAAGAACTTCAGATACAATCACGATATCATCTGAAGCAACGTTACATGAAGACAGTGGCAGCACAAGAACTTCAGATACAACCACGGTATCATCTGAAACAACGTTACATGAAGACAGTGGTAGCACAAGAACTTTAGATACAACCACGATATCATCTGAGGCAACGTTACATGAAGACAGTGGTAGCACAAGAACTTCGGAAACAACCACGATATCATCTGAGGCAACGTTACATGAAGACAGTAGTAGCACAAGAACTTCAGATACAACCACGATATCATCTGAGGCAACGTTACATGAAGACAGTAGTAGCACAAGAACTTCAGATACAACCACGATATCATCTGAGGCAACGTTACATGAAGACAGTAGTAGCACAAGAACTTCAGATACAACCACGATATCATCTGAGGCAACGTTACATGAAGACAGTAGTAGCACAAGAACTTCAGATACAACCACGATATCATCTGAGGCAACGTTACATGAAGACAGTAGTAGCACAAGAACTTCAGATACAACCACGATATCATCTGAGGCAACGTTACATGAAGACAGTGGTAGCACAAGAACTTCAGATACAATCACGATATCATCTGAAGCAACGTTACATGAAGACAGTGGTAGCACAAGAACTTCAGATACAACCACGATATCATCTGAGGCAACGTTACATGAAGACAGTGGTAGCACAAGAACTTCAGATACAATCACGATATCATCTGAAGCAACGTTACATGAAGACAGTGGTAGCACAAGAACTTTAGATACAACCACGATATCATCTGTGGCAACGTTACATGAAGACAGTGGTAGCACAAGAACTTCGGAAACAACCACGATATCATCTGAGGCAACGTTACATGAAGACAGTAGTAGCACAAGAACTTCAGATACAACCACGATATCATCTGAGGCAACGTTACATGAAGACAGTAGTAGCACAAGAACTTCAGATACAACCACGATATCATCTGAGGCAACGTTACATGAAGACAGTGGTAGCACAAGAACTTCAGATACAATCACGATATCATCTGAAGCAACGTTACATGAAGACAGTGGTAGCACAAGAACTTCAGATACAATCACGATATCATCTGAAGCAACGTTACATGAAGACAGTGGTAGCACAAGACCTTCGGAAACAACCACGATATCATCTGAGGCAACGCTACATGATGACAGTGGTAGCACAAGAACTTCGGAAACAACCACGATATCATCTGAGGCAACGTTACATGAAGACAGTGGTAGCAAAAGACCTTCAGATACAACCACGGTATCATCTGAGGCAACGTTACATGAAGACAGTGGTAGCACAAGAACTTCAAATACAACCACGGTATCATCTGAGGCAACGTTACATGAAGACAGTGGTAGCACAAGACCTTCGGAGACAACCACGTTATCATCTGAGGCAACGTTACATGAAGACAGTGGTAGCACAAGAACTTTAGATACAACCACGATATCATCTGAGGCAACGTTACATGAAGACAGTGGTAGCACAAGAACTTTGGAAACAACCACGATATCATCTGAAGCAACGTTACGTGAAGACAGTGGTAGCACAAGAACTTCAGATACAACCACGGTATCATCTGAGGCAACGTTACATGAAGACAGTGGTAGCACAAGACCTTCGGAGACAACCACGTTATCATCTGAGGCAACGTTACATGAAGACAGTGGTAGCACAAGAACTTCAGATACAATCACGATATTATCTGAAGCAACGTTACATGAAGACAGTGGTAGCACAAGAACTTTAGATACATCCACGATATCATCTGAGGCAACGTTACATGAAGACAGTGGTAGCACAAGAACTTTAGATACAACCACAATATCATCTGAGGCAACGTTACATGATGACAGTGGTAGCACAAGAACTTCGGAAACAACCACAATATCATCTGAGGCAACGTTACATGATGACAGTGGTAGCACAAGAACTTCGGAAACAACCACGATATCATCTGAGGCAACGTTACATGAAGACAGTGGTAGCACAAGACCTTCGGAAACATCAACGATATCATCTGAGGCAACGTTACATGAAGACAGTAGTAGCACAAGAACTTTAGATACAACCAGGATATCATCTGAGGCAACGTTACATGAAGACAGTGGTAGCACAAGAACTTCAGATACAACCACGGTATCATCTGAGGCAACCTTACATGAAGACAGTGGTAGCACAAGAACTTCAGATACAACCACGGTATCATCTGAGGCAACCTTACATGAAGACAGTGGTAGCACAAGAACTTCATATACAACCACGATATCATCTCGGTCAACGTCAATTGATTCCACTCATAGCGCAGTCACTTCGGATACAGCTATTATATCATCTCAAGCAACGTCATTTGAAGCCAATGGTATCACAAGAACTTCGGATACAACCGTGATATCATCTCAGGAAGCATCATATGACGCTATTGATATCTCAGGGATTTCGAATACAACCACGATATCATCTAAAGTAACGTCAATTGAATACATTGATAGCACTGAGAGAACGGATACAGCCATGATATCAACTCAATCGTCACTTCAAGCTATTGATAGCATACACATTTCGGATGCAACCGCGCTGTCATCACAAACATCGTCAGTTGAAGCCATTGATAGCGCTGAAAAAACGGATACAACGTTGATATCATCACGAACATCGTCAATTGAAGCTACTGATAGCACTGGCATTCCTGATACAACCACCAAGACATCTCAATCATCGTCAATTGAAGCTACTGATAGCACTTTCATCCCTGATACATCCAACAAAACATCTCTTGCAACGTCGATTGAAGTTAGTGGTAGCACTGGCAGTCAAGATATAACCACGACATCATCTCAAGCATCGTCAATTATAGCTAGTAATGACACTTTCACTACGAATACAATTAAAAAATCATCTCAGACATCATTAATTGAATCTATTGATAGTACAGGCACTCGCGGTATAACAAGGATATCATCTCAGACAGCGTCAAATGAAGCTTTTGATACCACTGACTCTCCGGATATACATCTGATATCATCTCAAACATCATTAATTGAAGCTACTGATAGCGCTGGCACACCTGATACAACCACCAAAACATGGTCAATTGAAGCTAACGATAGCACTGGCAGTACAGATATAACCGTGATGTCATCTCAAACATTATCAATTGAAGCTAGTAATATCACTCACCGTCCGGATATGACCACATTATCATCTCAATCCCAGTCAAGAGAATTTACTCAGCATGCAAATAGAACCCAGATATCAACTCGAGCGTCATCAATTGAAGTTACCGATAACACTAAGCGTGTTTTTATGGCCGAACTATCAACCCAAACGCCATCAATAGAAACTAGTAATAGCACTCAATACGCTGATCTGACCAAGCTATCAACTCAAATGTCATCAATCGAAGCTAGTAATAGCACTCAATATGCTGAGCTGACCAAGCTATCAACTCAAACGACATCAATGGAAGCTAGTAATAGCCCTCAATATGCTGATCTGGACAATCTATCAACTCAAATGTCATCAATCGAAGCTAGTACTAGCACTCAATATGCTGATCTGACCAAGCTATCAACTCAAATGTCATCAATCGAAGCTAGTAATAGCACTCAATATGCTGATCTGGACAATCTATCAACTCAAATGTCATCAATCGAAGCTAGTAATAGCACTCAATATGCTGATCTGACCAAGCTATCAACTCAAACGACATCAATTGAAGCTAGTAATAGCACTCAATATGCTGATCTGACCAAGCTATCAACTCAAACGACATCAATCGAAACTAGTAATAGCACTCAATATGCTGATCTGGACAATCTATCAACTCAAATGTCATCAATCGAAGCTAGTAATAGCACTCAATATGCTGATCTGACCAAGCTATCAACTCAAACGACATCAATTGAAGCTAGTAATAGCACTCAATATGCTGATCTGACCAAGCTATCAACTCAAATGTCATCAATCGAAGCTAGTAATAGCACTCAATATGCTGATCTGACCAAGCTATCAACTCAAACGACATCAATTGAAGCTAGTAATAGCCCTCAATATGCTGATCTGGACAATCTATCAACTCAAATGTCATCAATCGAAGCTAGTAATAGCACTCAATATGCTGATCTGACCAAGCTATCAACTCAAACGACATCAATTGAAGCTAGTAATAGCACTCAATATGCTGATCTGGACAATCTATCAACTCAAATGTCATCAATCGAAGCTAGTAATAGCACTCAATATGCTGATCTGACCAAGCTATCAACTCAAACGACATCAATTGAAGCTAGTAATAGCACTCAATACGCTGATCTGACCAAGCTATCAACTCAAATGTCATCAATCGAAGCTAGTAATAGCACTCAATATGCTGAGCTGACCAAGCTATCAACTCAAACGACATCAATCGAAGCTAGTAATAGCCCTCAATATGCTGATCTGGACAATCTATCAACTCAAATGTCATCAATCGAAGCTAGTACTAGCACTCAATATGCTGATCTGACCAAGCTATCAACTCAAATGTCATCAATCGAAGCTAGTAATAGCACTCAATATGCTGATCTGGACAATCTATCAACTCAAATGTCATCAATCGAAGCTAGTAATAGCACTCAATATGCTGATCTGACCAAGCTATCAACTCAAACGACATCAATTGAAGCTAGTAATAGCACTCAATATGCTGATCTGACCAAGCTATCAACTCAAACGACATCAATCGAAACTAGTAATAGCACTCAATATGCTGATCTGGACAATCTATCAACTCAAATGTCATCAATCGAAGCTAGTAATAGCACTCAATATGCTGATCTGACCAAGCTATCAACTCAAACGACATCAATTGAAGCTAGTAATAGCACTCAATATGCTGATCTGACCAAGCTATCAACTCAAATGTCATCAATCGAAGCTAGTAATAGCACTCAATATGCTGATATGACCAAGCTATCAACTCAAACGACATCAATTGAAGCTAGTAATAGCCCTCAATATGCTGATCTGGACAATCTATCAACTCAAATGTCATCAATCGAAGCTAGTAATAGCACTCAATATGCTGATCTGACCAAGCTATCAACTCAAACGACATCAATTGAAGCTAGTAATAGCACTCAATATGCTGATCTGGACAATCTATCAACTCAAATGTCATCAATCGAAGCTAGTACTAGCACTCAATATGCTGATCTGACCAAGCTATCAACTCAAACGAGATCAATCGAAGCTAGTAATAGCACTCAATATGCTGAGCTGGCCAAGCTATCAACTCGAACAACATCAATTGAAGCTAGCGATAGCACTCCACGCCCGGCTATTACCACTGTAACAACACAGGTGTTATCAATTGAATCATCTGACTATAATATAGCCAAGATATCAACTGCATCGTCATCAATTCAAACTTCTCATAGCACTGTCCATCCGGATGTAAACACGATTTCAACTTCGTCATCGACTTCGTCAACCTCTGACGTACGAAGCAATTTTACTTCAGAATACGATTATCAGCAAGGTAATTCCAACCACTAAATATTTTTGTTTGTGTTCGTCTTTAAAATCGTCAATGCTCCTGTTGTCTATATTTGCATACTGTTTTAAAGTCGATGATTGGAAGCACAAAGTAATCGTTTAATTTTCTGAAATTCTGGCAGCGTTTGATTGTGCGTCTGTAAGCTCGTGGCGGTTGTCATGAAATATTTTAGGTGTTATTCCTTCATTTGTTTAGTCATTCATTTGGTGCATTATATTCACTACACCCTACATTCAAGTTTTTAGTGTTTTTTCAAATTTGTTTTACGCCGTTGATTTAACGTTGACCTGTAATCACCGAATGTAGGCTTATGTTTTGATCACCTGCTGTTGTTTCTGTTGGTAAGCAACTTCGCAGGCAGACGATCTCTTCGTCGCATCTACGGAAGAAGCTGGTCAACAATATTCAGTTGTCATTCCGCCAAATTTTGGTTAGTACAATAAGCTAATATCTCTAATTATAGTTAATGAAACTTTAAAGCGTGGGTCTTTTGCAGTGTGCCTTCGCATATCTGAAGAGCCCAAAGACCTCAGAGAACTATAACTCTAATGATTTTGCTCTATTAAATTAGCATATCGTGTATTTGCTTCTTACTCTATTTTCTTCTTGCTGCTATACGTTCCATGTACAGGGTGCGCCAAAAAGACCCATAGGTTTTTGCCAATATCTTGACCAAAAGTAAGAATTTCCAAATGAAATTTTACAGGCTTATAGACAATTCATATTTACACATTATGGCCAGATTTCATAAAAATATTTCGAATGGAACAAAAGTTGCATCGCTTTTAGTGAGGTCACCCACCGTTTTTTGACGATTCAAAAACGAAACGCAACAAAAAGTACCAAAAACACGATTTTATTAAGTCTCATCTCAAATAACGGTTGTCAAATGAACCTGGTAGTGCTTCACAACTTGTGTTCAATTTGCCCACCACCAGTGCCAAAACTTCTTTTAGTCTTTTTGCAAAGTTCTTGATGAACCTGTTGATTAATCTGACAGATTCCTTATTTACCAATTTGATTGTCATCTTGCTAAGTGGCTTCTCAGTGACGCCGAGCTACGCTGGTACCCTGTTTCTTTTTTTAAATAGTAATAATAATAATCATCTGGCGCTATCAAGGCTATTTGATACCAATTATTAAAGATGAGAAAAAAATCATCGTGTTTTTGTTACTTTTTTGTTGCGTTTCGTTTTTGAATCGTCAAAAAACGGTGGGTGACCTCCCTAAAAGTGATAGGCCTATAGCTTTTGTTATGTTTGAAATGTTTTGAACGAATCTGACCACCATGTGCAGATATGAATTGTCTTTCGATATTCTTACTTTTGGCCAAGATATTGACCAGAATAATTAGATTGGCTTTTGTTACTTTTTGTTGCGCCGCGTTTTTGAATCGTCAGAAAACGGTGGGTGACCTCACTAAAAGTGGTGTAACGTTTGGTGTGTTTGCAATATTTTGATGAAATCTGGCTATGATGTGTAAATATGAATTGTCTATAAGCCTGTAAAATTTCATTTGGAAATTCTTACTTTTGGTCAAGATATTGGCAAAAAACCTAGTGGGTCCTTTTTGGCGCACCCTGTATGTTCTGATGCGTTTATCTTCTTATTTCAATACTGAAAGATAAAACTGATTTGGGCTGAGTCGACAATGTATTCCAACACATCATGTCATATTGAGATCCAGAGGTATGACTGTAGCAAATATATTGCTTCCGAAACAAGTAAATGTCAACAAATAACAAATTTAGTTCGGTCTTAAGATTGCATACACTATTTTATACGGATCTTTTAGACTATAATAGTTTTGATTATGAAAATATGCGCGTAGACTTAATCGAGCATAACTAAATTGACGCGAACTTGTGAGGAAACTAGGTCAGATGATTTCATTTTGGAAAGCCGACAATCTGTGACTCTGTAACCATTTATACGATTGTAGAAAATAAGTT
Organism: Lumbricus terrestris; assembly: GCA_949752735.1. NCBI lineage: Eukaryota > Metazoa > Annelida > Clitellata > Crassiclitellata > Lumbricidae > Lumbricus > Lumbricus terrestris. The sequence goes on from OX457038.1 coordinate 21,196,072, forward strand.
TATAAATATGTCATCGTCGCTGAAACTACGACCTGTAAAGTTTGTCGATTACTTGGATCCAGAGTCAGATAGCTACAAAGAAATGCAAAGAAACACTAAGAACGCGGTGAGTTGATCTTATCAGAAATTCAAGCGAAAAATGTACTTCATGGCAAAGTTACACATCTTATATGTGTATATAGGCTATGTGTATAATAGTACCTGGTATATATTTATGTCTAGGCCTATATAATGTGGCGAAATTCGCCTTTGCAGCTGCCGCGGTCTTCTCCTCTTCCCCCCGCCGCCGCCGCCGCGGTCTTGTTTACGCGTTCGCCGGCATCGATTAGGCGGTCGCATCGCACCGTCGTTCGCACGTGCGCATTAAGTCCCCTCTCCGGGCCTGTGACGTAGAAGTTCCTCGGTCCGGGCCTGTGACGTAGCAGTCCCCTTCCCCCCCTCCTTCGCCTCCAAAGACCTCTGTCCGGGCCTCTGACGTCACGGTTTCCCCTTGTGCGCATGCGCGGATCTGGTAAGCTGAAGTCCCCCCTGTCCGGGCCTCTGACGTAGCAGTCCCCTTCCCCCCTCCTTCGCCTCCAAAGACCTCTGTCCGGGCCTCTGACGTCACGGTTTCCCCTTGTGCGCATGCGCGGATCTGGTAAGCTGAAGTCCCCCCTGTCCGGGCCTCTGACGTAGCAGTCCCCTTCCCCCCTCCTTCGCCTCCAAAGACCTCTGTCCGGGCCTCTGACGTCACGGTTTCCCCTTGTGCGCATGCGCGGATCTGGTAAGCTGAAGTCCCCCCTGTCCGGGCATCTGACGTAGTAGTCCCCTCCCCTCCTCCGGCAAAGTCCCCCTGTCCGGGCCTGTGACGTAGAAAGTCCCCCTGTCCGGGCCTGTGACGTCACGGTCCCCTCGGTCGGGTATATATAGGAGCGCGGTCTCCATGCATTAGCTCAGATGTCACCGGGAAGTCTGCGGGAGCTCCGTCCGTTTTAGAAGCGCAGGTGCAGTCGTCGTTGTGAGCAGCAGTCGTTGCGGCCGTCGGTCGCCGTCGTTGCGGTAGAGAAGGAGCGGTCGTCGTTGCAGCTGTCAGTCGCCCGTGGGAGCTGCCGTCGCCGTCGCCTTGTATCGGTCGTCGGAGCTCGCCGTTGCCGCCGCCGCAGTACGCCGCTGCCGCTGCCGGGGGTTCCTGCGTTTGTCACAGTGGGGCGCTCTCGAAGTCCACCATTGCGTGGGAGCCGCCATTTTGGGAAACGACCGTCCGCTACCAGGGTACGACTGTTGCGGGTATCACGTGGTTGCCTGTTGTGACGTGTGGAGTGTTGACAATACATCGTCTGAAAATACATCGTGTCTTCGGGTCTTCGTACGGTAGTGGGATCAACTGTTAAGCCCTTCGATAGACGACGGAGGCCGGACTTGCGCTCATACTGAGCGACACGCTTAGCCTTGCCACCTGGAGGCCGCGAGGCGGACGCGCCACCCCAGCATCTCCTCCTCCCCCCGTTCCGTTTCCGTCACACTGGTACCAGAAGTGGGGTGCGCAGTTGTTCCAAACGAATAGACGAGTCTACCGAAGATGATGGACGACGACGAGGTAACGTTCCGGCAGCCGAGACCTTTCGAGTTCAGCACGCCTTCTGATGTCTCTCCGCCTGCTGTGGGAAGAACGACGATGGAGAAGCAGCCGAGCCGTGGCCGACTGATCGAGCTCATTTCTGACGATGGTGAGGAGCTGGTGGAGACGAGTCCCCGTGTGAAGACGGAGACAACGGATTCGTCGAAGGAGTTGTTGGAGAACTTCGGAAGTCTCCTGCGGAACCGACCGACGCCAATGAAGCCGGGTCGATTCGACGGGACTGGGTCCCTGGAATTCTTTCTAGTACAATTCGAGGTATGCGCTCGTCACAATCGATGGACAGACGCGGAAAAAGTGGATCATCTACGCTGCGCGCTAGAGAAGGCTGCGACGCAACTTCTTTGGGATTTCGGCGCGCAAGCTGACGTAAGTTACGCCCAACTGGTGGAGCGTCTCCGACAGAGATATGGGACGGACGGACAAGCTGAGACGTTCCGTAGTCAGCTGTATTTTCGACGTCAAGGGGCCGGAGAAAGTTTGAGCGACTTATTACACGAGATTCGCAGACTCGTTGTATTGGCCTATCCTGTCCCGTCCAACGAGACGGCGCAGATTATCGCAAGAGACTCGTTCCTGGAAGCTTTGCGAGACAGGGAGCTTTCGTTGAAAGTCAGGGAGCGTGAGCCGAAGACTCTGGATGAGGCTTATCGGACCGCTCTACGCTTAGAGGCCTACCAGAGAGCTTCTGAGAACGACGATCATCGGAGACCGTCGAACCGTGTCCGTGGAACGCAAGAAGTCGAGCCGACCGACCAGCTCCAGTCGACCCTGGACCGCTTCTTGACGACACAGCGTGACGATCAGCGTCGTTGGCAGCGAGAAATGGAGCGGAAGATGGACGAACAGTTCCGGGAGCTACGGAACCAGTCTACGATCGAAGACGATGGATCGAGACGAGATCAACGGCCTGGGGACCGCCGATTGGGAGATCGCCAGCCGGAGACTACGAGGAGAACCGTGACTTGTTATGGATGCGGTAGAGCCGGTCACGTGGTCCGAGATTGCCGTCAGCCGCGCCGTTTCCGGAACCGGCCGAGTGACGAGGAAACGACAGGAGGAGACGCAACCGCGCCATCGACATCCGTGGTGGTGAACCACACCACACGTCCGAAGCTGCCCGACCGCGCCAGCAGTAATGCCGTTTACGTTCGTGGAAGGATCAACGACCGACTGCAGATGTCTCTCATCGACACCGGATCCGAAGTGAGCCTGGTTCCGTCTTCAGCCGTTGAAGGGTTAGAACTCCGTTCTTGTACACGCTTGTTGATGGCTGCTAATGGCTCGAATATTAATGTTTTGGGCGAGGTCCGGTTACCCCTTAGATTTTGGGATGGTTTTGAGGTCCATGCTAACTTTTTAGTCTCTGACCAGATTTCCGAACCGATGTTAGGAATGGATTTCTTGAGGGAACAGCGTTGTCGCTTGAGTTTTGGTAACGGGGCTCTGTTTATTGGTCGCAAACGTGTCCCCTGGTGAGAGGGAATGGCTCAATGTGGTGCCGGCGTGTAATGGTCGCCGAGGAAATAGAGTTACAGCCCAAATGCCAAAGTGAGGTGCCTGTGAAAACCGTATACGGAGATTTGACCTCGGTGGCTCCCGCGTGGATGACGGAGGCTCACGAGATCCGTCCTGGAGTTCACCTTGCCCGTGTTGTGTTAGACGATGAGACTAATGCGCACGTGAGAATAGTAGACTTGAATGATAGTCCGGTCGAAGTTGAGCCGATTAGGATGGACGAAGGTAGGATTAGTCAGAATAAAGACGCTTCGCCTAGTGAGTTAATGTTGGTAGATTTGCCCGAGGATGTGTCGCCGGAAATCCAGGAACGGATGAGAAGTTTGTTAGGAAAGACGTCGGTGAGCACGCATAAGATTGAGACAGGAGATGCCCATCCGGTGAGGCAACCGTTGAGACGTCATCCGCTGCCGCATAGGGTTGTTATTGATAATCAGTTGGACAGTATGCTTGATGATGAAATTTTGGAACCAGCGGTTAACGAGTGTGTGCGTAGGACTAGGTGGAAAGTCCGACGCAGGGCCTTTAGGGTTGGTTGGTCGGGAGCCGTAAAGAGGTTTTGCCAGCGGTGTTCTCCCTGCGCCCAATACCACCGAGGTCAACTGCTCAGGCAGGGTCCCTTGAAACCCTTACCCTGTGGGAAGCCTTGGGAACGGTTTAGCATGGATATTGCTGGTACCCACCCGCGTAGGCGTAGAATTTTGACGGTGATGGACGGGTTCGCTAAATTTGTAGAAGCCATTCCACTGGCTGATTATAAGGTTAATTCCGTGGCTTGGGTTGAGACAAGTTTTGACGGGATCCTTTCTGGGGAAAGTCGCAAGCAGCCATCAGAGTGTGACATTGCCACTCGTCGCTTAACGAGTCCGCCGCTGCTGATGCTTCGTCGCCTGAGACTGCGAACTACCAGGATGGCCGACCAAAGCGTGTGGTCCGTCGTCCGGCTCGCTACGAATAGACGTTTATTGTGAAAAGAGACTTGAACTCCGAGACTTGTGGGTGCAATGGACTATGGACATTTTAGAACGCTCAGGTTGAAGCGTTGTTTAATTGTACTTTGATATGTGTGGCCGTTGGCTATTTCTCATTGTTGAAACGTATATAACTCGTGCTTTTCTGTTAGTTAGGCCCGTTGGCCGTGTCTCGTTATGGTGAGACTTAGCGTAAGGTGTTGTGGCCCGTTGGCCCAGTGTTGTGGATTCTACATGATGAACCGTGGACATTTCTTGGACATTAGTTCGTTTCTTCCTGTTCCGCTTTTGTTGTTACGACTTGTAAGTCGTTCGAGGGCAGAGTTGTTGCCATTGGCCCGTTGGCCGGTTACTGTATAACGCGGACGGTCTAGGGGGATCCTTGTTTTTGGGAGGGCCCGTGGGCCCTGGCCCTTCGAAATAAGGGACATTTCGAAATCGTGGTGGAAGGAGAGTGTGGCGAAATTCGCCTTTGCAGCTGCCGCGGTCTTCTCCTCTTCCCCTGCCGCCGCCGCCGCGGTCTTGTTTACGCGTTCGCCGGCATCGATTAGGCGGTCGCATCGCACCGTCGTTCGCACGTGCGCATTAAGTCCCCTGTCCGGGCCTGTGACGTAGAAGTTCCTCGGTCCGGGCCTGTGACGTAGCAGTCCCCTTCCCCCCTCCTTCGCCTCCAAAGACCTCTGTCCGGGCCTCTGACGTCACGGTTTCCCCTTGTGCGCATGCGCGGATCTGGTAAGCTGAAGTCCCCCCTGTCCGGGCCTCTGACGTAGCAGTCCCCTTCCCCCCTCCTTCGCCTCCAAAGACCTCTGTCCGGGCCTCTGACGTCACGGTTTCCCCTTGTGCGCATGCGCGGATCTGGTAAGCTGAAGTCCCCCCTGTCCGGGCATCTGACGTAGTAGTCCCCTCCCCTCCTCCGGCAAAGTCCCCCCTGTCCGGGCCTGTGACGTAGAAAGTCCCCCTGTCCGGGCCTGTGACGTCACGGTCCCCTCGGTCGGGTATATATAGGAGCGCGGTCTCCATGCATTAGCTCAGATGTCACCGGGAAGTCTGTGGGAGCTCCGTCCGTTTTAGAAGCGCAGATGCAGTCGTCGTCGTGAGCAGCAGTCGTTGCGGCCGTCGATCGCCGTCGTTGCGGTAGAGAAGGAGCGGTCGTCGTTGCAGCTGTCAGTCGCCCGTGGGAGCTGCCGTCGCCGTCGCCTTGTATCGGTCGTCGGAGCTCGCCGTTGCCGCCGCCGCAGTACGCCGCTGCCGCTGCCGGGGGTTCCTGCGTTTGTCACAGTGGGGCGCTCTCGAAGTCCGCCATTGCGTGGGAGCCGCCATTTTGGGAAACGACCGTCCGCTACCAGGGTACGACTGTTGCGGGTATCACGTGGTTGCCTGTTGTGACGTGTGGAGTGTTGACAATACATCGTCTGAAAATACATCGTGTCTTCGGGTCATCGTACGGTAGTGGGATCAACTGTTAAGCCCTTCGATAGACGACGGAGGCCGGACTTGCGCTCATACTGAGCGACACGCTTAGCCTTGCCACCTGGAGGCCGCGAGGCGGACGCGCCACCCCAGCATCTCCTCCTCCCCCCCCCGTCCCGTTTCCGTCACAATAATATAGTTTTGTCAATATATTATATTCGTTTAATATCAAATAAGTTGGCAAATCCCAACTCGGTTCATCGAACATAAACATAAATGAAGTTGAGTGCATGTTGGCGTCGTGACACTGTCATCATGACAGTGTCACGACGCCAACATGCACAGGTTCAGGAAATGCACTTTCATCGTTGGATACAGTTCCTATCATCCTTAGTCGGTAACGGACAGCATGTGGACGGGACTGAAGTGAAGGTAATAATTACCACGTACCATCAGTGGAAGAAGTCCCGTTACACGGTTGTTTTCCTCCATTTCACCAACTGGAAGAGAATTAAACCTCTCTCAACGTCAATCAACTGCGCGGCACTCAGCCTGGTCGTCGGTGCGATCTCGACCACTTTTCAGTATAGGAACCGCTCTATAGCCACGCTCTAAGTCCTCAACTGAGGCGAGGCCCCCCGTATTAATCGTATCCCCCAGATGAAAAGAAGTTGAAAAAAGCACTTACGCGTGTATTTAGTTTCCATCTGCTTTGTTTCGAACAATGACATTAACAGCATGGGCGGAGTTTGGTTTCCGTTCTTGGAGGGGCTAAAGCCTTCTTGGGGGGCTATGCCCGGGAAAAGATACCATTTACATGGTGAAATAGATGAATCTGGGTCTTCTTGAGGGGGCTTAGCCCACCTAACCCCTGATAAACTCCGCCCATGATTAACAGGTATGTTTATTTCTACTAGATAATTGTGCTTGCTTTGGTTTCAGAACACTTAGAGCATGTAGAACGCTTAAGAACACTTAGAGCTACTAAATAAATTCGAATCGCTATGCTCTGAACATTGTTTAGGACACTTAAAGCAATTAGAGTCACTTAAAATTGTGATTACAACATAAACTTTTCAATTATAGGCCTACGCATTTTCAATAAAGCGGATAGAATGGCTTATCCCCCGGGACCGGTGACACGAAGCGGAGTATCCCCCTGAAAGCTATCCGGGGGATGAATTAATCTATCCCCCGGATGGAATTAGCCGGTCTATACTATCCGGGGGATAAACCATTCCATCCCTTTTTTTGAAAAATGCGCATAATAATTTTTTTTATGCTGTAATCAAAATTTAAAGTGACTCTAATTGTTTGAAGCGTCCTAAGCAATGCTCAGATAAAGGCAACTCCAATTTATTTAGCGACTGTGAGTGTTCTTAAGTGGTTTAAATGTTTTAAGTGCTATAAAAACAGGACAAAACAAATTATCTGGTAGGAATAAACATACCTATTAGTGTCATTGTTCAAAACAAAGCAGATGAAAATTAATTTGCAAATAAAAATGCACGCGGAAGCGGTTTTTTCGATTTTTTTAAATTTGGGGGAAACAATTAATACGGGGATACTCTATTTCGTGACACCGGCACATTTCATCCGGGGGATAGATTAATCCATCCCCTTTCCGGATAGCTTTAAGGGGGATAGAATATCACGTGACACCGGCGCCGCGAACAATAGCAGAGATTGTTGAACCCGCCGCCATCCCTACGATCTGAAAAATATCGGTGCGTATAGGATGCCAGCGTAGACCCCAAGATCTTCCCGACGTGTGATGATGCAAAGAAGTCGTTCCGAATAGGAACCCTATAATCCAAGGACCCTCGTTGCCATGAGCACTCGAACCATGCCAGAGAGTGATGGAAATTCCATCACTTCCCAACGAGCGACATCCATCTCCGGCGACTTAAGTTGCTCCATTCTGCTCATGTGGCCACATTATCAAGCTCAGTTGTGAACTTGTGATGGCATAATTATCATTCTCGTCTGGACATCAATCCATTTCAAATAAGTGTCGTCCAGTTGCTTGACGGGTGCTGGGTTGTGTATTTATTTCCATATTTGTTTTTTGCTTGCAGTTGGATGACGCATTTGCTGGCTGTCCTGGATTTGTCAGAGCGAACGTTACAGAGATTCGGTAGGTTCAAATCTGATCGTCTTGCAACTTGTCAGTCATCCAAAATCACTGGTTGTGGTTGCAGCTGACATTTTAGGAAGATATCTTCCACAGCAAATCTATTATCTAGGAGGTTGATGAAAGTAGGCTATACCAATTCCTTGTGGAAACCTATAGTGCGTTTAAAATCTTGAAAAAATTGAATATAATAATAATTTCAAATTTAAATGCATGTTGATTGGTCGTTTGATTAATTCCGAAAATTTACATAGCGTTTCTTCAAGAAAGCTACTCAGAGGCGCTCTCTGTGTTGGCTTATTCGATGTTATAGAGTTCGAAAGCACATTCAATGTTTCTTTTGGGCACAATTCCAAATAATAGGGCGCGGTGGTATAGGCCTATTAGTGGTTTGGTACCTTGAAGCAGGAGGGCTTCAAGTTCGAATCCACCTCAAGCCGCTGCGTAGAGACCTTCACTCGCAATAAATTGCGCTTCGGCGTGAAACACCGCAGTGGAGTGTCCGCGCTCTAGTCGGAAACGCCTCTGAGCAGGGGGCTTGAAGGGGTGCTATAGTAAGTGTTAGAAATAATTCAACTCAGCTGATTTTTAAATGTAGTCATGGATAAATATCAATGCTAAATACAATCTATCATAAATCAAGTTATGTCTGCGTTGTTGCATCTACGGCCTTTAGATCGGCAAGACGGCAGAGAAGCAGCGGTTCAGACGTGGAGCCAAGTGCGCACAGTGGGACGAACTATAGACAAGACCTCATCGTTAGCTACACGGTCGTGTTCCGTGCAAAGGAAGCTGTGCTGGAGACGAATAGAACTATGGATTACATTGATCACTCTGTCATCGATCGATTGATGAAGTTGAATGTCAGCGGAGCCACAATCTATCCTGAATATGCTGAAATAAATGCAAGGCAAGACCTACTCGCTCAGTGTAAGTATCGCTTGAATCAAGTCATCTACTAGCTAAATAGCACCGTCGATCAGTATAGTGTCGCTCTTTCGTGAGCTCTCGTGCTAGGCTACATGATTTTAAGGCGATTCCACGCTTAGGCCAATGTCTTCATCGCCTGTGTCTTCATCGCCTATGTCTTCATCGCTTGTTCACAAATTAGTCATTAGTCTACCGCATTTATTTGCCAAACCATTTTGCACGTATGGCTCTAACTAGTCGACACAGCACGAAAACTGGACATTTAAGCTGCGTATCACCTTTAGACTGTCACTGCCATTCAGCTGTAGCCTTAAATCTTGTTAGTGTCAATGAATCATTCCGATAAAAAAAACTAGTGCTTGCTGGTGCTATTTAGAACTACAATGAAGACTTATTAATGTGAAAGAACAATGAAAATGAATTGGAGCTGCAGGGACCCTATAAGGATTTGAGCTATGAAGAAAGTTTGAAAACGTGTGGACTGAAAATATTGAATAGTAGGCACTGACAGTGAGAAAACATAGGGAGGAACGAACGGACGGACGGACGGACGGACGGACAGACAGTAACATGAGGTTCATTATATATTTAACAATATTTTAGACTTCTGACCACGACTGACAGCGCTGTACATAGAATAAAACGGCACCATTAAATTTTATAATCCGGCTGCAGGGGATACTTCTTGAAGGGGATGATTTGGTACGACTATTGGGGATACTTTTGCACGATGGGGGTTAGCCCCTTCCCTTCAGATTCATCCGACCAGTTACTTTATTTCGCAAAGCATACAAAGCATGACCGACAAGTAAATCCATTCATTGCACGTGGTGAAACCTGGACGAAGTGTATGACATGACCCAGCTTGTCTAAACTAAAAAAAATTAGTTTACTGTGTGGGAAGCATAGTTGGACCAATAATAATTATGTGATAAGAAATCAAAAAAATGGGCAATTATAATAAACGGCATGTGTCAGAAATATTTGAAGCTGCTTTTCACTATCAGCAATTTGGGAGTAGGCTATCCAGATGATGCTCCTTCCAAAAAGTGTTCAACAGTTCATGAAGTAAATTGTTTTTGTGCAGTGCTGTATTTTGGAGAATTCTAGTTGGTGAGAAAACCATAAGTCAGGCCTTAGTGAACAAACAAGTTGAAGCAGACATTTAAAAACTGACAGAACAGAATGAAATTGACAAGTGATTTCAGGACTTTTGAGAGTCGACGTCATGAGAGATTTAAAACTCGATTTATTTTTGATTCGATACAGAACTTCAGGAGTTTCTGATTCAGACATAATTATTTTATTTCTTAAGCTCTATGGTGCTTTAGAAGTTGTCTCAACTCTCAAGTCCATCCATGAATTGATGTTGCATTATCTTTATCTTCAGCAATGGAATTTCTCTTCGTCTGTGGAAAAATGAAAGGAATTTGTCACGACTGTTACCGATGCATTGGATCCGGAGTCACAACCGGTTGCGTTCCGAAATGTGATGAGGCTCGTCATGAGATTTGCGTCTTTACCAATCTCAAGGAAACCCAAACTACCTGCCAGTAAGACGAATTATTCAATTATTCGGAGGAAATCACACATCTAGCATCCTACTAATTTGGTCAGCTATTCATAGTTTGTGGACAAGTTGCTGAGTTGGTTCACTAATCTCTGCTGCTGAACACGCGCTGAGGCAAGATGACGAACCAAACTACTGTTGGAACTCAGCATAAAAAGTAATTTGGAAATAACATGGAAATAATTATGCGATAACTGCTCATGAATGGCATCCAACTCAATTACGCTGTTGACAGTTATAAGCTATAGTACACGTTGTACAATTCGATCACAGTAATAATTATTATAATTTCCGTTTCATTCACAGTCTCTGTGTTACTTCCGCAGCTGCAACAGAAATTTCGTTCCTGTCGGAGAAGAGTGTGTTCATCAAGATATCATCATCGCCTTTGTTTTCGGTTCTTTGGCTGTTCTGCTGCTCCTCTGTCTGTTGGTCGTCGTCTGTAAACGAAAGCCATGGATCAGAAGCAAGAAGTACACAGTCAATGTCGTCATCAAACAGCAAAGAAGCGGGTAACGGTTCTCAACGAATGTATTTAGTTCTTTTTGGGTAATTTAACTTTCATCAGCTGTCAGTGTCAATAGGTCTTGTCATATGCTGCAACAGCTTCCACACCTCTAAGGGCTTCGGAATAAAGTGTGTCAACATTATACATATTTTATTGAGTCTCTCTTATTTGAATCCAAAGATTCAAAAGAAGTTCATTCCATACGCGCCGCATCATTAGCCTACGCTTAGTGGGGTGGATGAAAATGAGGCTAGACAAATGCCAGTATAGGACAACCAGGCCGGGGCTGACTATGCGCATGACTTTGGGTGACCGGCCAGATGAAAACCAAGAGACTTCACCAGTTACCCGCCACTGAGTTAGTACAAGTGCATGTATATTGAGTTTTTGCTTTATTTGGTCACGAATAAACTACTTACTTACTTTATTTTATTTGTACATTATTGATTGAACAGAAGTGAAAGGGTTAAAATGGTGCGGTTCAAATTGAATGAACCAAGTGAAGACGAACGAAGAACAAGAACAAGAAGACGACCGATGCCACCAACCGTCTCCCAACAAGGAAAAGTGAACTTTGGTTTCGTCAGCGACAGCCTGAGTAGCATCGCGAAAGCAGCAGAACCATCCCGCAGCAACTATCCAACGATGGTAAGAGTCATGCATCGCATATTTGCATGACGGTGGAAAATGTTTTGCATTGATCCGTTAGATGATACACGAATCAAAGTGGGATGTTTTAAGCATTTCCGAATTGTTTAATAATAGGTTAATGTATAGTCTGAATTAAGTTGGAATGCATCGTCATCGTCATCGTCATCATCATCATCATCATCATCATCATCATCATCATCATCATCATCATCATCATCATCATCATCATCATCAATATCATTGGGCTCAATGCCCATAAGAGTCCGACGCCACTCTCTGTCTGAGTCTGTCTCGCGTCATGCTGCCCAGCTTCAACAGGTCCGGTCAGCAGGTCTGCTCCATACCATTAACATCTTGGAGCAGCTAGATCACCTTGTCTGATTGAAGATAATATTGGGAGAGAGGCATGAAGGACATCCTGGGTCAATGACCGTATGTGTCCCACGCTCTCTCCTCTGACTCTCTCCACCGGTCTGTCCTGACCGGCCTGTGCATTAGGGTGGAGTGAAAAACACAAATATTAGATATTTAAAATGTAACAGCAATAAAAAGTTGTCTTATGGTATGGGGTCAAGAAATATCAAAAAAGTTTTGAAAAATATTAATGCCTTCGTTTGCCACCAGAGGGCCATATTTTCGGAAAATTGGAGTTTTTTGAGAAAATTGAAGGTTTTCTTATTAAAAATTTGTAGTGTAAAATAATTAACCAACAAGCAATACATCATTGGAAAGAGCTATTTAAACTGAGTAAAATCATATCTTTATTTCAAGAATAGTCAAATATATGTAGGAGATATTAACTTTTTAAGATACCCCACGTTCGCGACATGTCGCTATGCCTGAAAATGGTAAAACACTAATAACTTTTCTATCCTTTGAGATATTTCAACTTGTAATATGTCATTCTATTCAGTTTATGACAGTCTATCTGACGGTGTATTTAAACTTATAAGAACCTTCCATGAAGAATTTCTGAAGCTCATGAAACCCTACAAAAATAGGAAACTAAAGGAAGCATCCTTCTAAATTGCAAAACTTTGAAAAAAGTGTAAATAATTTTTTACATTGCAGCCTGCAAATGCACCACTGACAATTGCAAATGTACCAAATCCATAAAGGATCCAACAGAGGAACAAGAGTTCCTACATGATCAACAGACAATTAGAGTTTGACGTTTAGCCGTCAGGATAAGATTACATCAACTTCACTAAAGAAGCGGCATGATAGAAAGAGAAAGGAGACCAGGCGCCTATAAGATGTCGTAAACGTCTAGATTTCGTCAACAAACAAGCATTAGCAGACAACAGTGTTCAAATTCAAAATAATGAAACGGAAAGCGAAGTAAATCCAGCAGAGTGTAAAATCTTGCCAGAATATGAATCCATGGATGTGTCAGAAAAGTCAAGACTTATAATATAGGCCTACTTCACAAAATTAATGAAACTAAGCAAATGAGAAAGAGATTGTCAAAGCTGTCACGACTCTGTGACCGATATGGAACATCGGATATAGCAGGTGCGGTGTTTCCAAATGCTGTACTAGAAGACCTAGGTATTCCAACGAGTGCCCTTTTTCCAATTTCAGTGTTCTATCTTTGCGACCATCAAAGTACATGGTTTCAGTTGAATCTCTTATTTCAGCTTCCTGCATTGCTTTCTTTCTAGTGATTCTTTCTTAGGCCGAAGCTCATAGCGATCGATCACATATTTTGATTCGATGTGTGAAAGAATACCAAGGTCTTCTGGTACAGCATTTGGAATAACCGCACGTGCTATATCCGATGTTCCATATCGGTCACAGACAGCTTTGACAATCTTTTTCTCATTTGCCTAGTTTAATTAATTTTGTGAAGTAGGCCTTTAGGCCTACTATTATAGGTCTTGACTTTTCTGACACATCCATGGATTCATCCTCTGGCAAGATTTTACACTCTGCTGGATTTACTTCGCTTTCTGTTTCATTATTTTGAGTTTGAACACTGCTGTCTGCTAATGCTTGTTTGTTGACGAAATCTAGACGTTTACGACATCTTATAGGTGCATGGTCTCCTTTCTCTTTCTATCATGCCGCTTCTGTAGTGAAGTTGATATAATCTTATAATATCCTGATGGCTAATCGTCATAACTCTAATTGTCTGTTGATCATGTAGGAACTCTTGTTCCTCTGTTGGATCCTATCTGACTTTGGTACATTTGCAATTGTCAGTGGTGCATTTGCAGGCTGCAATGTAAAAAATTATCTACACATTTTTGAAAGTTTTGCAATTTATGAGGATATTTTCTTTAGTTTTCCTATTTTTGTAGGGTTTCATGTGCGTTCAAAATTCTTCATGGAAGGTTCTTATAAGTTTAAATACACCGTCAGATAGACTGTCATAAACTGAATAGAATGACATATTACAAGTTGAAATATCTCAAAGGATAAAAAAGTTATTAGTGTTTTACCATTTTCAGGCATAGCGACATGTCGCGAACATGGGGTATCTTAAAAAGTTAATATCTCCTACATATATTTGAATATTCTTGAAGTTAAGATATGATTTTACTCAGTTTAAAGAGCTCTTTCCAACGATGTATTGCTTGGTGGTTAATTATTTTACACTACAAATTTTTAATAAGAAAACCTTCAATTTTCTCAAAAAACTCCAATTTTCCGAAAATATGGCCCTCTGGTGGCAAACAAAGGCATTAATATTTTTCAAAACTTTTTTGAAATTTCTTGACCCCATACCATAAGACAACTTTTTATTGCTGTTACATTTTAAATATCTAATATTTGTGTTTTTCACTCCACCCTACTGTGCATGTATGCTTCACATCATGACACCTAGAAGCATCTGGGTCACTATGTCACTTGTGTTGTGGTTTTTGCGGATTTCAATCGTCTTGGTCTTTTACTGCCAGCGTATCGCCACCCATCTGGCAAACCTTCCTCCTTTTGTCGGGGCTTAGGACCGGCACAGGGAAGTTGCTGTTTCCCTGTGGCAGAGGATGGATGCAGTTTAACGTCGTGCCCAGGACAGAAGTTGGAATATGCGCTAGGCCTATAAGGCAATTGATTAATGAATAGTTGGTTGAGGAATGTTGAAATCAAAGACTCGATTATTTAATTAATTTAGCCAATTCAAATGCTAAAATATTACTATAGAGGGGTCTGAACTATTTTGTATTCAGCAACTTTAGAAATAAACTAAGGCTTTACGTACGTGGTTCTGATAGACTACTATTTCAATCAAATGAGTCTTACTGTACACATTGGAAGATGCACTGAAATTCTTTCATTGTCTTAATTCTTGCTTTCCACGTGAAACTATTTCCTCAAAATAGGCCTAAAGTCTATCGATTTAATGTAGGCCTGCAATGAGACAAAAGAGGTGGACATCGTTTCCCATATTTTGTGCTGGTTTTCATATCTAATTAACTTCAATCCTGATGATCTATCGGTAGAGGACGCTCCATGAAATACGAACTTCATACAACAAATTCCATGCGAATGCAAGGGCAGTAGATAGCTACATGTATTCGATCGTGTGTAGGCTACTGTATGTCTGGAACAACTGCCGACGTTGGTCATCGGAGATCGACATGAATGAAATATTAAGAACCGTCGCAGTCTAAGGAAAACGACGACGACGCCGACCTCTGTCGTCATATCATTATAATTATTACATGCAATCTATTGACAAGCAATGTAAAAGATGTGTAAACTGTATGAAAATTGTTTGTTTGGTGGATAAGGACCGAAGAACGGAGGCATCAACGGCAGTCTTCGAAGACGATCGACTATCGTTCGAAAGCAGCACAGATGATGTTGTAGCGCCACAAGAACTACGTGAATGGGAATCGTACAAGAATTATTCATCGTCCATCGACAAATTCGACTTCAATGATGTAAATTACTTTTTAAACTTCTTTTCTTGTGTGTAAAATCGGATATGCCAAATGGTGTAGCCCACAGTGAACGAAGAAGACTATGACTGTTAATTTATTACTAATGACGCTTTTTATGATGACGACGATGATAATAATAGGCTAATAGGTATAATAATGACAACAACATTATTATCATTATTATTATTATTATCATCATCATCATCATCATCATGATATCGTTACCATCGTTATCATAAATTTTGTCGTGTCTACTTTAAAAAAAATTAACTGATCGAATAAATGTTATGATAATTATCATCACAGAGCTATTATTGTTAGTAGACCTATTGCCTTGCGTACCATCTCAATTAAGGCGGTACGGTAGCCTATAAGCAGAGCCCTGCGCCGACATGAGAGTGTCGGCGGCGGCGCGCCGGTCATTTATGGTCGGCGGCGGCGGCGCGCCGACAAACAAAAATCGGCGGCGGCGGCGACTTCGAGACGTCGGCGTCGGCGGCGCAGCGCGGCGTCGTGGAATTACTGCTCCAGCGTCGCATAATTATTTTGAATGTTGTTACACAGGAACCCTATATTATCAAGATAAGCGTGTTAAGCCATTATTTTGGCAATTATCTTGTCTTTAGTCAGCATAGATTAGAAACAATTATTCCCAGAATCAACGCTCAATTACAAAATTCTGCAATGGCTTGATTAAGAAAAACACACGACAACGTTTTCAAATTCAGGCCTCCAGCTTACGTAGCCTACTAATAAGACTTAAAGAACTGTTTATGCTACCTGCCTATTTTACTCTTGACCTGCCTTATGACCCGTCAGAAAATCTAGAGGCCTATTTTTCTTGACGCGACCTGCTGAAATTGTATATCTGCATGCATGCAAACATGCATACATACATACACACATACATGAATAAATATATACATAGATAATATGCATACATGCATACATACATACATACATACATGCATACATAAATACATACATACATACATACATACATACATACACATATACATACATACATACATACATACATACATACATACATACATACATACATACATACATACATACATACATACATATTACATACATACATACATGCATACATACATACATACGTATGTGTTTGCGTAGAAATATTTGTCTGCCACAAAGTGGGAGATATCATGTAATCTTATCAACAGATGAGGGTGCATGCAGTTTTTGTAAATTTTCCTCTGTCAACGCACACTGAGTAGTAAACTTGATCAGAATCACCACCCTTTGCTTTTCGGCCAATAATCCGAACGACTTCCACGCGAAACTCTTAGCATCTTCTTTAAATCCAATTGCTCTGTACAAGTCTTTCCATCTAAGCAGGCCAAATCACCCTAGGTTACACTTGTTTTGTACGGAAAATGTTTTTATTTTCCTAATCAGATCTTATTTATGAGACGTTGCTCAAATTGTTGACAAAATAGGATCTATTGTCCAATTGCCTAACATTACTCCATTGTGCACATAGACAAGCCTATTAATTTTCGAAAGCTTAATTAATCACCAATTTCACATAGGTCACGTACAACGTAGGAGTTTGATACTGGGGAGAAAAATTGGAATCAGGTAGTAACTGGCCGGTGACACGAAACGGAGTATCCCCTGAAAGCTATCCGGGGGATGAATTAATCTATTCCCCCGGATGGAATTAACCGGTCTATACTATCCGGGGGGGATAAACCATTCTATCCCCTTTTTGAAAATGCTCATAATAATTTTTTTGGCTGTAGGCTAATCAAAATTTAAAGTGACTCTAATTGTTTTAAGTGTCCTAAGCAATGCTCAGATAAAGGCAACTCGAATTTCTTTAGTGACTCTGAGTGTTCTTAAGTGTTTTAAATGTTTTAAGTGCTCTAAAAACAGGGCAAAACAAATTATCTAGTGGGAATAAACATGCCTGTTAGTGTCATTGTTCAAAAAAAGCAGATGAAATTTAATTTGCCAAAAAAATACACGCGGAAGCGGTTTTTTCGACTTTTTTAATTTGGGGGGATACAATTAATACGGGGTATACTCTATTTCATGACACCGGCAATGGAGAATCACAGGCCTGTAGACACGACCAATCGCCTGCATAAAATTGCAGATCGCCACCTCTTTGCAAAGTAATAGTAACGTGTATCCTAAAACTAGAGGGCAGACAGTTCTGTTCCATCCTAGCGGACTATCAGGCAGGAACGCACACACGGTATAGCATTCACTTAGGCCTAGTTGGAGTTCTTTTTACCTTGGTTGATGCCATAATTCAAATCAAATCACAAAATCCTCAAAAGTTTAAACGTTAAGCGCACTGTTCGAAAAGTCCAAACGAATACGTAGCATCATAGGTTTCATAGCATTGATGCAAAAACGGTGTTGCCAGGAAAAATCGAAGTATATAAGAGAAAGATTCTATTTTCATTGACGCAGCAATTTTTCATGCACGAGATGAAAAATGCAACGAAAAGAAATAACTGAATACACGTGGCATCGGCGGCGCGCCGACAAATTTTCGGCGGCGGCGGCGCGCCGACTCAAACAAATCGGCGGCGGCGGCGCCCACAAAGTGTCGGCGGCGGCGGCGCGGCGCGGCCGGCGCAGGGCTCTGCCTATAAGGCATGACGACAATGTCCTGTACAAGTAGACGCCGTTTCTAGACTTAAGAGCTAACGAGATCTTATAGGCTACTGATAGGAAGTCTTACGTCGTGGATCATGGTCTATGCACTGTTGTCCAATTCCCTCTTGAGGTCAAATCACTCTGTGCCCCAGCCACAGTTTTGGTCCTGATTTGGATTTATGTTGCCATGGAAAGCCTCGTTCCTCAAGTAGGCCTATAGCCTTATAGGCCTATGGCGATGCACGTGGTTTGTATCAAAAGTTCAAAACGGTTCTCAATAGGATGACACGTTAGAACCACCTCCTCCTCTCCTTCCACTTAGAGCCTACCTTTGCAGCCGCTGCTGATATCTCGCATTTCCTCTGCTCGGGCTCTGGATTCTGCAGTGAGGCAAGCGACATTTATAACGACATTTTGCATCAGCTTGGCTAATCGTAATCGTAGTCGTAATCTCGAAGCTTCTAAGCGCCACTCGAATGCCAAATCACGGCACCTGCCGCTCATTCACGATTGCTGAGTTTTAGTCATCAGAGGGATTGTCGAAAAGTGTGGAATTGAGGAGGAAGATCACTCCAGAGACCTGGTACAGTGTTGAATGACTTCAAAAATTGCAGAATGTAATTAAAGTCGTTTTACAAGGTCAACGTGGTGATCTGCAGGATTGATAGAAACGCTTAACAGATACCAGTGGCTCACTTTAAAAAAATGTCCATCTCCATAATCCATCGAGAATTCTCGTATACATAAATCTCACCTATCTACAGCATCAACAATAATTTTATTAATGTTATTTTATACAACTTAAAGTTATTGGTAGAAAAGCTCGTAGTGAATTACTGGAGAGAGCAAATTTTTTCTGAAGAAAGATCGTTTGTTGCTCTCAATTGTTGTAGGCCTCTTCCGATTCCGAATTGGAAGACTACTTTTGACATCATCCGCTGAAGTTCATCATCGTCGTCGTCGTCGTCGGATGAGTGAGCTGTCATGCAGACAGACAACGACAATATCTTGCATCACTCGATCTTGACAAAAGAAATAAATCCAATAGTCAGAGAATGATGTGTGGTAAACAATATGTCTTAATTGACTCGTGCGTCTTCTCTGCATATTGTATTGTTTAGAAGGCCCCCCCCCCGATGACTAAATTCTTCAATGCCTTAGGCCAGTGGTTCCCAACCCGTGGCCCGCACGCCAAAAGTGGACCGCTAGGCCTAAAAAATGACCCTCTTCTCTCAAAGACTTAACAAAATATATGAAAAAATTGACAATTTGGGCTGGAAAGAACACAATTATTTTCTATTACAAATTATTTTATTTTGACGTCTATAAATAACATTAGACGTTCTATTTCGATTCAATTGTTACAATTTTATATGCTTCTAGTTAATCAAATTTTTAGCCCTGTGGCTACCAAATGTCCGTCAACTAAGAAGAGTGGCCCTAAAGTAAAAAAAACGTTGGGAACCACTACTTTAGGCAAACCAAAGCTGTAGAGATGACCGAAGATGGTGTTCAAATTTAGAATTTTGTTTGTTTGTTTGTGTGAGCACTTGTTATAGCGCCTCTTCCAGCCCTCAATCGCTACTCAGAGGCGCTCCCGACTACAGCGCGGACACTGCATCGGAGTTTCACGCCGAAACGCTGAGCAATTGCGAGTGAAGGACTTGTCCAAGGTCCCTACGCGGCGACTTGAGGTGGATTCGAACCTCGAACCTTCCGGCTTCAAGGCAACGACGCCACCACTACACCACCGCGCCCCACAATTTATTATTCTGTAATATCGCCATGTCATGACATTATGGGCTTATAGCTTCTATGTAAGATCATATTATGGGTTTTAAACGGAACGTTGCGTTTTGGTCATGTATTTATATTCTGACTGTTGGTGTCATCTTCTTAGAGTCGCAGGCAGCAGGGCTTTTTTAACGTGCAGTTCTACACAAAATGTGCAGTTGTAAATGAATTTGTGCAGTTGTAAGAGCAATCTTGTGCAGTGGTAAGGATCAGAAAAAGGTAGGCCCTTACTGCAGCCGGTTTATCGCGGAAGAGCGAAATGGAACGAAGGGTGAAAAATATGCAGAAGGAAGGCCAAATTTGCAAATTTCGCGTGGATGACTTAAAAAATTTAATCTGATTTAACAGACGGCGACTTGCGACTAAAAGTCCTGGCAGGCAGCTTCGTTGTTAATAGGCCATCTACTCGTTGCATAGTTTTATATTGACCGTCGCTTCTATATCGTCAATGCTACTCTATGAAAATTTCTTACAGCTTTGTCCTCATTTCTTTGTCATCTCAGTATCTCCGTATCAGTCATTAATTCGTCACTATCATCATCGTCGTAATGCTTCAATCATCATCACATTATGGAGATGGACTTGCAAGATAAGGAGGAATTTTCCAATCACTAGTTCTAACCGTCTCTAATTGAACTGAGGTGATGTATCCCTGGAGGGGGGCGACTGTTTGGCTGCAAGTGTTTGCCTGACTTTGTGTTAGATGCTTATCAACTCTCGCTTTCAAAATATACCTTAAGAAAACATTCTGCTGCACCCGCTTCTTGCTGACCGTATCTCCCTTCACGAAGTTGAAACCCACGTATAGGCTACCACACTCGATCTGCTCATCATTATCAGCAGCAGCAGCAGCAGCAGCATCGTGGTCACTGCTTACACAGAATGCTAAATATAGCGGAAAACAACGATTCGGTTACCGGTATCGGCTCACTTCAACTCGGCTTCGAACTCACAATAATTCTGTGCGTTCGTTCCGTCATTTTGAATCGGGAAATGAGTTCAGACCGCGCCTTCCATTTGGCATCTGTGACAACATCCATTCGGAACTAATACGACAGAGATGCTAGACAGATAAGCTGGAGCCAAATTGTCGCCACGTGTGATAGAACCGGTGGGTGAGCTCATCACTCTGGGTCAGCGATTGTAACGATCAGCTTTTCAGTTGTAATCAGCTGCGGATATTCCACCGATGAAAACACATTCCGCATATACCACGTCAGTGGCGGATCCAGGAGAGGGGCAAAATGACCATGGCCCCCCATTTAGAAATGTCTTCATTTTTACCAGCTATTCTGGCCCGGAAAGTTGACGTGTCCCCCCCCCCCGTGAGTAGCTCCGTGTGTCCGTCCTCCACACCCATGAGATTCGCAAACTATGACGAGGTATCTTTTGGGGGGAAATCCCAGGCAGATGACTAAAAAAAGTCATCAGTTTTTGGTGACCCAGGCGAACATTTTTCCTGGACCAAGACCCTAAATTTTGGCCCCCTCCAAAAAATTTCTGTATCCGCCTTTGTACCACGTGACCTATCCAGCCTCGATGTGAAATTGACAGTTCCATCGAATTACAGAATCATCGGCCAACGCCCAACAGTAACAAATAATTTAATTCAATCAGTCTAGAATGCAAACAAAAAGCACATTGAGACTCGCAGAGATACGAACACATGCATTGAAATAATTAGGATTCAGAGAGACAGCTAAAGGGCACACAAACCGACAGAAAATGCAACATACTGTTGCGAACCTGGGTTTGCCGATCGTTTATGTTCCACCGCCGACTGTATTGAGTGTATTGGCGGCGTCTCTTTGAAGTCGGTCGCCGCTTGGCCTAGTATTATCGGCCGCGACCGCGGTATGCTTTATGTGCCCCTTCCCCCCGCAGCGCGAATCGTTTATGTTCCACCGCCGACTGTATTGAGTGTATTGGCGGCGTCTCTTTGAAGTCGGTCGCCGCTTGGCCTAGTATTATCGGCCGCGACCGCGGTATGCTTTATGTGCCCCTTCCCCCCGCAGCGCGAATCGTTTATGTTCCACCGCCGACTGTATTGAGGGTATTGGCGGCATCGCTTTATGTGCCTCTCTCCCCCGCGGTAGGAATCCTTTATGTTCCACCGCCATCTCTTTGAAGTCGGTCGCCGGCGTGTACGACCTGTAGTATATATAAGGGAGCCTGTTGCTCTGATAGGGAGTCATCAAATAGTCTTCGAGTGATCGAGTAGAGTTACAGTCAGTCGTAGAGCGAGTTGTGATGTACAGTTGATGAGTGTCGTACTGCCGTGAATAAACTGTGTTCTTCTCTTCATCGTCGTGTGTTTCTTGGGAGAGGCGTATCGGTCGGAAGGGGCTGCACTTCCTTCGAAATACAACGAAGGCGGACTCGCGTCTCCCTCCTGAGACGACACGCGGGCATATTTGGGCTGGCACCCGCCTCCTGAGACGGTGCTGCAGCACGCGCCCTTTTTTGGTTTCCGCCACACTGGTACCCAGCAAGTGGGGTGTGTGGTCGCCTTCTGATCGACATTCGCAGATCGACCGACGATGGAAGAAGACGAGGAAGTCACAATCGCCTACGCCGCTGGAGGATTCGCTGATCTACGGGCGAACGTTTCCTCGCCATTGGCCGACGAGAGTGCAATGGCAGACCAGCGAACAGACCGAGACCGACTCATCGAGGAGCTGCGGAGGCCGACGAGGGTGAGCTACCGAGAGACGTCTGACGATCGGGAGACTTCCCTGAGAATGCCTGAGACTACCGGAGGACGGCCGTGGACTCGACCGCCTCCAATGAAGCCGGGAAAGTTTGACGGCACGGGATCGCTGGAGTCGTTCCTGGTGCAGTTCGAAGTCTGCGCCCGTCACAACCAATGGACTGCCGCCGACCGAGTCGACTATCTTCGATGCAGCCTGGAGAAAGCTGCCACGCAGCTTTTGTGGGACTTCGGTGCTCGTCCGAACGTCGGCTACGAGGAGCTTGTCGAACGCCTTCGACAGAGGTATGGAACGGAGGGCCAGGCGGAAAGCTTTCGCGCTCAGCTTTATTACAGACGCCAGCGTTCCCAAGAGACTTTGAGCGATTTGCTGCACGACATTCGTCGCCTTGTCGTGTTGGCGTATCCAGTACCTTCGAACGAGACCACGGAGATCATCGCCAAGGATGCTTTCCTTGAGGCGTTGAGCGACAGAGACCTGTCACTCAAAGTACGTGAGCGGGAGCCAAAGAACCTGGACGAGGCCTACAGGACGGCGCTTCGTCTGGACGCCTACCAACGGACGAACGATTCTGACGATAGACGGAGGCCTTCCAACCGCGTGCGGAGTACTCAAGAGACCGATGCGAGTACTCAGATCCAGTCTACGCTCGACCGATTCCTAGAGACGCAGCGCGACGAGCAGAGACGATGGCAGACGGAAATGGAACGAAGGATCGACCGCCAATTCCAGGAGCTGCGAAACCGTGCTTCAACCGACGACGATCTGGGGCGCAACGGCCGCCCCGGAAACAGCAGCGCCAACGACCAGGACCGGTCGAGACGGAGTGTGACCTGTTACAACTGCAACCGCGCAGGTCACATTAGCCGGAATTGCCGCCAGCCTCGTCGCCCCTTCAACCGCAGGAACGACGTCGAGACCACAGAAACGGAGGCGCCGCCGCCTCTGATGAACCATACGACTCGCCCAAGATTGCCGGACCGAGCCAGCAGCAACGCCGTTTACATTCGAGGGAGCATCAACGGACGACAACAGATGTGTTTAATCGACACCGGATCCGAGGTCAGCTTGATCCCGTCTACAGTCGTCGAAGGGTTAGCACTGCAATCTTGCTCTCGTTTTCTGATGGCTGCAAATGGCACTAGCATTAATGTCCTTGGGGAGGTCCGTTTGCCCATTAAGATAAGGGACGGATTTGAGATTTCCACTGTATTTTTGGTTTCTGATCAAATTACCGAGCCCATGCTAGGTATGGATTGGCTGAGGGAACACCGGTGTAGAATTGGTTTTGGTAACGGGGCATTGTTTTTAGGACGTAGACGGGTACCCCTCGTAAAAGGGAACGGATCTATGTGGTGCCGTAGAGTGATAATTGCTGAAGAGGTTGTAGTGCCTCCTAAATGCCAGAGTGAAGTCTCTGTGAAGACGTTGTACGGGGACCTGACTACTATAGCGCCTGCATGGATGACAGAAGCCCAAGAGATACAGCCAGGGGTGCATCTCGCTCGCGTCGTCGTTGGAGACCGCGCGGATGCTAGTGTTAGAGTAGTTAACCTGAGCGACGAGACCGTTACGCTAACGAAGGATCGATTCCTAGGAGGATTGCATCCAGTGGAGGTGGAATTGGGTACAGGTAGGGGACAAGGGACCGCACCTGTTAGTGAGATTTCGCCCCGAGATATGTTAATGGCAGATTTGCCGGAGGAAGTTCCCTCCGAGATTCGGGAGCGGTTGGACAAGTTGCTTCTTGAATATCGGGACGTATTCTCAGTGACCGACCGAGATTTAGGGAGAACGACTGCCGCTATGCATAGAATCGAGACAGACGAGACGCGCCCCGTTAGGCAGCCCTTAAGACGCCATCCCTTGCCGCATAGGACAGCTATCGACAGTGAACTTGATCGGACGTTAAATGACGGGCTGATCGAATCTGCAATTAGTAAGCATGCCTTTAGCGGAGGTCGGGTGCGAAGGGACAATAACGCTCGTAAATTCTATCGGCAGCAGAGGTTACGGTTTCAGCGAGGACGAGGTGACCGTGAGAGCGCGCGCCATATTGAACGACACGTGCCACGACGGACGGATCGGACTAACAATTGGCTGGGGAGGGTGACGAGATTTCGTAAGTGGGTTACTATCTGTGGTCGACCCCCCACGCCCTGTCCCTTGTTGCTAGCGCCCAACGTATATCCGTGGGAGCGGGTAAGAATATTCGCGGGTGGTCCATTGCCCGTGGGAAAGTGCCTAAAGCAGCCGTCAGAGGGTTTGGGGCGGGGCTTTGCACTGTGCTACTGCTGCCCACCGGAGGAGATGTGCGACGATGTCGCTTGTACACCTGATCCGCCGCGCGCGACGTACATGACGTCACCCGCTGCCGCAGCTGGCGCGACGGAGAGAAGGAGGAATTCGAGACGTCGGTCGATGCAGGACCGCCCACGTCACTCGTCCTTGTAGATTGATTTGCTGATTGTGCCGTTGAGGTTGAGTCCCGATTTTTGACAGTGTGCAGGAACTTGGTTTAGGTCCGTTGGACGTAAATATCCTTGTTATGTGTTGTTCCTTGTGGAACAAATTTCTGTAGCTTGGTTGCCCATTGGGCACATGTTAATGTGTTACGGGCGGAACGTCGCCTCCGCCCGTTTGAGTTCACGCTTGTTCTGTTGCCTACGGGCATAGTTAAGATCGTGTTGCCTACTGGCTAATTAATATTATTAGCTATTGACTAAAAGTCGTACGAGTAAAAGTCCCCGTGGAGGAATTGCTTTTCAGTTGTCCCTTGAAGGACGGGTTTCTGTGGCCTCAGGGCATATTTAGATTAATTGTATGATGACCGTGCCAGAGTTAGGGTATTGCTGTTAGAGACTTTCTTAGCTATAGACTCTTGGTGGGCCCGTTGGCCAATGCTTTCATCGTGGTGACTAAAATGAGGACATTTTATTAATCGTAGTGGGTGGGGATGTTGCGAACCTGGGTTTGCCGATCGTTTATGTTCCACCGCCGACTGTATTGAGTGTATTGGCGGCGTCTCTTTGAAGTCGGTCGCCGCTTGGCCTAGTATTATCGGCCGCGACCGCGGTATGCTTTATGTGCCCCTTCCCCCCGCAGCGCGAATCGTTTATGTTCCACCGCCGACTGTATTGAGTGTATTGGCGGCGTCTCTTTGAAGTCGGTCGCCGCTTGGCCTAGTATTATCGGCCGCGACCGCGGTATGCTTTATGTGCCCCTTCCCCCCGCAGCGCGAATCGTTTATGTTCCACCGCCGACTGTATTGAGGGTATTGGCGGCATCGCTTTATGTGCCTCTCTCCCCCGCGGTAGGAATCCTTTATGTTCCACCGCCATCTCTTTGAAGTCGGTCGCCGGCGTGTACGACCTGTAGTATATATAAGGGAGCCTGTTGCTCTGATAGGGAGTCATCAAATAGTCTTCGAGTGATCGAGTAGAGTTACAGTCAGTCGTAGAGCGAGTTGTGATGTACAGTTGATGAGTGTCGTACTGCCGTGAATAAACTGTGTTCTTCTCTTCATCGTCGTGTGTTTCTTGGGAGAGGCGTATCGGTCGGAAGGGGCTGCACTTCCTTCGAAATACAACGAAGGCGGACTCGCGTCTCCCTCCTGAGACGACACGCGGGCATATTTGGACTGGCACCCGCCCGATCGGTAATCGGCCATCCTACGGACCGAGAGGGCAACTGTTTCTGCAGTCGGGGTGTTTCAGAGGGCGTCTTTCCGCCACAATATACGCAGACAGACAATACGGCTTATATGCAGACAGACAATACAGCTTATACACAGACAGACAATGCAGCTTATACGCAGACAGACAATACGGCTTATGCGCAGACAGACAATGCAGCTTATACGCAGACAATACAGCTTATACGCAGACAGAGTGCAGCTTATACGCAGACAGACAATACAGCTTATACGCAGACAGACAATACAGCTTATACGCAGACAGACAATGCAGCTTATACGTAGACAATACAGCTGATACGCAGACAGAACTGTGCAGCTTATACGCATACAGACAATACAGCTTATACGCAGACAGACAATGCAGCTTATACGCAGACAATGCAGCTTATAGCCTACACTTGGGCTCAGCTGAAAGACCTGACCACCTACCGCCGATACATTGCAATGCCATGCACCTAGGGGCTGACACAGGATATCAGCACCGGGCCCAGACGATCTTGCAAAACGAGTATGGGCAATACGTTAACTTTTTTTTACCTAGTCCTAAGGTTGAAAGGAAACAATTAATAAGATTCCCAGAAGAGTCTGTCTTAGAGACTCTTTAAACTAGTCAGAACATTAGGATGGAATTCGGATGACTTGCTGAGTCATAAAGTGTGGTCGAGCCAGCAAAAACTGTGGCTGGGCGACGAACTGAAAGGCGAACTGAGTGCAACGCAGGGATGAAAGCCACCTTTAACGTTTTGCTATTAAACTACCATGAAGCATGTCAAACCTGCAAAATGTAGGATATACAATATACATGTTATTATTCACTATTACTATTTTTTATTTGCACAATAAATTTCAACACAGTTTATAATGTTAATCATTAAATTCTAGCCGCTGCTTTTGAGTTTAGCTTACTGTTGCGGCCCTCGGTTTCAAAAGTTATTGCTTCTGCGGCCAGTGTCGGCGCCAGGATTTCAGTTTTGGGGGTTGAAGCCCATGATCTGAGGCTTGGTCCAGAAGTTGAGGAGACGAATCGCGGAGGAAATTTTTTAATTTTCCATTTTCATTCGCCTAAATTTCTGACGACCTTTTCTTTAGTCATTTGGTCAAAATCTCAAGAAAATAATTCATTTCTCCAGTCAAAAAAGCTGACGTCCTTTTTGTAGTCGTTTGGTCGAAATCTCATTAAAATATTTAATTTTCCCTGTCTCCAAAGAACCTTATGACCTTTTTTAGGGGCGGGGCTTATTCAAATCTCATGAAAATATTTCATTTTCCATGTGAAAAAAACCCAGAGGACCTTTTGGGAGTTTAACCCCCCTATATATCCCTTGGGGTCGCCACTGTCTGCGGCCTATGGTGCCAAAAAGGTTGGACAGCACTGCAATAGAATATCGAATTCTGCCCGTCTAACTGTAGTACACTCGAAGAAATGAATGTCATTAAACAATCATGGCTAACAAGACTAGTGTGCTCATCGTTAGCGATGTGGTAGCTAAGTTGAGAATGGATTCCAGCGACTAAGCAATTCACGTGACCAGCTTGAAGATCGCCGCTGGTCGCAACTGTCCGAACAGATCTTTGTAGAATGGTCACTGGTGTCGTAAGCCGAATTGACTCCAATTCGTACAGAGGAGAGAGACGAACCTCTGCTGATTAGAATAGAAACGACCGTCAGAGGTCGGACCACAATCTGAATAGTCTTTTGCGTACGTTGCACTTCACTTGGCAGCTAGATGAATACATTGAATAGACGGTGTGCTATAGCGGTCGAATCTGTAATCTTTTATGGAACAAGAATGTCTAGACAGTGCATGTCTAGTACAGCATTGGGGAACGTTGCACTGAACTGAAGAAGAGTGTGGCTTCTCAGATTTAATAGCGCCACAAATGCCAGAAAGAACTGAATGCTCTTTGTTGAAGCTGAACTGAGTGCCACATCTGCTAAATGGCTGAACATTATCTTTTATCTCGAGTGTACTGATTTCACACGCTCATAATATGCAGTTTGACCTTACCTCAGCCCAACCCTGTCCTTGGCCATATACAGGGTGGGCCACAAGAATACCTTCTAAGGTTTTTGTCAATTATCGTGACCAGAAGTAAGAATTTGTAAATCAAAGTTTTGAGGTTTAAATGCAATTCATATATACGCACAATTGCCAAATTTCACAAAAATATCTCAGACATAACAAAAGTCATATTAAATTTAGTGAATCCAACCACAGTTTTTTGATGATTTTAAGCAAATCATGCAGCAAAATGTAACAGAAAGCGATTTTATCAAGTCTCATCTCAAATAATATTTATCATATAGCCTTGTTATTGCCAGATAATCACTATTATCATTATTTAGAAAAGAAAAGGGGTACCAGCAGAGCTGCACATCGCTGTGAAGTCATTTAGCAAGATGACGATCAAGTTGGTAAATGAACAATCTGTCAGATTAATAGTTTTAGCATTAAAACAACAAAATTGAAATATCTACAAAAAATTAAAGCCCAAGGTTTCAAAGACAGATAAACTGTGCATGACACCTCATGATCAAGGTTCTGGAGCTAAAGCTATATTAATTACCGCTTGGTCTGATAACAGTGAGAGCGCACCTATTAAGAGTTAAGCTAAGAGTTCAGAAATATGCCGCTAATGAAAGGAAATCGGCTCAATGGCAATTGGTCTGGTTTCATTGAGATAAACCGATGATCGCATTGGAGTTGATTGATATGGGAAGATTTACCTCTGAAACACACCAACAAAGCCATCAAGAACTTTACAAAGAGACTTATAACAAGTTTGGGCACTGGTGCTGAACACATTGATCACGAGATGTGAAGCACTCAGGTTCATTTGATAGCAATAATTGTTTGATATGTGACTTGATAAAATCGTTCTTTGTGACTTTTCGTTGCGTTTTGTTTTTGAATCGTCAAAAAACAGTCGGTGGACTCAATAAAAGTTAAATAACTTTTGTTCTGTTTTAAATATTTCGGTGAAATTTAATCATTGTAGCCTACGTAAATATGAATTGCCTTGAAATCTCTCAAATTTGATTTGGAAATTGTTGCTTCTGGCCAAGATAATGGCAAAACCTTAGGGGTTCATTTTTATGGCCCAACCTGTATATGTATATAAAGACCATTGATCAAGATTAGACTGGATAAGATTATATCAAGGGGTGAGGTAGGCCTTGCAATGGTTGCAGAATTAGGCAAGATTATTTTAAACGTGTTCTGAAGCGCATAGTTATTTCCAAAATAACTCTCATTATTAGATTTTCAAAAATTTCATAGCATACACTAAGTAGGCTATAAATTGGGACGTTATAAAATTTTATACCAATCGCTCATTGTCAAACTTCATTCTGTAGCGTAGCCATTCATCAAATCGCGATCATTGCTTTTATTTCATATTCAATCAAACGATATCTAGTGCAACTCAACCG
This sequence comes from Lumbricus terrestris, assembly GCA_949752735.1. Lineage (NCBI taxonomy): Eukaryota > Metazoa > Annelida > Clitellata > Crassiclitellata > Lumbricidae > Lumbricus > Lumbricus terrestris. The sequence continues at coordinate 21,225,544 of OX457038.1, forward strand.
TTTCGCTCCTACATGTAAGTAGGGACCGATAATTTATTCTCTGAACTGCTGGAGATATCGGCAAGCGCAGACGCATGCGCAGACGCATGCGCAGACGCATGCGCCTTATCTCAGTCGGTCAACAGTTAAGCAGTGCAGGAAGCAGGTCACGTGATTTGTCCATTCGTCAACCATCTATCTATCCATTAGTGCTTAAAAAGTGCGAGAAAACGGGACGGGCACGAGCGGCTGAAGAAAGCAGACGACATCCACGTGCACCCCTTTCTCCCCTTCTCTCTCCCCATCACTTCCCTCCTCCCGCACCTTCTCCATTCCTTCCACACTTCCTCCTTGTCGTACTTCCACTTCGCTCCGGCACTTCCTCCCTTCCTCCCCCACTTACTCACTTAATCCTCCACTTCCTCTCTTCTTCCATCACTTCTTCCCTTCTTCCTTCACTTCTTCCCTCCATCCATCCAGCGCTACCACCCTCCTTCCCTCACTCATTCAGTCAATCCAGCAACGTCATGCGCATCAGTCGAGTACTGACGTCACTCGACAAACAGCGCCGCATCTCGGTTGCAGAGGCAGCAGGCAACATCACTGCTGCTGCTGCTGCTGTTGCTGCTGTTGAGGCGTTGCTATGGAGATGTTTGCCTCTGCAATTGGCGTTATCGCGTGATCTGCTTATGAGAATTCTCCCTTCCCCTCTCACTTTAGTCGATCATCTCCCTGCTCTCCAGTCTGCTTTTATCCGAGTTCACAGCAGGTGGAACAGTGAGCGACGTGTGAAGAGCTCTGCTCTGACCTTGTATCATATCTGCCCGGTCAACAATAATGCTCTCTCTGTCTCTCTGCCTCTCTGTCTCTGTCTCTCTGTCTCTGTTTCGGTCTCGGTCTCTCTCTGTCTCTCTCTGTCTCTCTGTCTCTGTCTCTATGTTTCTGCTGTTTCTGTCTCTGTCTCTGTCTCTGTTCCTGTCTGTCTGTCTGTCTGTCTCGCTCTCTCTCTCTCTCTCTCTCTCTCTCTCTCTCTCTCTCTCTCTCTCTCTCTCTCTCTCTCTCTCTCTCTCTCTCTCTCTCTCTCTCTCTCTCTCTCTCTCTCTCTATCCTCCTCTCTGTGCAGAACCGCTTTTTCAGTCAGTCTTCAGGCCATCTAGCACATGCTCTTATCAGACATGATATAATGTTTAATTGCCTGCGTAGGACTACAGTTCTCTGGTGGCGCTGCACTTAGTATCAGCTTTCGTCTATAATTAATTATAAAGCATGAAATGTGATCCAGTAGCAAATCTGTCAATATCGTTTTCGATGGAAAGTCCTTCAGAGACATCGATATTTTTATCAGTAAATGGATGTCAGTGAATGATTATGATTACAAGTCTCCTCTTGTTCGTCAACGTTTAGTTGTAATCATCACCAGACTTTACATTGGCTATGATTACGACCAACTCCGATGGCTTAGTTGCAATCATCACCAGACTTTACAGTGGCTATGATTACGACCAACTCCGATGGCTTAGTTGCAATCATCACCAGACTTTACAGTGGCTATGATTACGACCAACTCCGATGGCTTAGTTGCAATCATCACCAGACTTTACATTGGCTATGATTACGACCAACTCCGATGGCTTAGTTGTAATCATCACCAGACTTTACAGTGGCTATGATTACGACCAACTCCGATGGCTTAGTTGCAATCATCACCAGACTTTACAGTGGCTATGATTACGACCAACTCCGATGGCTTAGTTGCAATCATCACCAGACTTTACAGTGGCTATGATTACGACCAACTCCGATGGCTTAGTTGCAATCATCACCAGACTTTACAGTGGCTAGGATTACGATCGACTTTGATGGCTCAGTTGCAATCATCACCAGACTTTACAGTGGCTGTGATTACAACCAACTCCGATGGCTTAGTTGTAATCATCACCAGACTGCAGTGGCTATGATTACGACCAACTCCGATGGCTTAGTTGTAATCATCACCAGACTTTACAGTGTCTATGATTACGACCAACTCCGATGGCTTAGTTGAGATCATCACCAGACTTTACAGTGGCTATGATTACGACCGACTCCGATGGCTTAGTTGAGATCATCACCAGACTTTACAGTGGCTAGGATTAAGACCGACTTTGATGGCTCAGTTGCAATCATCACCAGACTTTACAGTGGCTAGGATTACGACCAACTCCGATGACTTAGTTGAGATCATCACCAGACTTTACAGTGGCTATGATTACGACCGACTTTGATGGCTTAGTTGCAATCATCACCAGACTTTACAGTGGCTATGATTACGACCGACTCCGATGGCTTAGTTGAGATCATCACCAGACTTTACAGTGGCTATGATTACGACCGACTCCGATGGCTTAGTTGAGATCATCACCAGACTTTACAGTGGCTATGATTACGACCGACTCCGATGGCTTAGTTGTAATCATCACCAGACTTTACAGTGGCTATGATTACGACCGACTGGCTTAGTTGTAATCATCACCAGACTTTACAGTGGCTATGATTACGACCGACTTTGATGGCTTAGTTGTGATCATCACCAGACTTTACATTGGCTATGATTACGACCGACTTTGATGGCTTAGTTGTGATCATCACCAGACTTTACAGTGGCTATGATTACGACCGACTTTGATGGCTTAGTTGTGATCATCACCAGACTTTACAGTGGCTATGATTACGACCGACTTTGATGGCTTAGTTGTGATCATCACCAGACTTTACAGTGGCTATGATTACGACCGACTTTGATGGCTTAGTTGTGATCATCACCAGACTTTACAGTGGCTATGATTACGACCGACTTTGATGGCTTAGTTGTGATCATCACCAGACTTTACAGTGGCTATGATTACGATTATGATTACTCCGATGGCTCTGATGACCGATGACCGGTGATGATTGTCTGCAGCTGTCGCTCACGTGGTTGCTCGCTGCAGCGCCAACCGTAACTGCAGTTTAGCCCTCCACCACCCCCACCACTACCCACCCACCAATAGCGTATATACTGCAGTACCATGGTCTGCTGCAGTGCGTAGGCTAATGTTGCACCAACGGACGTTGGTATCAATGCGACAGATGCTTACACGATGACGTGAATGACAATAGAGCATACACGTCGTATGTTGTTTCTGGAGGAATAGATCTAAAGATGCATAGAAAGAAGATGATAGACATGATCAGATGCGTAAATTGTGCCAAGTGATCCTTTGTCATAAATTTCAAAGTTCGATTATTAATAATAATGACATTATTAATTACGGCAATTCATGTGGCGCCGTAACTCAACCAATGCCGTTGCATGTCGTTACAAGGAGCTTTACAAAACCAGGTAACATGTTGATTAGTGTTAGTTAGTAACCGTTAACTCTAAGTATCATTTGTTCTGTTTAGATCTACCTATGAGACTATCTCCTCACTATACATGTAGAGCAGAGGAAAGTGGCCAGAGGCAATACAAGGGGATTGACAGAAAAGAAGAGAGCAGCAACAGCTGATTGAAGATGGAGCCAATGAAGTTGATTGTCAGGCAGAAAAAGACAGAAGAAGGTTAACTGACGACCTCAGGTCGTGAGTGGCATTTGTCAATCGGTTCTGTGCTACTTTCTTCATATTTTACGCAATAGTATCTTCGTATGTCAATAGTATCATCGTATGACAATAGTATAATCGTATATATGACAATAGTATCATCGTATGTCAATAGTATTATCGTATGTCAATAGTATCATCGCATGTCAATAGCATCATCGTATGTCAATAGTGTCATCGTATGTCAATAGTATAATCGTATGTCAATAGCATCATCGTATGTCAATAGCATCATCGTATGTCAATAGTATCATCGTATGTCAATAGTATTATCGTATGTCAATAGTATCATCGCATGTCAATAGTATCATCGTATGTCAATAGTCTCGTCGTATGACAATAGTATCGTCGTATGTCAATAGTATCGTCGCATGCGAATGAAGAAACGACATCGGTAAAACACAGCGACCGGAAACAGACAGACAGACAGACAGACAGACAGACAGATGGACAGAAGCACAGAGAGAGATACAGAGGTTGTTCATCACTGATCCAAACAACTCTGAGGTTGGGCGATGATCGAAAGCAGATGAAGAAGGAAAGAAATGCGACGATCGATGATGATCTGATGGCAAAGCAATGAATGCATCAGTGAATGTCGACAAGTTCATGCTGCTGTGGTCAGGTGAGTGTTTCTGCTGGTCCTGGTAGTCATGACAACAGTGCAATAGCTCGTTCGTATCATTATTCGATTGAGAGAAGAATCGTACTAAGTGAGAAGTTCTCTACTGGTGACAAATACGAAGAATCAATCGAGGCTTCTACATTGCATCGCGGGAAGTCAATTAATAGAGTAAGAAACAATTCTCCTGAAAACAGTTGGCTGTTGGTTCCGAGCAAACACACATGTGACTATTCGACAGCAGACGATTCGTTATTGGTGGATCGGGAATTATAATGTCGATTGGACGGCAATTATTATTCGGCATTTAATTTAGTTGGTTAGACGAAAGGAACAGACAATAATTATTCTCACGATACTGATAAGAAATGTGAACAGACATGCAGTGGTGTAGTCCTGAAAAATGAAGTGGGGGAACGCCTGGAAATTGAAGTAGCAACTGTAGCAAAAAGTGCAATCTTGCAAGAATTTTGCATAGTGTGAGCACTGCTATTTTTGAAACTGTTGAATGTAAAAAAATAAAAATAAAATTAATAAATGTAATTATGTAAATTTATACATAGGAATTTGTTATTTGTAACATATTGTATTCAAGTATTCAAACAGTTTCCATATCTGTACAGATAGTACAGGCTTAATGCTAAAGTACAGTGACTGTCAGTCTGTCAGTGAGTCAGTAGCTACAGTCAGAGGAATTGCCACAGTGGATCTTCAGTCTTGTCTTCTGATGGATTCAGTGAAGCCACTCTTGTTTGTGTATCCATCGCAGACGGATGTTTCCGCAGCCACGTTTTTGCGTACCTGGTTGGAATCCAGGACCTCAGTGGCGGACCATGCAACTTGATAAACATCAACGACGACACGTGAGAGACAAGAAGCTTACTGCGTCTGTCACTGACAATGATGTTCATGTGGCTGAAGCCTCGTTCACATTCAGCTGTACTGCACGGAATAATACGCGAACATTTCACCAGAGGCTTTAAGTCAGCAGGCATTCTGCGGCCACCGTCATCAACATAATCGCGGAATGCATTCACTGTTAAGACACGTGGCAAAGAGAATCTTGTGCACAGTTCTGTCACTTCGTCTTCACCAAAGCCAGAGGGTATAAAGCCAACACATATATAAATATATCTGCAACACTGCGAAAGGCTCCAGTAAGTAAGCAGTTGAAACTGTGAGTCTTGAAGTCTTCTTTGTTCATTTATTTCAGCAGAAATGCTGCAAAATAGTGAGGGATCGCGTTCCCTCCCTGGAAAAAAGTGCGGGAACGGCGTTCCCCCGCGTTCCCACCAGAGCCCTGCGCCGACTTGACAGTGTCGGCGGCGGCGCGCCGGTCATTTTTGGTCGGCGGCGGCGCGCCGACAGACAAAAATCGGCGGCGGCGGCGCACTCAAAATGTCGGCGTCGGCGGCGCGGCGCGGCGTCGAGGAATTAGTGCTTTAGGGTCGCATACACATTTAAATGTTTTGCAAGAGCAACCTATGTTATATATATATGCGTGCTATATATGCGTGCTCAGCAATTATTTTGGCAATAATCTGGTCTTATAAATTAATATTCATGAGAAACAATTATTCTCAGTGTGAAGAATTTCCTCGAGAAACTTTTCAACTATTTTATTTAAAAAAAGATTCAGTTCGCAACGACTAACTCTCTAGTCACTACCGCAACAAATACAGTCACTCCATTCAGTCGTTCCCTCGTACACCCATCGATCCAGCCTACACACACCACACACACACACACACACACACACACACACACACACACACACACACACACACACACACACACACACACATTCGGCCTAGGTCACGGTCCATCGATCACAAAAGGCCACTTCGGTGTGCACACTCTAATGCACCTAAATTAAAGACCCCTAGTCGGCATATTCGCTACAAAACCCAGTAGACCTATTCGCCACACTCAGAATAGACGTCTAATTTAAAAATTCTACAAAGGCTTGATTTAGGCTGAAAGCCACTTGACAACGTTTTCAAATTCAGGCTTCCCGCTTACGTAACCTACTAATATAAGTGGCGGCGTTACCTGCCTATTTTACTGTTGACCTGCGCTTCGACTCGTCACAAATTCTTGAGGTCCATTTTTTGACGGGACCTGCTGAAATTGTATAGCTGCGTGCATGCAGACATGTAGACATACATACATAGATTGACTTTTTGACTTATGGCCGTCAGGCGATGCCGTCAGCACGCGTCAGCCGCTTTCCCATGGTAGCTCTCAACTTTTGTATTTTGGTGTGCTTGCCATGGTTAAGTTTCATGATCCTTCTGGAATGTAGGGCGACTGATCAGGTCTCTCCCCTTTCCACGGTTCAGGTTTAGCCAGGGTTGCTCCCTGTTACCCGGGAGAGACGACGAGGACGTACTAAACTTGTGGGGCGCGGTGGTGTAGTGGTGGCGTCGCTGCCTTGAAGCCGGAAGGTTCGAGGTTCGAATCCACCCCGCGTCACCGCGTAGGGACCTTGGGCAAGTCCTTCACTCGCAATTGCTCAGCGCTTCGGCGTAAAATTCCGATGCAGTGTCCGCTCTGTAGTCGGGAGCGCCTCTGAGTAGAGAGCTTGAAGTGGCGCTATAACAAGTGCGCATACATACATACATACATACATACACCTCCTTACTATGCATGTTTGCATAACTGCAGACATGTATACATACATACATACATACATACATACATACATACATAGATTAAATGCATGCATACATACATACATGCATAAATATATGCATACATACATGCATTCATACATACACACACACAAACATAAAAGCATACCCACATACATACATACAATACATAAATACTGCGTTTGCGTAGAAATGTTTGTCTGTCGCAAAGTCGGAGCTATTGTGAACGAATACAAAGTCATGCAATCTTGTCAACAGATGAGGGTACTTGCAGTTTTTTAATTTTCCTTTGTCAAAGCACACTGAGTAGCAAAAATTGATCAGTGTTCACCAATTTTCCTGATTTATCGTCCAATAATCGAAACTCCACGCGAAACTCTTAGCATCTTCGTTAAACCTAATTGCTATGGAAAGTCTTTCGATCTAAGCGAGCCAAGTCACAATAAGTTACACTTGTTTTATGGGGAAAGTGTTTCTCGTTTCCTAATCTGATCCTATTTGTAAGATGTTTCTCAGATTGCTGACTAAATAGAATCTATTGGCCAATTGTCTATCATGCTCCATTTTGCATATAGACAGGCCTATTAATATTGGAAGGCTTAATTAATCACCAATTTCGCATGGGTCACGTACAGTGTAGGAGTTTGATACTGGTGAGAAAATAAGAATTAGGTAGTAACTGGCCAGCAATGGAGAATCAGAAGCCTGCAGACGCGACCAATCGCCTACATAAAATTGCAGATCGCCACCTCTTTGCAACGTAATAGCAACATATATCCTAATACTAGAGGGCAGACGATTCTGTTCCATCTTAGCATACGGTCGGACTAGCTATCAATGCAAGAACGCGCGCACACGGCATAGCAATTGACTTAGGCCTACCTGGAGTTCTTTTTACCTTCGTTGCTGCCATAATTTAAATCGAATCACAAAATCCACAACGTTTAAACGTTAAGAACACTGTTCCAAAAGTCAGAAAGAATAGGTAGTATCATAGGTTTCATAGCATTGACGCAAAAACGGTGTTGCCATGAATAATCGAAGTAGGCCTAGATAAGCAAAAAAGATTATATTTTGCACTGACGCAACCCTTTTCCCGAAATCATGCAAGAGATGAAAAATGCAAAAAAAAGAAATCCCGGAATCAAGGTGGCATCGGCGGCGCGCCGACAAATTTTCGGCGGCGGCGGCGTCGGCGCGCCGATCCAAGAAAATCGGCGGCGGCGGCGGCGCCCACGAAATGTCGGCGGCGGCGGCGCGGCGCGGCCGGCGCAGAGCTCTGGTTCCCACCCCACTACCCCACTGCAGACATGTGAACAGACATGTGAACAGACATGTGAACAGACATGTGAACAGACATGTGAACAGACATGTGAACTTGCTCTAGAAACAAGAACACTTCCGATGTCGTCATGAAAATCAGACGGCAGAGCAGCGTGGTGAGTCCAATGCACCAGTAACAGTTTGATGTTCAAAGAACAATTTGAAAACGAATAATTATTTGTCCTCATTATGAAAGCAAATTATCCTGGCATTTTCTCTGTCAAGTAGCCTATCAAAAGCTATATGAACGAACGCTTCCAAGTAGACATTCGAGGCAATGCGAATAAGCTATGATTGCGAGAAATCGACAACGATGCGAATCATTTCGACTCACCGCAGCTGTTGAAATAGAAGGTAATCGCAACGATGGAAGTCTCGCTTTCGTCTCAACAGATGCGGCAAAAAGCGAAGATGTCGACTGAGAAGCAGGACTTTGTTGCAGATGAACGACCGATACAACAGACGCTGGAAGCAAATCCCACCAGCGCAGAACCCAAAGAAGCGGCAATCGATGCAACGGTTGAGCTGACTCACATGACTTGGGATGAGGTGATGCATGAAGCTGAGTTGTTAGGCGTTCCTCTTCGTCGCTCTGCAGCATCTGGTCTTCGGTTGAATTGCTGCAGCGATCCCCCTTCGTCCTCCCTTCAGTCGAGGTCATCATTGCTTACCGTCAGAGCGAAGGACAAGCAGCCTTCGTTGCAGGACAACGGCGTGAAAGGAACGAACGAGACGTCTTCGTGTAACATGAGGAAGGGCGCTCTGTTCAATCTCTGTACTTGGATTGATAAACTCAGTCTGTCGTCGTCTGTTCAGAAGACGACCGTCAAGAGGCAGCATCACATCTCCTATCCATCCGACCATAGCGCTCGTCATGCTTCATCGTCATCATCATCGTCATCGTCAGTAGCAACTGTCCGCCAGTCGCAGCGCCGCAGTCTGTCCGCATCTTCGCCTCTCCGAAGCAGCAGCAGCATCAGCAGCCGAGGACTGCACGGCCAGCAGCTGAAGCCATCCCTCAGCCGCCTCTGCTCTGCCGCGTCTCCACAGACATCGTCGTCGTCCACACATGTATCTCGCCAGTCGTCGAAGCTGTCTCGAGGAGGAGGAGGAGGAGGAGGAGGAGGAGGAGGAGGAGGAGGAGGAGGAGGAGGAGGAGGAGGAGGAGTAGGAGGCATCTATACCACTTCCGGTTCTCGAGACAGCACGACCACCAGCAGCAGCAGCGTCTTGTCGACGACGTCGATGCTGGTCAGTCCATCGTCGGAGGAAGAAGAAGGAAGTCTGTCCAGCGTCTTCTCTCTGCGCAGCAGTTCTTCTCGTGAGTCCCTACACGGTAAATGATCAAGTTGATTGTTGCTCAATCGAGTTTTGTCTTTGTCTGTTGCCTGGAGGGAGCCATGGATCTGTAGGTTGCTCTTTTGAGAAAGCGTTTTGGTACTTTTGGTACTTTCCCTCTTTCTCTTTTTCTCTTTTTTCTTTCTCTCTTTTGCAAGTAGCAATCGAGACGACAACGTTTAGTAGCAGTTATTTAGGCAATAATACGCAGATTTAAACATCATCTTTACCGGTAGATTTTTTACTAGAAAGTGACATCTATTTCCAGCGACGATATTTAATTAGCCTATTTGTGAGCTACACTGAGAAGTTAGACTAATGCTTTTCACAAAATAACCAGTGACCACAGACGCCAAAAACGAGTAAATTGTTTCGGAAAATTGCGATAAATTTTTCAGTCTTTTCTGAACTGGCAATTCGACGGATTCATGGCATCGCTATTTTTCCATATTTTAAACTGAGAACCAAGTTCTGCTTATTTTTAAATCCAATGATTATAATGAATTACAGCAATTACGTAATTCAATAATGCAGTTTCTGTCGCATAGTAAGCCTACCTACCAATTAAAGTACAGTTCCATTGTCCCTCTTTGCCCCCCCCCCCCCCCACTTTCGCTATGCCACTGGAAGCATCGGTACGTAAGGAATAAATAATTCGAAGGACTTGCTAGAAGAATGGTGAACAAATGAATTCGCCCAATAGTAAGTAAAGCACGTGATGGAACGGTGTATATAGGTTGTGGCTGATACGATGGTCCTGTAGGGTTTGCCTAAGATAGCTGGATAAAATTATGTATTAGCAGATGAATGTCTAAATCTATCAGATTCTGGGTGGCTGACAGGTGAATTATTGTCCATTGAGAGTCCACCGCCTCCTCCTCCGCCTCCTCCTCATCGTCCGCTGTCTTCGTCTCGTGTCGTTCTGCGTCGCAGTGAGAGCACCGCAGCTACAGCAGCAGCAGCAGCAACGACAGTATCGTCTACGACGTCGTCGTCGTCATCGTCTTCAATCCAAACATCCGGATCTCAAACGACGACAATGGGTGAAAGTGAAAACGACCAACGAATCCACATGGAACAACTGAAACAGGTGGTTGAGCATCCCCAGAACTGATTCAGGCAGCAACAATGGTCGAATAACTGACGAAACAATGAACGGACGAATTGAGAGACAAGGCAGACAGACAGACGAATCGAGAGACAAGACAGACAGAGAGACTGGTGAACAAATGAACAGACGATTTGAGAGGCAAGGCAGACAGACAGACAGACGAATTGAGAGACAAGGCAGACAGACAGACGAATCGAGAGACAAGACAGACAGACAGACTGGTGAACAAATGAACAGACGATTTGAGAGGCAAGGCAGACAGACAGACAGACGAATTGAGAGACAAGGCAGACAGACAGACAGACATACAGACAGACAGACGAATTGAGAGGCAAGGCAGACAGACAGACAGACAGACGAATTGAGAGACAAGGCAGACAGACAGACAGACGAATTGAGAGACAAGGCAGACAGACAGACAGACATACAGACGAATTGAGAGGCAAGGCAGACAGACAGACAGATATACAGACAGACAGACAGACAGACAGATAGACAGACAGACAGACAGATAGACAGACAGATAGACAGACAGACAGACAGACAGACAGATAGATCTCCGATCGATGAAAATTTAATGAACAAATGTCGACCCAGACTAACCGCCTATGTGCCTTTACTAGACCAATATATCCGATTGATGTTGCTAGTTCACCAAACATAATATTCTGACTGTACTGAGGTCGACTGAGAGTAAAGAACATGTTTCACGGTTCATCTACCCTACATTTTCTTGTATATCTACGATTCTACATTATATTGAACTAAGTTAGATTAGAATAATTTATATTAAGTCAGACGAGATTCAAAATAGTTTGAATCGGATCCGATTAGGATTTTGTTGATTGTCGTATAGTAGGCTATTATTGTGCTTGCTGTTCAAGTGTCGCTGGTACTGGGGATCCACGGACTGGGAGGCAGCCGTTCGGATCTTGTCAGATGCTCCAGATGGAACGTTCCTTCTGAGAGACAGTCAAGACGACCGATTCCTCTTTAGCCTTAGCTTCAGGTCGCAGGCTGCAGTGCATCACTCGAGAATCGATCGCTACAAAGGTAGCCTACATATATGCAGCTAATCTGCAGTACATCAGATCAGCTGAAATAAGGTTTTGCAAGAAAACCAGACAGCAGGTTTATTAGGATCAATAATTGATCATCACCGAGTTCAAAGTTGAATCTGAACCACCGCTAATAATGACCGAGTTCAGAGTTGAATTTGAACTACCGTTAATCATCACCGAGTTCAAAGTTGAATTTGAACCACAGCTAATAATGACCGAGTTCAAAGTTGAATTTGAACTACCGTTAATCATCACCGAGTTTAAAGTTGAATCTGAACCACCGCTAATAATGACCGAGTTCAAAGTTGAATTTGAACTACCGCTAATAATCTATATCAACGCATAAAAGATTTTCTGATTTTGCCATATAGGGTTTACGTTAGATTTCTCTGGGTCTGCTCAAATTTAAAAATTCCATTTACTTTTCAGACTACTGGAAGAGTTTCTGACACACAGAAATTATGTCTACGTTGTCTATGGACGTCTTTTGTCTGATTTAATTATTATCGGCATCCTCTTACCTCACGCTTTCTTCATAATTCATTCGTCTGCATGTTTATCCAATCAATGCCTCCACACTCACAACTCGTCTATTCATCCAGACGCATTATTAATTATTAATTATTAATTAATTCTGTCGCTTCAGTCTGTGACTTCTGTCGCCTTTCAAGAGTGTTATGCTTTGCTGCCATTTAGATTCTAGGAGCTTTTTTCAGCCTCTGTTACTTTCTTCTGCAGGAAAGTTCAACTTTGCTTCTCCTCCTCCGGAGAGTGCCTTGTTGTCATCGTCCAGTGTCTTGGAGCTGGTGCAGAAAGGAGTGACCTACTGTCGACATCATCCCTACCTCTTCTGTCTAAATCCCCTTTCACCTGGCTCCAGTCCAGTTCCAGTCCGTCTGCTCTTCCCAGCAAATAGATCTGTATCTCCATCTTCACTGCAGACTCTCTGCCGGTCTGCAGTCGTCAATCATGGTCAATGTGGAAACCAAAGCATTCAAGGTAAATAATTACCAGAGAAGAGCACTGAGTGATTCCATCGATAGAAAGGTTTGTCATCGATGGCTAGCGACGTCGTGCTCACCGATGTGTGACCCTTACTCACAAATGGGAATTGCTAAAACTTCGAGAAACCATCCAACGTATGCCTACATGTACAATGTACATGTATGTAAGCCTATACAGCACGTGAATAAATTAAGTTAATGATCATTTCAATAATTTTTGTGAATGAATTTGTATGTCAATCGCTGTTAAATAAAGCAAGTCGTCGTTTCATGTAATCATAGATGACGTGTCTAATCACAGATGACGTGTCTAATCATAGATGACGTGTCTAATCACAGATGACGTGTCTAATCATAGATGACGTGTGTAATCATAGATGACGTGTCTAATTATCGGTGCATGACATTTATCCACAGAGTCGATTAAAAGTCTTGAGAACGAATCATAATTATGCAACTTCCGACGCTTTCATGAATGGCACTTGGTTTCCCTTCGCGATTCACTAGCTCTCCATGGTTCCCAACAGTGTACCTCACTACCGCTTGCATCTAGTCAGGGCAAAAGATGGCCATCACTGATCAGCGTCAATCATAGTTTACCGCTTTAGCAGCCGACCTTGTGAATGAAGAATACTTCTGTGAATCGGTCAGGTAGCTGTGCCTCGTGCATTAGTCAACCTAATAATATTTTATTGTGGCTTAGTTGAGACTTTTAAATTAGCTCCGATTGCAGCTACAGTAGGCTAGGCGTCAACAAGCGTCCATTCTGCATAATGCAATGTAAAGGTCTGGAAAATCATAAGGTCTGTTCGCATATTCCAACTCCACTGTAAAGTTCCTTAACAGAGCCACTCTGTCCTCAGCAATCCTCTCCGTCTCCTCCCACGTCATTCCACCGTCAAAGTCATGGATGCAAATCTCTGAAACAACTTTGCTATCAATTTTTAGTCTACATAAATTCACCACCACTGCTCCTTGAGCTTAACATGCTTTCAGCGAATTTCTTATATTATTTTTTGCCATTTTGAAGTAGGCCACACCCTTATTATATGCACCCTTGCGAATATTCTTATTATACTGAGCTTTTATCATAGTCTCCTTTTTAAAATTTGCATTTATAATAGGCCGAGAGTGCGTCTTTCAATATCAATTCAGCTGATTACATCTCTTAATTCTTTCCAGTCAGATGCACTTCCAGTTTCTTCGATAGAATCGATTATTTCATCATGTCCTGCATCGAAAAACTTCTAATATACTTCGTTCGTCGATGCTTTTGTGAGTTCGATTGGAGCATGAATCATCGTCTTTCGCTTCGCTGCCTCCATCTCTGCTTTGTCCATTGCCTTCAGTTCATGCTCCTGCTTCGTGGCAGCGGGACTTGTGGTGCAGACGGTCTTATACTTCGGGTCTTCAATGATGTCGTAGATCCCGCTCATTGTTCCATTGCAGCAGTTGTGTGTATCATCCAACGTGCTGTAATGACCGGACTCCACTTCAGATCGACGACCCTCACACGAACGCCAGACCCCAACCGTTGGCTTCATTGCAATGCAGCCATCTGCAGGTGGTTGCGGAGTGTCACTCTTCGTATTAGCACCCTCTGGTAGTGTATAGTCGTACAAATTAGAGTCCGACAATGAACAAGTGTACGCATTTTCGTCACCATTCGCCAACAGTGTACGTGAATCAGAAGTGGTTGATCCAGTTAGATCTGAGGAGTCTGTATCTTGGTTCCTAAGACGCGTGTAGCTAGCGACGGTGGTTGTTCCAGACAGAAACTCTGTTGAAGACGACCTCAGCTCGGTGTACGTCCTCACGCTGCTGCCTTCTGATGCATGTATGCAACACTCAATAGCGTCATCGTAGATTCCGCTCATTGCTCTATTGCAGTCCTCTCTTCTGCAGCCTAAACAGTTTTCGTAAGTACCTCGTGGTGATGTGCTGAGATCTGACTGCATCTGGTCTTCTGCAGAGGCAGGTGACTGATCACCATGTAAGCTTATAGCATGCGCAGTGGTCGATCCTTTTATTTCGACAGCCTTTGAGAGCAGTTCACCGGTAGAGGCGACTGGAAAATTCAAATGATGCACTTGTTCGGTGAGAGTATTGACGACATTCCTGTTTCTTTCGAAGCTTCGCACAACAATGATGGCTTTCTTTGATTTCTCGCCATGACTCGGATCGTACAAGTATGGATGTAAGTGGCATTCAGAGAACGATCGCATTGGTGTCACTATGTCAGCCAGAAAGACGTCGTCGTCATCGGGGTTGTCTCCTTCAACGGCCTTCTTCGTCGGATCAGCCTCGCTGCCGCCATTGCCACCGCTGCACTTCTGACCGTCTTCCACACAACTCACATCGTCTTGAAATCGTCTGTATGTACAAACAGTTTACAAGACTATATCTTAAAGTCACATATATCGGGCTTATTGTATATGGAAAGTATGATGCATGTATTGTATATGCCCTATACAGTTTACAAGCCTGCATGATAAATGCTTTGCGGTTTATATAGCCTACCTATATTTATTTACCCATGCAGACAAAGTTCTAGTGAATCTATAGTCTATGCTTTACTAGATCGCCTCTGAATGGTCATTCTGCGAGAGGCGCAATATAAATATAGCTTATAGATACAACACAATACAATATACAATAGACTTTTGGATAGTAAAGTGATTGATTGCTATGTAGCCCCAGTGATATCTAGATCTGTAGACAATGTCTCTTGCCAGCAGAACAGAATCATCGTAGGCCTATATGACTATCAGATATTTTATGCAATGGCTTCTTCCGGTAGAAAAAGATTCTCTGTCGGAAGAAGTTGATTGTATAAACGTAGATAGACCGCGGCGCTTGAGGTCTTCACTTTATAGGCCTAATATTGCCTAATATTCCTGATGGCTTTGGTGAACAGCTACACTCAGTGACTCAACATGCATGCATCCTTTCAAACCACCGATTACTTTGGTCTGCATGTGCGTGCAAAGATACACATGTAATCGGCGGTTCGCCTTTTCACTGAGGGTGACGCCATCTAGTGTTTCCGCGATGATATAAGGCTTATAGGTTGCTAGGTATCCTGCATCTACTTCGACGCCAACACATATATTGCTTTCTTGTGCACTGAGTCATAAATTAAAATTATTATGTGTATATAGTGACCAATGGAAACGAGAGAGACCAAAAATGAACATAGAACATTCATTTCAGGAATTTGATATAGCGCCCTGTAAAGAAACCAACTTTAACCCTCAGGCTACCAAGCTTTTTTGTAACACTGACTACCAAGGGGGGGTGGTTACCACCCCCTGGATTTTTGGGTTTCGTTTGAGATATCATAACTTGTAATACACCATTCGATTCAGCATTCATTTCTGCACAAAATGGTATATTTAGGTTTAGAAAATATGAATGCCCCTCGAAATTATGAATTTTTTACCATGGGTACCCGTCGATTACACGAAAACGTATACTTACACATAGGGAATATATTAGATTTTGTGTGTTTTGATCATAATTTATATATATAATAATTGTTTACATATAATAAAGTCCAATTATCAACAATAAAAAATAGTAATAAGTCTGTTTTATGTACAAACAAAACAAAAAAACATGTTATAGCTGCTGAAAAACGTTTACGCAGACATATCGTTACGCGTTGCAAAAAACCCCAACATTTTTATACATTTTAATTTATTTTGGGCACTTCCGGTCATCAAATTCCAAATTATTTAGTATTAAAAAATAGCCCTAAATGCCCTCTACAGAATGGCATAATTTAATTCTATTAAAAAATAAATTATGAATAAGTTATAATAGAAAAAACATGAACATTTTATCAAAATAAAACACCTTTATATACATTTCAATTTATTTTGAGCACTTCCGGTTGTCAAAAGACAACTCAATGAGCATGGAAATGTAGCCCCACATTCCCTCTATAGAAAGGTATAATTTGTGTCTCTTAATATTAAAGGGCGGAAAAGTTATAGACGATATTCTAGGGGTGGTGGTATCCACCCCCTGGTACCTTTGGTATATCGGGTGTAACTTTTGAACGGTAGGGGGCATCATCAAAAAATTTGGCTCAAAATGTGTCCCAATGAACCCTCTACAGCTACTAATTTTTTCAAAATTTTATTCCAGACGGAACGCGTTTGATTTGGGAAAAACCTAGGGGGGTGGCAACCACCTCCCCCTTGGTAGCCCGAGGGTTAAAGGAGCTCTCAGTAGGCTAAAGTCACGGCAGTAAAGCTTAGACTTGAGCATACAACTATAGTAAAATATAGGCGCTCCACCCCTTGGCAGCCAGCGAATCCCTAATGGGAGGCCAACCGAAATGGATGGCTAAACAATTGAGAAAGTGAGGAGCGAACCAAGGAATTAAGAGTTCACTCTGAGCAGAAGATGATCATCAATGTGAACGACGACGACGGTGACGACGACGACGACCATCTGCATCAGAAAGCAAGCGAAGAAACGACGCAAGTAGGACGAGACACAGCAGCCAAGAAGAAACCACCAGATCAGTACAGCAACCCCGTTAGAAATGTGCTGCGGGACAGGGAGCCAGTCCAATACATACCGCACGCGTACGTATAATTATGAAGAAACAGAAGAGTATTTAAGAATTAATGTGTCCAATAAGACGAGTAGCTGAACGAGAAGCCGTAGTGTTCCATGATGTTACCTGGGCAGCTATTGATTCCACTCAACTAATAAAGTAACTATAGGAACCTTTGAAGCGTCTCTGAAGGTCCTGACTCAGCGAAAGGGCCTGTACTCATTTATTGACCAAAGAAGGATGGAATTGGAAAGGCACTTATATATAGGCAAATACACTTAGATCCCACTTAACCTCAGATTAACTTTTCTATGATTATGGCTTTAAAAGACGTTATAAATGCTTTCATTAGTAATTGTGTTTGTAGTATGTATACTTTCTTCTGCAGCATCGTTGTCCGTCTCCTCCGGAAGAAGACGCGACCAGAATAGCAACAGCCAGACAGATGCAAGACAGAACTGGCATTAGCAACCAGTAACCGACGTCTACAGTCTCTGAAAAAGACAGAAGATATTGGATAAAGTGCATAATAATTATAATTCAATAATAATGATGCATACAATTATAATATCGTTCAACATCATGACTCATTCATTCAGTTTTTAATTCCGCCTCATCCATTTGATGATATTCATTGAAGGATGAAACCTCCATATATACATACATATGTTTATATGTATGTATGTATGTATGTATGTATGTATGTATGTATGTATGTATGTATGTATGTATGTATGTATGTATGTATGCGCACTTGTTATAGCGCCCCTTCACGATGACTATGATGACTGACGACTAAAAAAGGTCATCAACTATTTTTGTGGCTAAAATGGTATCTTTTTCCTGGAAATTGGACGAATGAAAAAAGGTCATCAGATTTTTCGGCGACGAAGAAGACGAAATTTTTCCCCTACCCCAACAACAAGAGCGAAAATTTTGGCCCACTTCGAAAATTTCTGTATCCGACCTTGCCTGTTACCGGTATGTTATGTTTTCTTATGCATACATATTAGCCTACATACATAGGCTACATGAGCTTTAACAACCGATTTCAAGGCGGAATTGTTAGTAGGCGTATTATACTTCTCATTGAAGTTGATGAGTATTACATGAGCTTTAACAACCGATTTCAAGGCAAAATAGTTAGTATTTGCCTCTTCTAGTAGCTTAGTTTTAAATAATAGACTAAGCCTATCTAGGCCTATGCTATTGCAAATCTGAGCACAGCAGGTTTTAAACGCATTATGACAAGAATGGTGCTGCAGTAGACCTACATAGCCTGTCTCGGAAATCGACCATTTTTCTGTGAGTCAAAGTCAATTACGAAAATTACATGGCCAATACGACAGCTTATAGACAGAAGGCCTGCAGTGCAGTGACTCTCAATTGTATTAAAGCAACTTGAGTCTAAAATAATTTCAAAAAATAATCTTACCAAGAAGCATTGCTGATCAGAAAGAGGAAGTCTACCGTCATACTAGAACTTTTACTTTTAAATAGGTCATAGATACATTATGCCTACTGCAGAAGACACGCATGAGGGTGTGGTCTAAAGTAAGACTCAAAGGGAGGTGTTGACATTGTGACTGCTGTCTTTTAGGCCCTATTGATGCCCTGTGCCATCTAGTCAGCACAACAGGTCTAGGCTACTAATATTCACTAAACACAATGCACATTATATAGGCAAACGATGACGCAAAGGAAATATTGCTAGGTTTATCAGAGCTTCAGTAAACGCTATAGTTCACTGCGTCGTAAATAAACTTTCTTTGTGAAGACATTCTTCACGACGCAGATGGGGGAGAGGGTGTTTAGAGCTGAATGGAGTACCGGAACTAACGGTTAATAAGCGGTTTAGCACTGTAACGATGCTTCACGCACATACAAACAAAAACAAGCGTACAAACGCTGACGCTTGATTTCAAAACTACTTCCACCATTGCTACGTCCATCGTCCACTCAAAACTTGACTATTGCAACTCTCTGTTCTTAAACCTTGACTCTTCACAACTTAAGCGCCTCCAACTCATACAAAATTCTCTTGCTAGAGAACACCCAGACATCATTACATCACCCCCATCCTCAAGTCTCTTCACTGGTTGAAAATGCCAGAGTGAATCCACTTCAAAGTTCTCCCCTTAACTTACAACTCCATACAATGCTCCAAGCCAAGATATCTTCGCGAACTGTTCACCATCCAGCCAACCCGTTCTACCCGATCATCAACCTGTCTTACTCTCTCTCGACCGCCGGTCGCAAGTCATCTCAAGTTCTCCAACCGAACCATATCCAACTCAACACTAAACGCCTTTGGAATGATCTGCATCATGAATTCCTATCCTTTTCAGTTCATCCACTACCATTACTAATCACATACCATCACCTTCCTCAAGCTCCACTATCCATCACACCTCGGGTTTTTCATTCGAAACTCAAGTCACACCTTTTCAATAACTCCTATCATGTCTCATCTGATCCTCCACCTTCCAATTCCCGACCAAGACGACATCCGCCTTAGTAGCTGTTCCGCCCCTCTGACCCTATGGTAACTCGACCCGGACTACCTTAGGACTATACTCTTACGGATAACCCTTTTGACGCAACGCAGCGCTCGTGAATAAGCCCCGCGCTTGGCTTTCGAGTAGCGCTTTAGAAGTTTGGAGATTACGATTACGCCGAACAACATATACCTACATAGGATGGAATTTAGTTGAAATTTCATGCATGGGCAGCAAGGCTGATTTCAGATTCCTGAGCCGCAATGCATCGAGGAGGATCTACCTCCAGTGATGTACATAATATATATATATATATATATATATATATATAATTATATATATATATATATAGGCTATACGTAAGCTATGTATGTATATATGTATTATACATATCCTACCGGGTTATCTCACCACCCAGTTTCTCATAGATTAGAGATAAGGTACAGTGCCCGACGGCCATTTCCAAAAGTCTAGAATTGTTAATTAGTACTACGGCCATTTGTTTGGCTTTTAGGCTGTAGTAATGATGGCAGAGGAGTGATACGACAATACGGCTTGATCAGTGTCTAATCTAGTATCCCCCTCTTCTGGGGCCATATATGCACAAGGGTCCGTATGCACATGACCAGGCATAAGGTAATCTAGATGTTGTGCCTATACTCGACTTAACAATTCCGCGCTTAGCCATTGGCATTCCCCGGTATGCACGGACATCGAATAGCAATTGCTAAATGGGGATCATCAAAACCTGCGTATTTAGCAATTGCAACATTGCTAGTCTGGACATTCCTTGCACCCGACGATGCATGACGCTTGCTCTTTCCCCAAATTAATAGGTCTTAGCTGAGCGCGTATGCGTGAAAGATATTTATATGCGGTCGTTGCCAGCGTGGGGTAAACAAATTAAGACTTAAAGACGGCCACAGTGGAATATCGACGGCTGCCTATATTGTTCACCCTGCCCAGATAAAGTCGGCCGTCTATTGTTCACGATGGGAATTGGGGGCATACCTCTACCTCACAGAGTTGGAATAGCGTTATACCTAGCGTAAATCGCTAATCTCGACCCATGCATACGGAATTAGCCCACTACTCCCGCATAGGCCAGCCTTACACCTAGGTGCAAGAGCTACACCCTCTTATCAAATGCACAAGAGGGTATAACTGTTACACCTAGTTTAAGTCTGGCCTATGCGGAAATAGTGGGTGCAAGGAATGTCCAGATTAACTATGACTCTTAATTCCTATTCTATGTCCATGCATGTGGCCAAATTCCAACGGCTACGTCTGGATTATCCCTGGAGAATGTGGAAGAGTTCGTCTATTTTGGAAGCCTAATGACCTGGGACAACGACTGCAGTAAAGAGATAAGTGGAAGAATAGCGAAAGCAGCAGGGGCAATGGTGGGCTTTTGGAACATTTGGAGAAGTCGTGAAATCAGCATACGAACGAAAATGGGAATCATCAAAACCTGCGTATTTAGCATATCTATATCTATAACAAAGAAAGTACGCTTATTTGTCAGTTATGCCTGCTCACACTTTTGCAACTACTCAACTGAAACGTTGCATTTAGATAAACGTTCACCCAAACCATCCAAGTACGCTATTTTCAGCTCTTTAGGCACTTGAACTTTCAAAATATAGACATTTTAAATTTCGCCGTGTTAATTATGCTATCGCTGAAGTATACGACGCCATTTGTAATAATGCACGTTGCCTTTGACGTCATTTTGACGTTCGCCGAAGCTTATATTAGCATGAAACTCAAACGCTCTCACGCTCTCAGTGCAACAAGCAGGGAGTATATATACTAACTAAGAGGAGCGGCGCCCCATGTCACATGAGCTTAACGAGTAAAATTACCATTTATAAACCCCAAATGGGCGGCGAAGCCGCCCCGCAGGGACGTGTGGACCGCGGAAGACCTTCCAAGCAGAGCTAGGGGCATAAAATTACCATTTATAAACCCCAAACGGGCGGCGAAGCCGCCCCGCAGGAACGTGTGGACCTGGTTTTGGGGACGAAAAATCTAAATTTCCCGTGCAACGCCAAGTGCCCCATTATTCACTTTAAATTTCGCTATATGCTCTATAGGCTATTGACGCCGTATTTTAATTGTTTTTCAGTAGCGTCCAAGGAGTATATACAATTTATTCCGGGCAACGCCGGTGTTAAGGTTTCAAATTACCCCCTCATAAACATTACCCCCCGGTAACTTGAAACCGGTTTTGGATTACCCCCCGGAAACTAGATTTGCATCAATCATCGCATTTATTGCACTAAAAAAATCAGAAAAATCATCCCGCTTCTTGTTTTGGTCTGAAGAATTTCATCCGTCATCCAACTTCGTGGTATTTTATCAATTTTTTGATCGAAAAAAAATAATAGCCTCGAAGCCATTTCTCCATTCTAACTTCAGCGGCGATTACTATTTTGGCTACAGATGAAAATATTGATAACTAACCACGAAGTGGAATGACAGATGAAAATCTGTCAGAAAAAAACAAGAAGCGGGATGATTTTTATGATTTTTTAGTGCAATAAATGCGATGATTGATGCAAAATACAGTTTTCAGGTAATGTTTAGGAGGGGGTAATTTGAAATCTTTACACCGGGTACCCCAGCTAGTACTATTATATGCATGTGAGACATGGATTCTGCGGAAGAAGGACACAAGCAAACTCCTGGTGTTCGAGATGAGATGTTATAGAAGGATATTAGTAGTAGTATTATTATTTTTAACCAAGGCTATAGGTTATTATTTGTAACCAAGGCTATGGGTTATTAATAGTTTTTTAACCTATTAGGAGGGTGATTTGGACCTATGTCTAGGTGTAATGAGCCAGTTTGCTACACTCTCTACTACTGATATTGCGCATAAGATGGCAGCAGAAAATAACAAACAAAGAGATTAAGAGGTGCGTGAAAGAGTGGGAAGCAATAAAAGCATCGAACAAGTGATAATGAAGAAGAAGCTCAACTTTTTTTGGACGTGTGTGCAGCATGGACAACAGCAGACTGGTGAAGCAAACTATGTTTGGGGTAATTGACGGCACGGGGGTCAGAGGGAGGCCAAGCAGGGAATGGCTGGACGACAGCGGCGCCCCCAGGATTTTTTTCTTGTACGCACAACAGGCAGTGGCGGCGCTAGGGGGCCTGGGGGGCTAAGCCCCCCTACAAGAGGCTCAGCCTCCCTAAAAAGGGCCATCCGAATTTTTTACATCATTGAAATATCCACGATTTTTGGTCGACGACTTTAAAAAAAAGGTCGTCAGAAATTTTGGCGAAAATGTAAAATTTTCGCCGCGAGGCTTCAGCCATCCCCCCCCCGAAACTGAAATCCTGGCGCCGCCACTGACAACAGGGGAAAATTTTCGTCAGGGTCGCCGAAAAAACTGATGAAATTTTTTTTAGTCATCAACCACGAATTTCCCAAAAAAAACTTTTCCATCCGCCGAAAAAACTGATGACCTCTTTTTTTATTTATCAGCCAGCCATTATTTTTTTAGCCTTTCCGCGCTGTACGCACTTGCGTATGTGCGTACGCCTGCGGGCGCCGCTGCTGGACGATGTCAGAGACTGGTGCTGAATGGACATACAAAAACTGAGCTGGCTGGCGAAAGAACGTGACAAATGGAGGATGATGGTGAAACATGCGATCGACACCAACGGACGTTGTGCCTATCATATGGACTGAGATGATTGATGATGATGATGATGATGATGACGACGTCTGGATTAGCTATGTCGGGTGTAAGGTCTACACCTAGATTAGCCTATGCCTACACACATGTGCATAAGGGCCCAGGAGATGAGTGTAGGTATCAATTCTTTTGAACAGACCTCTGTCAGTTTTTTGTGTGAATCCCGAGGCACGATAAGTTCGATAACCAGAGCCCCTTATCCAAGTTTATCTACAGTTTGGCCTCCCTGGATTCTGTACTGGCAGTTTGCAAAATGGACAAAATTGAGCCTGGCTTAGGCCCATAGCAGACTATTGATTTATAACTTTACTAGCTGGGGTACCCGGCGTTGCCCGGGAAATTTAGGATACGACCCGGTCCCGGCCACAACCTCACCACACCCCACCCCACAACACCCCACAACACCCCACCATACTTCGACCTCCACCCGTGAAATTAGGGTTTTCTGACAAATTCTTCCCCCAACCCAAATCCGCCATACCCCACACCCCTCCTCACCCCACGCCCCACCCCGCCCACGTCCCACCCCACCCCTACCCACCAACCCCACCCCCCTCCATTCCCACCGCCACCCCCACTCTCCACGCCCACCCCACCCCCACTCTCCCACCCCCACCTCCCTATACCCGAACCCCACCCACCGCACCCACCCTCCATCCCCGCACCACCCATCCACTCACCCCACCCGTCACCCCCGACCCCGCCACAACACACTACACTCCACCCTCCACAGGTACGCCACCGGTGAAATTTGTGTATTCGGAAAAATCCCCCACTCTCCACCCCACCCCATCCCACCCCACCCACCACACCACACTCCGACCTCGACCTGTACGCCACCCGTGAAATTTCGGCTTCCGGAGAAAAAATTATCCCCCACCGCTCCCACGCCCCTCCACCCCACCCATGCCCTACCCGGCCCATGGAGACCGAGGTGTGGGCTCAGTAGAGGCGAAGTGACCCGCGTAAAAATCTGTCTAGCTGTGAAACTATGGTAAGGGAGTGGAAATTTAGAGCGAAAATTAGACTTTTCGCAACCCCCACCGTGGCCCCCATGGTGGTAGAGATTCGCCAACCACTCCACCGGGTGACTCTGATGGCCCTCTGTTTAGGTACAAAGTTTCAGAAAAATTGTCAAAAAAAAGTGAAATTTAAAAAAAAAATCTCCCCCACCGCCCCCACCCCATCCATGCCCTACCCGGCCCATGGAGGCCGAGGTGTGGGCTCAGTAGAGGCGAAGTGGCCCGCGTAAAAATCTATCTAGCTGTGAAACTATGGCAAGGGAATGGAAATTTAGAGCGAAAATTAGACTTTTCGCAATCCCCACCGTGGCCCCCATGGTGGTAGAGATTCGCCAACCACTCCACCGGGTGGCTCTGATGGCCCTCTGTCCAGGTACAAAGTTTCAGAAAAATTGTCGAAAAAAAGTGAAAAAAATTTGGGGGTTTCGCTCCCCACCCTGGCCCCCATGGTGGTAGAGAATCGCCAACCCCTCGTTGGGGTGTCTCCTGCCGAGACCTACACAGTAGTGAAGGTTTGGAGTGAAAAGCTCAAAAACTGTGGAAATGCATCCCGGTCAAACAGACAGACACACAGACAGACAGACAGAATCTTCTCTTTATTTATATACACTGTGTCCCAATAAATCGAGACCCCTTTTTATAATGTGAATAAAACAGGCAAATCTTAATCGATTTTCAAAATTTCAAAACTGTTTTTATCCTGAGATAATTATCTTACACTGATTCAAATATTAAGTTTCTGACATGAATATTGACGTCACAATTACGTCATTTGCATCAGATAATTCAAATGTTAAGTAGGCCTACAGAACACAACTTTTTCTTTAAAAAAATCTACGTTATATACCTTAAATATTATTTCACAATTCTAAATTTCAGTTAAATTTTATTTAAAATTTGACTAACATTATACTACAAGGTATGTTCAAAGTGTCCGCCTTCGGCTTCAACACAAGCTTCAAGGCGCGTTCGCCATTTGCCAATTGCAGCATCAATAACCAATTGATCAAATTCTTCCCATGCACGCATTAATGATTCGTTCACGAAGTTCTTCAATGTCTCTGATCTTTGTCTTATAAACTTTCTCTTGCATTACTCCCCAAATCTTGTAATCGACCGAGTTTAAGTCCGGGCTGTTTGGTGGCCAAAGATTAGGGGGTATGAAATCCGGGGTCTCCCTTGTCAGCATTTCAACAGTTTCACGCGCTCGGTGGGCCGAAGCGCCATCTTGCTGAAACGTGTAATATTCCGAACATTCCCGGATATATGGCAACAACTTTTCCGACATCAAACAATCCCGGTAGTAAGCTCCATTTATTTTTACTCCAGGTTCTATGAAGTGGATTTGTGTTTTACCAAGAGCCGAGACACCAACCGAAACCATGACTGACCGGCTAAATGTCGAGCGAGTGCGAAGCAAACGAACATCTGAGATGTTTTTCTTAAGAGTTCCGGTGTCACGATATAGACTATCCCCCGTATTAATTGTATCCCCCCAAAATTAAAAAAGTCGAAAAAACCGCTCCCGCGTGTAGTTTTTTGGCAAATTAATTTTCATCTGCTTTGTTTTGAACAATGACACTAACTGGTATGTTTTTTCCGACTAGATAATTTGTTTTGCCCTGTTTTTAGAGCACTTAAAACATTAAAAACACTTAAAAACACTCAGAGTCACTGAATAAATTCGAGTTGCCTTTATCTGAGCATTGCCTAGTACACTTAAAACAATTAGAGTCACTTAAAATTTTGATTACAGCATAAATATTTTTATTATGCGCCTTTTTCAAAAATGGAGATAGAATAGTTTATCCCCCCGGATAGTATAGACCGGTTAATTCCATCCGGTGGGATAGACTAATTCATCCCCCCGGATAGCTTTCAGGGGGGATACTCCGTTTCATGACACCGGCGGCCGCATACACACGGCCATTTTGACTGTTCTTTCGTGTAACGATGGTAAACAACTTTTCGTCCGTGAACCATATAAAATTTACCATGTGAGCAGGATACCGATCTAACAGTTGCTTTGACCGCTCAACCCGTGCGTGCTTGTTGGCTTCTGTTAATGACGTAATTGTGACGTCAATATTCATTCCAGAAACGTAATATTTGAATCAGTGTAAGATAATTATCTCAGGATAAAAACAGTTTAAAAATTTTGAAAATCGATTAAGATTTGCCTGTTTTATTCACATTATAAAAAGGGGTCTCGATTTATTGGGACACAGTGTAGATATAATAACAATGCTGCAGGCCTTTATTATATAAAGTTATAAGCCAAGTCTGCTATGGGAGGAAGTCTGTTCAAAAGAATTGATACCTACACTCATTTGATCCTCGGATCCTGCACCTTCCTAAACGACATGTCACATGTGCACCCGCATTAACAGCTCTCTGGCTACCAGACTCGGAATTCTTTCTGACTAGGCCCTACTCTTTGGAATAGCCTTCTGACTCGATGCAGCACATGTGAAAAAGCTGGTGTACTGCGATTGGCTTTCGAGTGGTGGCGCTTTAGAAGTAGCTAGATTAGAACTTGCCCCTTAAAAACTGACACCTAGTTTTTGTTCATTTATTCATTCGTTCATTCTATGGACTTATATAGCGCACCTTTAGGAAGCTACTTTCTAACATCTACTTTTTGATCCTTAGCAAATTTCTAAGAAAACTATTCGTAAGCTTATTAAAAATTATAGGCTGCACAAAATGAAACTGAGAAATTTGCATAAGAAACCTCTTTGAAAAATACTCGTATTCATAATTTCCAGCTTTGCATTTTTCAAGCTGTTAATTGCTACTAAAAAATTTAACCGCGACTATCGTAAAAATTTTGCCACCTCTTCAAAAATTTCTGCGGGCGCCCATGAGGCTATGGGTGACCTTAGTCATAATAACTCATAATTGTATCATTTGCTACATTCTTAAAGCGATAAACTGCACAATTTGCATGCTTTATGCGAATTAAGATCGTTAGCTGTTCGGTTGATGATGTTTAATTAATTCGTAGTGATAACAGGGAACAGCCAGTGAGAGTTTTGTGAGGAGTCGAGTGACCTGCAGCAGCTGGTCAGTGGCAACAATTGAGTCGATTGTTGTAGGCCACAATTGCCTCGTAATCTTGACTTCGACTCAAGTAGCATACAATGTCATATCGGTAGGCCTACGAATTGTTTGCCGTTATCGGATCTTTTAAAGCACTGCCTTACTTAAGATCTTAACAGTAAGATCTTAAAAGTAATGTTTGTAACGGCGGACAACAGCATTCTTAAATAAGCGCTTATATCAAATACTCGAAATATCATATTGTCACGATAGTCCTGTGGTCTGTTAGCCTATATGCATAGTCCTTGATGCGTAGGCTATTCGGCCAGAGGGTCGTAGCTTCGTTGTAATCAATAATTGCAAGTTGTGCCTACTTTAGTTGCGCAGTGGAACAAACACGTTTAGGTTTTCATACAATCGACAGGATTCGGATCTTCGTCTCGTCTTCCATGAAGCCAAGGTATAAGTATAGTATTAGTCCGGATGGGACATAAGTCACATAACCCCGGACATTAGCCCTCTGTCAAAGTTCCTCTGATTTTGCCTGGAACATCATTCCCCCAGACATCATCGCCACCACCCATTTATATCAGGGCTTTTAAAAAGAATTTTTAGAATTGTACAACTTGTTCTTTTCCTTCCCATCATACATGGTAAATTTTTCCCAATTGGATGACAATGACTTTTTAAAACTTAATTTCTAGCTGCACAAAAGTGCATCTACAACTGCACAAATCCATATAGAACCATTGCACATTTTGTCAAGAACTGCCCGCTAGAAAAGCCCTGATTTAGATTCCAAATTGAGACATGCTATTGTTTTATAGGCCTAAGTTTAAGACTTAATTGCTAAGGTTATTTAGGTCTTTACTTAGGTCTTGTTATAGTTGTTCACTTCTACTGCATTATATTTAATTCCCATCCTATTGGGTCTAAACTTTCGATTCATGTGGCCTAAACTTGTGACTCATGTGGCCAGACTATTGTAGATGGGTGCCATGATGATAATGACAATAATACTAATAAAAATATTTTATATTAAAAAATAATGATAATAATTAATTACGACACTTTATATGGCACTGTAACATTGACATACCATTGCAAGAACATCTCAGAGCACAGCTAATAACAGGCTGGATAAGCACATCTAATAACAGGCTGGATAAGCCTTGGAGGACAAGTGTAATTTTTTGGCATAGCATAAAATGCTGATTTGCTGATCACTTGATTTGCTGATTGGCCAGGGGTAAATTCTGATTAGAGAAATGCTGATTTGCCATACTTATTGGTGGGTAAAATTCCGTTTACAAAATGCTGATTGTGACCGCAAAATATAAAAATAAGTTTTTATTAATATCAATCAATTACATAATTATATACTAATTTATAAGAGCATGATATCAAAACAATTCCACCAAAGCTAGTTTAAAGTCTTTAGTAACGTGTAATTACTAACTGACTTAAATGCAGATGTCACAAATTTATGTATTTTTTCTTTCTGTTAGAAACACTAATACAGACATTGTGATACCATCGTGGACCTGACACAGTTGACACACTCAATTCAGTGATTTTTAGATTTTATATTCCTTGTTTTCTCAGAAGGGGTTCAGCTGCTGAACATGAGCAGCATATGTCAGCAGCTCTGAACTCAGGCTCCTCCAACTCTCCTTTCCATTGACCATCTTTTTTCTGATCTTCACTATATTGGGTGTCAATTAACCCTTTACCGGTTCATTTTTAAATTTTAAGCCCATTTTCAGCGGATATTCTTGGGGCAAACGGGTAAAGGATTAAGCGATTGGACTAAATGCCATAAAGACTCAATTCATCTGGTTTTGGAATAAGTTGCCTAGTAAATGCGACACAAACTCCTCAACTTCTCTTTGCTTTTTTCTGCAAGACAGGGGCTTGAAGACCATTGTGTGTGATTGACTGTTGTTTTGAAGATTGTGTAAGGCTGGAATGCCTCGCATAGGTCTCTCTTGAAGTGAAGTAGATTGCAATTGCAATCTAAATATCTAAATAGTGCAACTTCAAGAGAGACTTTAAGATAGTTAAATTGGAATTACACAATAATGTCTGGGTTCAGTTGCACTAACTATGCTTTATTAGTTAATCATTGTGCTCTGGCCACATTAATGTCTTTTGTCAGCAGACATTTGTTTAAAGGAGTAGGCTCCTCCTTCTTTATGCCTGAATGGTGATATTGGCTCCTCCCTCAGGCCCTGCACAGCTGCAGTAGGTTACTTACACCTACAAGTGCTTGCTCTGCTTAACAAGTGCACTGACCGCCTTTGAGCTTAATTGTTTGCTTATTTGCTAGAAAGGCCTTTTGTTTTGCATTTTAGGAATGTTCTTATGGTTCTGACCACTGTTCCTGAAGTTTTATAAAACAATCACGCTTTCACAGAAAAGCATAATTATGGTGAATGGAAACTAAACTGCAAAAACCTTGTACAGCACTTGTATTTTATTTAACATGATTACTGACTTTGTAACTGGTATATAATTTTTGAGTGTACCGGTAAATCTGTTTGAGATTTCAAATGTACCTGTATTTGACTTCAGTTGACCCTTGTTATATGTCCAAAAGTTGCATTCCTACTGTCTAATTTTGATTTTAGCACCAGATCTCCCAAGTCATTTTAAATTGTTACCCTGTTGACTGATACTCTTCAAACCAGCCTTGTTGGGTTGTAACTTCTCAGTCTCTTCAGAAATTATGGTGATGTTACAGCACAAGTAGACAAGATTCCTGTTAGCTCACTGTATGCATGCATTGAAGTGATCGACAACTACTCCTGAAGTGTCTCAGTACTGGTCATGATGTCGGTCAGCACACCAATTCTGGCTCGTTTAAGAGGTTTGAGTCTTGAGCTATAGAATATGTGGACCTTATATAGGAATAACATGTAATCCATTCAAGTGAGCAGTGTTGGTGAACGACCTCATGTGATAGATTCATTGAAAACTAAACAGGGTCAAGGTCATACGGATGCTATAGAAAGACTTGTACATTTACATTCTATTTTATATTAGCACTCCAAGCACGCCCACATACCAGGGCATGCTCACGCTGTGACAGATTTATGACCGACTTTATTATACATGTGTCTTCTAATCAGGACCAGTCAGTCATTCCAGCAAAGGTTTAGGATTTAAAGGCAGCTAAACTGGATCCATTGCTATTCAAGCTATTTTACGCATTGTGTTTAACAGTACATGTTGCCAGCTGTGCTTTGTTCATGTTATGAAATGAATAACAACCTTTGAATAATGATTCTTAGGCTTCTTATGGTCCGTAGCTCTGGTAGGTGGTCAGGATGCTGAGGCGATTGGAGGTAGATGGTAGAAGTCGTGGCCGGAATTATAATCATTTTGTCAACACTGTTGTTGACAGGCAATGCAAATACCTGTTGACTGAGTTCACACAATTGCCTTCGGCCACCTGTTGGTTGTTATGGTGACCATGATGGAACTGGATTCACCTTGTGCAGTAAATGAACGCAGCAGCAGCAGCAAGTGATGGAGTAGAGCTGAGAAAAGGAAACAGTCTTCAAGCACTGATGATGATATCAGTTCCCAGCCCAGAGAAGTTGCAGGTATGGAAGAAGGAGATTCAAGCAGATGATGACGCAACCACTGAGAAGGCAAAATGTGCAATGTTGAAATGCATGCGCAATGTGTAAACAGTTCACTCTGAACTCATGCCAATAGATCTACAGCAGTATTTAAAAAAATTAATATGCGATGAAACAGAACTTGCAGAAGACATGTTTATGTTTGACTAGAAACACAAGAGCTGCTCAGCCATTTTGTCCATTGGACTGGCAATCATAAATAATATCAGTATCACAGTGGGCTGAAGTTTACAGCTGAATGTCCCAATTCATTTTGGATCAATAAGAGACTAATGCATATCCAACGACTGTCTTTATCTTGCAGCTAGACTTCTATCAGAGCTCAAGAGCAATTCAGCAGGTGTGTGTTCAGTCACCTGCTCATGCGCTGTCTACTTCTCCTCCTCCTCTCCTCCTCCTCCTCCTCCTTGTCCACCTGCTCCTCCTCTCCTCCTCCTCCTCCTTATCCTCCCCATCCTCTGCTTAGGTTTAGCAGTGATGGCATTTAAATGGAATTTGTTGCTCTGTGGGGGCAGTGTGCTGTTGACTTTGATGATTGCTGACAGAATAATGCAATCAGTTTGTAAATATAGCTCTATGCATAGATCTATGATCGCTCGCTCGTACTATTGTCTGTGGTCAGTTAAATAGCTTTTGAAGTTCTGAGGAAGTTCACCTCAACTGGCGTTTTAGATGTTCTACAAAGTCTACTTTTATTCACCGCTCGCTCTCACGTATGTATGTAGAATTGTAGATGAGTACCTGCATACATGTTAGCTGTTGTAGGCTTATACCATTGTCTCTATAGAGTAAAACTCTTGGTGGATATATATATATATTATATATATATATATATATATATATATGAGTAGGTGTTTGTATTAAATACTTTACGGAGTATAAACAAGTCTGTGATGATGATAATGGTGGTGGTGGCGGCAGTGGTGGTGATGATAATGATGCATTTATGATGATAAGGCTATATATATTTGCCTTCATCATCCTATTATCTTTTTTAATAATGCTAGCCAGTTGACCAGTATGACACTAGCTCAGGTCAGAAGCAACTCTGATCTTGATTGGTGCTATATAAATACCCGATTACAGCTATGACTATGTTGGATGACAAGAAGGTCCATCATATATTCATGTGATCACTTCATTTGTCACATTCTCTACAGAATACAACAACTTTGCCATTGGCTTGTGGCAATAAAAATGGAACAAATTTCTTGCTTATATCTTTTTACTATAAGTAATAACTGCTTGTTGTGCTTAAGCTTCATTTTGTAGTCAGGCATGTGTCAGACATGTAGTCAGGCATGTAGTCAGGCATGTAGTCAGGCATATTAATTGCCAGCCCTTTGTTGTGTTGGCGATGGTTGTTCTGTTTCTGCTCAGAGCCATTTATGCTCTCGTGCAACTGTTTGCTGAGAAACATATTTCTGGCATTCGTGACGTGAATTACCTCTGAGGCAACACGTGAAGAAAGATTTCTGGTGGACGTGTGAAAATGTTTCTGCCACTATTTTGTGTACTGTGTTTCTTTTTGCGTATGAATATAATATCTCATTTCAGTCTCTTTATGCTGTCTTTATGATGCCAACCTGAGTTAAGCAATTTAACTTTTTCTTGTAGCTTGGACTGGATGGGTGATCTTCAACAGAAGAAACTTTGTTCATTCTGCTGTTAAGGGTGCAGCTATGTAGTTTGAAAAGCTTTTCAAGACTTTTATGTCAGACCTTCTGTGTTCATACCTCTGCGACTCCAGGATATTATAACAACGAAAATTGCAGCTTATACCGTGAGGAGTTTTAAAATATTGCCGGTACGTTTTGTTCCACCATCATGAATATAACAGAGGTTTTGCCATCTGACCTCCATCTGGATGGTCTGACTGAATTGGAGCGTCATGCCATATTTGAAGTACTCAAACGAGACATGGAACTGCGGTGCAAGGAATCTGAAAAAATAAGGTGAGGTTTTATGCGTGGATGACAAATTTTATTCATCCTGAAAAGGTTACTTATGCCATGTCAGAGGAGTTGAAAACTGTTCTACAGGGTGCGCCAAAAAAAGTAATCCCCTACGGCTTTTTATCAATATCTTGGCCAAAAATTGGAATTTTTCAAATCCAGTTTTATGGGCTTGAAGGTAATTCATATCTACGTACAATAGCCAAATTTCATAGTCATGTGTGAAACAGAACAAAAGTTATGCCACTTTTATGGAGGTCACTCACCGTTTTTTGACGATTCAAAAACGTAACGCAACAAAAAGTAGGTTTTTGCCAATATTTTGGCCAAAGGTAAGAATTTCAAAATGAAATTTTTATAGGCTGATAGACAATTCATATTTACACATGATCTCCAAAATTTCATCAAAATATTTAAAACAGAACAAAAGTTATATCACTTTTAGTGAGACCACCCTCGGTTTTTTGGATGATTCAAAAACGTCAAAAAACCGAGGGTGGTCTCACTAAAAGTGATGTAACTTTTGTTCCGTTTTAAATATTTTGATGAAATGTCGGTCATCATGTGTAAATATGAATTGTCTATCAGCCTGTAAAATTTCATTTTGAAACTCTTAATTTTGGCCAAGTTATTGGCAAAAAACCTAATTTTTTTGCGCTTCGTTTTTGAATCGTCAAAAAACGGTGGGTGGCCTCCCTAAAAGTGGTGTAACTTTTGTTCCGTTTGAAATATATTTTTTCTAATTTGACCATTGTACGTAGATATAAATTGCCTTCAAGACTGTAAAGTTTCGTTTAAAAATTCGTATGTTTGGCCAAGATATGGGCTAAAAACCGTAGGGGATTACTTTTTTTGGCGCACCCTGTATATAAGAACAAACTGATGTGAATAGCGTATTTCACAAGATAAACTTGGATCAAGGTTCTTGAAATGGGGACAAATGCCATGCTTAATCACATAGCAGTTTAGGAGTTGAATGGAGAGTACGGAATAATGCAAGTGGGTTTTGATGTATAAATGAGCAATGTGGTGGGACAATTGTGTCACTAGCTGAAATCATCTTTCTCGACAGCCACAGCTTGAACCTCTCAGTTTGTCCCTTCTACAGTTTTGCAGGCATCTAAATCTGTATTATTTGACAGTAATTTCATTGATTCGGATCAGTAGCACCAGCAATGAGTTTTTCTTGAAGTGTGGCTTTATGAATGTCATGTTACACTTGCTATTAGAAGATTCAATGTTAAGCTTTGGCCTATGTAGAATGAAAACTTCATTCTAATGGTTGGGCAGTCTAAGACTGTGAGGATTGTTTGCATCTTTGAAGAATGCAGATGATTTCTCACATAAATTTCAAATGGGCAACTTTGTGTCAGCAATTCAGCAAGCTTTAGTGCTTAAAACTTGAGGCCATCTTAAATTGTTTATGACACTTCAATTTAGAAACTGTTTAAACTGAGTAGACAAGTGAAGTTGCATAGGCCTATGCCTGCCTAAAAGTGGCCTCAGTTGGCAGTGCAGTGACAGTGACCTACTCTAAGGTGTTGATGGCCTATTCCCCATTCTAATGAAGCAACATGTTCATGCATTAACAGTAATATCACGATGCTGTTGAAGTAGACCCCCACCCAAATTGTTCTAGCTATAATGAAGTCTTGAAGTTTTACAGCATAACATACTTCAAAACTGTTCACCATTTAGTCTCAACAGTTAGTCACATGAAATTAGGCCATTATTGTAATAAAACCTCTGCTGTTTCTAGGTATTGTTATTTACTTTGTGGAGAAACAGGCGCGTCCTTCAATGGTCTCTTGATGCTATTGTGTCCACACAGTAGGCAGTAGCACAGCTGCAAGATGATCATCTATTACTAACTGCTTCTTTCCACTTTTCATCGGAATCTGTCTGCTTTCATCGCAAGCACTACTAGGAACCCATCAGCACTCAGCAGCATCGGTTTTTCATGCTTTTCATTGTACTGAATGAAA
This sequence comes from Lumbricus terrestris, assembly GCA_949752735.1. NCBI lineage: Eukaryota > Metazoa > Annelida > Clitellata > Crassiclitellata > Lumbricidae > Lumbricus > Lumbricus terrestris. Next base: position 21,260,683 of record OX457038.1, read on the forward strand.
GCATTTTCCACAAAGCCCTTGAGAGCTTCTCTTCTAGCTTTGTAAATTCATGTGACCTGTTAATAGTGTACAGTAGGATATTCCCTGACAATGTTGCAACCATTGCAGATGGGTTTTTTACTGTTGTATACAGGAGTAGGTGCTATGAAATTTGAATTGTCTGCATGAGACAAACATATTCCTGAATATGCTCCTGTTTCATATAATCAAAGATATATTGCAATGATCTCCTGTCCTGCCAGGCATCTTGTACATCAGTATTGTTGCACTGGTCTGGTTTGGCCTTTCTATCAATGCTCCATTCAACATGCTTCACATCTATTTGTCCTTCGGTCTCTGACACAACAGTCATAGAGCCCTCCAATCTTCTGCTAGGGAAGAACTCTTAGTATCCCTGGATTTCCTTCTCCAGCATACAGTGCCACATAATATGGTGCATTTATATAATATGTTGTTCACAGAGATTGCATCCTCTAGCTAGGTACAGAAGATGATATCTTATTCAGACAAATATTCAGATATTCAGACAAAATGTGTCAGACTGTTGAATTGCCTTTCATCATGCAAATCTGATGAAGGCTGTTTTCTTGTACAAGGATTCTTCGAGCAGAAGTCAACCAGCTGCACTTGCTCTTCACTGAAACAGAAGCATCTGGAAATGAGGATAAAGTTTGTCCACTGTGTCATGTGGAATTTGGCTGGCTGTTCAATCGAGGTGACTTGTGCGCTCGCTGTCAAACAAAAGTCTGTGACAAATGTCGCCAAACAGGGACGTCAAAACACAAGTGGCTGTGTACGCTCTGCTCCAAACAGATGTAGGTGCAAGTACTCTTTCAGTTCATTTGAGGTTTAGTTGATTTTGATATAGTTTGACATCTGGTATATGTCTGTGCAGCTTTACCAAGAACAAGAAGACTGCATGCATTTTTGGTGTCCTCAAGAAAATGTCTTGATTTCAGATTGTGTTCTATTTTTTTATCCGAGGTAGATAAAAGTTTCAGGTTTCAGATATTATTGAGAAATTTTAACTCTACAGTGGCCATCCATGCCACGATCTGGAAAAACAAAAGTGCTGTGGAACACAACAATGTAATTATTTATAAAAACTTCATTTATGAATTGCAACTGCTATCACAAAGAGTATTTTAAATTATTTTAAATTTCATTACTAATTTAATTTATACCTTTAACACCTGAACAATGAGGTGCATTGGTTTCCCAATTGCCAGTCACTTTTAGTAGATGATCGTTGTTAAAGTGTTGATGTTATTCAGTTCTTGAAAGTTCTTTTCTGTCTCGTTATGTGTATCTATCACCATTCAACAAATTATGTTGATTGCTGTTTAGAGAACTGAAGACGCGATCAGGTTCTTGGTTTTATGGAAAGATTCGTAGGAGTCGTAGGAGGATCCGAGACAATGGAATTCCAACAAAACGCGAAGACACTCCAGATCCATTTGCTCGAAAGAAAGCGCCGACGATCACTGGTGATTATACTATCTACTTATAGATTATAGATTAGTTTTGTAAGATTACTATTATTGTGATCAGATATTTTTAAAGTGCCACTCAACGATTTAGACGCTCTTCATTTATAAAGCACCCTTCAATAATTCAGATGCTCTCTTGATCCAAGTCAATGCTATCGCTAAAAATACAATTTGACTTAATGTGTTCCTGAGCAATGGAATATATCAAGAGGACAGCTGAGGATTTCAGCTATAGGCGGGTCAACGTAAGCAAAGCCTCAAAAATTGAGCAGCGACTCTGTGCATGTGGAGAACAGCCAGATGAATGGAGAGTGCATGGAGTGGCCAGGGAGTGAAGAAACCCAAGTACATAAGTACTTAGGTATGAAGGAGCTACCCTTACATCAGGTCTTTAGGTATGAAGGAGCTACCCTGATTCCAGGTCTTGAGTTATGAAGGAACCACCCTGTCATAAGGTCTTTAGGTAAGAAGGAGCAACCCTGACACAAGGTCTTGAGTTATGAAGGAACCACCCTTACATAAGGTCTTTAAGGTTTGAAGGAGCTACCCTGACACAAGGTCTTGAGGTATGAAGGAGCTACCCTTAAAATGAGGTATGAAGGAGCAACCAACCCTGACACAAGGTCTTGAGGTATGAAGGAGCTACCCTTAAAATGAGGTATGAAGGAGCTACCCTGACACAAGGTCTTGAGGTATGAAGAAGCTACCCTGACACAAAGTCTTGAGGTATGAAGGAGCTGCCCTTAAAATGAGGTATAAAGGAGCTACCCTGACACAAGGTCTTGAGGTATGAAGAAGCTACCCTGACACAAGGTCTTGAGGTATGAAGGAGCTGCCCTTAAAATGAGGTATAAAGGAGCTACCCTGACACAAGGTCTTGAGGTATGAAGAAGCTACCCTGACTAAATAGTTGTGTATAAGAATATTAAAATAATGAATTTGGATATACTGGGACACAGGAAGCCAGTTAAGAGAGTCCAGAATGAGGCAGGTATGTGGGCAAACCTATGGAGACTCCCACTAAAGCGGGGAGCAGCGTTTAGTAATATTTGGGTTTGTAAAACGAATGCCCTGATATACGTTTGTGTAGGATGCTTTGTATTGTATCTTTGTATTGTGTTGTATTGTATCTTTGTAGGTGACATTGTGCCTTCAACTGATTCATCGATTAATAGCAGAATAAAATCAGAGGAAGACTTTGCTGTCATTAAAGAACAGCTACTGTCCTCTTTAAGTAAAACACACGTCCCACTGGAGAACGTTATTTTCCCAAAAGAATCCGACAAAAAACTTCTTGCAGAACTTCTTGCCATGAAAACCTATTCTTCATTATCAACTGAGGACATGAGCTCTGAAGAAAATTCATTACTTTCTTCTAAGCAGACGACAGTGAATGGCGAAAGAATAAAATCTGGAGACGAGAGAGTTGAACTATCGCATGCAATGGATTTAAATGTTTCCAACAGACGTTCAGGAAACTCGTTTATGCCTGAAAGCAGTGAATCCAGACATGTGCAGCAAAGCAGAAATCTTCCTGCAAGTTCTGATTGTCAGAAGCAATCAATTGATTGCTGGGAGAAAGAAACAGATTCATCTGCCTCTACTGATGAAGAATTGGAAATTCATTTCCAGCCGAAATCAAAAACAGTGAATTGCCAGCTTCGTCAATCAGCTGAGAGACCGGTAGCAGGTAAGCAACTTTATTTCTGGTGCCGAGGGACTGGTTATAATTCATTTGCACAAGAGAATCGTTAGTTGAGAGGCTCCTGGCTTTTGCATCATCGCCTGACTGAGGCGGTGGCGTTGGCGTTGGCTGTGCATGGGAGCATAACGAGACACGATTGTTTCCACTGTCGGTCGAATAAATTATTTGGTCAGAAACAGCGACAGAGAATTCTGCAATCGTTTGGCTGTTTGATAATATTTTTTATTCTGGATTTGTATATAAAATGAATTGATGAAAGGCAACGGAATCTGGTCGAGTGATATGCATCACAATCAAGTGTTGTCTAAAAACTGGCAGAGATTTTGTCCTGCTGTTTGTGGCTGAAATACTGGGATCTGCTGGTTTGTGGTAGGTGTTGTTATTAGATTACTTTATTGAGTGCTAATTTTGACAAATAGTTCTTGATGGTCACTGTGAATTGTAGGCCTATGCAATTTTTAATTTAATGCAGTTTGAATGTGTAATTTGGTAATTCAAAACATTATTGAGGCTATATAATTATAAACTTCAGTTCTGTGCTTTGAACTCCATATAAATTTTGAAGCAATCTATAATATATGCAATTTTTGTGATTTTATATTAGCATTTATACAGTTCATGGATTTGAGCATTGATGTTTATGTAGAAATGTGATGTGTTCATGGAGTGATTAACCTTCATGACATTAGCCTACACATTGTCTGTAATGGACTGTGTCTATAATTATTATAAATGTGTATAAACACTTGCTCTCTGTCTGTCTGTACTATCCTTGCCTGTTGTCTAGACTGAATCAGACAGGTCAAATGCCAGCAGCCTGGTAGACATTCCGGAATGTTAGGCATACACATAGTCTGTGCCTGTTATGGCTGATTAAAATTTTCATCTGTTCTATCTCTGCATGACATAAGCATTAGAATTATGCAACATGGTGGCCTTTTGGATTCTCCAGCTGGCTTTAATTATCAATTCAATGATGCTTGAACTCATTAAATCTCGGCTCTGCCTATAGATTAGATGCTCATGCTGAGAGTGACCAGGTACAGCCCCCTCTCTTTTTGCATTGAATGCAAACTCCCTGTTGTGATGTGTGACTAGCAAGCGATCAACATGTCATGCTCGCATGCTTGTCTGGTTTACCAGAGCAGATGTCAGATCTTGTCTAGCAGATCTTTGTATTTATTGATGCCTTTGGAAGCTGCTATAATTAGAAATATATTTATTTGCTAATAGACCAGTTGTGTCTATTAATATGAAATATATGTAGTTCGTAGTCCATCCATTGAAGACGGTCATACGGTCTCCAGTGTTCGAATGGATGGCTAAACGATAAATCAACAAATTGAGAGGAGGAGTGATGGTCACAGAGGCAGCTGAATTGATGAACAGCTGCTAGCATGCATAATTATGTGAGCTTAATTAGATTTACCATCTGCACACTATACACAGTCGAATTTAGTAGATTGATGTTTTCAAAGCTACAAATGCAGCTGATGAGTGTGAGAATAGGAAACACTATGACCAAAATGTGAGACTGAAATTGAGATTTTTGAAGATCATTAGGAATCCGATCAACCAGACAGAAGAGGATAGTTGGAAGAAGTCTACCGTCTGTCTTATACTGAAATATATCCAGAGTGCCATGCTTCATTCTGTTGATTAACAGCAGAGGTCATGAACTTTTGTTATAGCCAAAGAATTGATTTTAATGCACGCTGTGTAACCAGTTTTGAACTGCAATAGAAAGCCATGTCCGGATTGCCCCCCTGGATCCGCCCCTGTACGGCATACATCATAAGTGACAGAAAGGGTTAAGGAGGAGGATAGGCAGTTAAAGCTACAAATATCCTTGTTACAAAGATTGAAAAGGAGGAAATACCAGAAGACTGATAGATAATTGATAGATGAAAGTAGATAATTATCCACATATGCAAAGGAAAAGGAGATTCTCAAAAATTGCAGTCGAATTAACCTACAGAACATTTCAGGATTTCAAGAGTTCAGAAAATAGGAAACGATATAATTAGAAAGTCACTTGGCTGCCAAGCAAATCTGTTAGACAAAGTCATTCAACAAAGGCTCCATTGGTTTGGAAGAAAATGGTGGTTGACCGAATCCCAGAGAGTGCATTACATGCAAGATTAGCAGAAAAGGCAACAAAAGCAGACCAAGACAGATAGATAATGTAAGTGAAGACACAGCCCATCACTAGGAGGAGCAATGGACTTGACAGATGACCAATGACAATCAATGTTGGTCATTTATTCTTGCGCATTGCCAACAAATAGCTGGCTGGCATCAGGAACTGATGATAATTATTAAAGGCATTTACATTTTGTGTTTGATTGGATTATTTAGTATCTTGTTATAGTTGCAGAGATCATGTAGATCACTATGGGATTGAGATGATTATGATTGTATTACTGAATCACCTCTGAACTTTTTGTGGATCTTATGCATATTGGTTGTCCTATTAAGCTAACAATGTGCTTGCTGTTATGTTATTTAGTCGCCTTTCGATCTCTTAACCTTGACCTAATCAACTTTGAATTTTTATGATATCAATATGAAACTATGGTCTTTTTTCATGACTAATTGCTTTATGTCAAATAACACTTTGATTGCACTTCACTGCACTTCACCTGACGATGTCAGAGTGCCTTTTTGATCCGGATCAAGTGACACTGAATTGCAGTTCATGTAAATAATGTGTTTCTGTTTGATGCAGAAGTTTCAGAACATTTCGACAAGATGCCGGTTGCACAGTCTGATGGTGCAAGGTCGCCATCCAGCCCTCGAGAGTCTCAGTCCGTCTGGTTTTCTCCCAGTCCAAAGTCAACTGCAGCTGCTGTACACATGGTAAAATCTGATGGAAGAGACCGAAGTTTGGCTGGTGGCAGGATGATCAAACTGGAAAATGTTGCGCCTGCAATTGAAACAATTCCAGAACATTTAAGAAGACATGCATCTGCAACGAAGTGTTCACATGAATCTGATCTGAATGTGACTCAAAACAAAATGCATGCAGCAAAAGATGAAATCGATAGTCGAGATTTGCTTCAGTTTGCTAGTAGGAAGTCCACTCGGCATGAGTCAGAGAGAAATCTTGGATTGAACGTCTGTTCAAAACCAGCGTCGTCAGTAGAAGACCGTTTTGTGATTTATGATGGTGATGATGATGATGATGATGAATTTCTGAGTGTTATCAGTGAGGAGACAGAAAAAGAAGTGGATCTCATTTCATCACCAAACATTGTAAATTCCACCGACCTCTTTAATAGTGACCCTGAAGATGACAAGTGGTACAGGAGGAGAAGAGGTCTGCTAATTAAAGATAAATGTCTTATATCAGTTTTTGATCAGCAGGAGCTGGATTCTTTCATTAGTCAGTTGGCCAATGATGAGATCATGTTGACAAAGAGCAGCGCGGTTAATCCAAGTTTTGACTCAATTACCGAAAACAACAGGAAAGTTTTAAAGGTCTCTTCGAGTCAAGAAATTGTCAAATTGAAGACAGAAAAAAAGAATGCAGACAGATTGCAACCATCTGCAGGTAATAAAGTTCTTGACATACAAGCTAAGAATGATCTGGCAAATGTTACACCTAAGTTAGCGGCACAAGTCAGAACCAGTTCCATGGAGTCAAGAGCGGTGTCCTTTTCAAGTCATGCTGATAATCAAGACAATTGTCCATTGTCTGACATAAACACGTCATTCGTGCTGAGAGAAAACAATGATTTGACCTCAATTAGTCCTGTTGAAAGGAATGAAGGTGTGCTAGCAATCGGTGGAAATCGCTTGACCGGCCTTGCAGTCTTAAGCAAGAAGCAGGACAGCCATGATTTCTTGCAAAAAGCTGACTCTGACTCTGATTCGGACATCTTTAAGAATTCAAAATCTCTCAGAACTCAACAGAAACGTCAGTCATCAGTCCAAAGTGACTCTCTGTCTCACTTGGTGAGTGAGGAATTTGCACTTACAGGACCCTCAAATGACCTTGAAGCAGAAATCAACGCAAGTGCTGCTTATAACGAAGTCTTCCTATCAGATCTGGACGAGAATTTAAGCCTTTCAGAATTTTGCAGGAAACAAAGCGGGAATGACCAAAGTGTTGTTGACAAGGATCTGTCTAGATCAACAATGATGGCAGATCTGCATGAAAAAATTGATTTGCAATCTGTGAAGAAGCAACTGGGGATTGGTGCAAAAGTGTCTAGTGAGACTATGTCACCAAAATATCACAATAGTGTTGTTCGGAAAAAAATTGTGCTACAAGAAGTGCTTAAGTCAAATGAAAATCGAAACAGAATGAAGGATGCTGATCCTTTGAAATCTTCTGCTTGTGGGACAAGTCTGGAAACAAGATCTTTGAATGAAAGTATGGACTTAAATGATTCTAATCATGGCAATAGTGCTCCCTTAGTTTTCAATGTCATGGGGTTGGCATCAAAACAAACAGACAGTGAAACGGAGTCCTGGAATGTAGTGGAAAGGAGCATGTCTCCGCTGCCATCTGCCAGTTGCACCGATTCAGAAGAAAATCAAACTATCTCTGTTGGTGATGGGAAAACATTGCATCAAGTTGACAGAGGAAATGCAGATGGTCTTCAGAAAAAGAAGATCCAAACAGAACTTCCTTCACAGAATCAAGAAGATTCTCAGTTTTCAAATAAAAACCTTAAACATGCCATTGTTGCCTCATTGGCAGGCAGGCAAGTGATAAAGAACAGCAGCCAATTGTGTAGGTCAGAAGGAGGAGAAAGGCTTCCGATGCAAGGTTCTGTAGCCAGTGACCAGCAGCTGCATCTGACGACTAAAAGTGATGACACAGGTGATGACGATAGATCTATAACGCTTAATGAAGGAGCCATTTTCGTTGGATGTAACGTTGATGAAAAAAGGGACAGTGGGCAATTAAACTTTGCAGATGAACGTGACATTGAATCTGAAATGGTTTCTGCTGATGATGTGTGGCATGATACAGAGGATGACATCACCTCTGCCAAGTTCTCTAATGTTGCTGGTGCATTTCTCTCTGCAAAGTCAGACTCTGTTCAGTTCTGTCTGGCTCCTCTCAATGTACCACCGACTGGTAGGTTGTATGCTTCTCAATAATTCTTGCCGTTTTTAGTAACAAGATTACTGCCAGAGTGCAGTTAATTTAATTTGTTTGAGAATCTACAACAATGACTGAGGCATCTGCACAAGGGGTTTACATAAATGTTTGCACAAGTAATAAACAAATGCTGTTGCTTTTTCACACTGCACTAGGTTTTCTAATAATTAGATATTTTACAGCATATGTTCGTAGTTATGTGATATCAATATTTGATTTTGATATTGCATCTAGCTGCTGAGCCTATTTTTATGAATGAAATTTTCTGTTGTTATCTTGGAAAAATGACAGTGCTCATACAATTTGACCTTGAGTCCTCCTATCCTCTCCTAACATGCAACTGATCTGCCATCTACATACTATTTCACCATGTCATTTCTCATTAACAAACATGTTCCTATCACCACTAAACGCATGCAAAAACTGGTGGTTTAATTCTTCAAGGCCTTCAGTCACCTTGCTGTCACCTGAAATGAGCCAATCACTCTGAGCTCCTCAGTTGACTCAAAGCTTTGACCACCGTCCCATGACCACCACCACTAACAATTTCAACCATGGTACCATTCTGTTTAATTGACTTGATCTCAAATTCTGACCTAACACCAAGCCTGTCCAAACAACATGGATTTTGCTGACTTCATTTGATATAGCATTGGTCTCCTTGAAATGACTTTTGCTTGGTTATTTTGAAAATGATGGACAGATCAATTACATGACATGTGCACTGATGTGAGAGTGTTGCGTCTCTTCTCAGAGGCAACGAACTCAGACGCACTAGCAGCTAGCACTTCTTCATTTGACTGAATTGGTTCATCACCTTTGAAATTTGTGATCTTTGCATCATTTAGATTGGCAGGAGCAGCACTTGGAGAAGTACAAATACTTAGAAGACATTGCATGAAATTTCTGGATTACTTTAACACAGACATACATATCGTAGGTACATACATGTGTGCACACATCTATACGTATTACGTGCATACATGATACGTTCATACATATAAACAACGCTATTTGCTAAAATTGATATTGCATGTTGAATAAATGTTGATTTGTTTCTATGTTTGTTTGCTTCCATGTTGTATTGTATGAGCAGAAGATAGCATCAGTTCACAGTCGGATGCAGAATTGACTTTTCCAGGAGAATCCAATTCATCCAGAGATAAAGTTGCACCAGTTCTAATTGTCACCCAGCATGTTGAGGCAGGCATTTATTATACAGTGATTTGAGAATTTAATGCAGCAGTATCCTTTTCTAGCATTAGGGAGTATTTAAGTTTCTACCCCACCCCTATTAGGACAGTTCTGGTGTTGGGTTGGGGTACTTTTTCTGAGCAGGTAACCCTGACTGGACACTATGTAAATACACTGTAATTAGTACTACTACCATGAATAATAATACTATTATTATTTATGAAGTTTTATATGACGCCTTTCCAAAGTAGGCTACTCAGAAGCGCTCCCGGCCCAATTGCGGCTAAATAGGACAGTTTGGAGATTCTTAAGGAACAGAGTAGACTGGCCTTGGGACATGATGTGACGAAAGCCATTCCAGGTTATAGGAACAGTGAGTGAGAATGAACTGTACTGTCAGATAGCAGTCCACAAGCGGGGACACAGAAGCGCAGCTTGGTCCACCAACTGAAGGGTGGATTAGTGAGGGACACCCAAGGTGGAAAAACAGAGTTCTCACAGATGTGGAGTGGCAGTCCTTTAATGCACTGTTAAACTAATGCACAGACCTTGTGGGCAAAAAAGGGAGACAATGCAAGACATCCCACATAATATGAGACATGATCAAATTTTGGGATATGACCAAAACGTCATGCTGCAGTGCGTAGAACCTGCTTCAAACAGCCAATCCAGTCAGCTGGTTGACCATCACAGAGGGTGCTGCAGTAGTCAGTGCAGGAAACTATTGGACAAGTGCAGAGGCAGCACCAAAAGTGAGAATGTAAATGTAATCGGATTTTTATATAGCGGCTGTCTTATAGCCTTGACCCTGAGAGTGAGATCCTTCACCACCGCTCACCTGTTTGAATGGACGCCACCCCATTTAGGTTCCCGTGGATGGACCGTGCTAGCCCGAGATTTTGAATCTCTGAAATAGCCACCTTCGGGAATCGAACCGCGACCCTCACGCTCTCTTCCACAGACTCGGCTGCCAGCTCTCTTACCGAGGTAGCTAACTGGGCTAACCAAAAGTGAGAGAGCGGATACCACCTTGAGCTGGCGGCCCAATTGCGGCTAACTGGGAATAACAGTCACGGCATATAGCAGATTTATATGCCGAGTAAAAGTTAGAAAGTTTGTTGTACAGGGCGGCCATAAAAATTAATCCGTTACAGTTTTATGCCAATATCTTGGCAAAAAATAAGAAATTTTTTAATCAAGTTTCTCAGGCTTAAAGGTAATTCATCTCTGTGTGCAGTAGCTAAATTTTATCACGAAATTTCAAACAGAACGAAAGTTATATCACTTTTAGTGAGCCCACCCACCATTTTTTGACAATTAAAAAATGTAACGCAACAAAATGTAGCAAAAACGATTTTATTAATTCACATCTCAAATAATTGTTATTAAATGAACTTGATAATGCTCCACAACTTGTGTTCAGTGTGTCCACCACCAGTGCTCACACTTGTTCTCAGGTTATTTGTAAAGCTCTTGATGGCCTTGTTGATGTGTTCCAGAGGTAAATCCTCCCATAACGACTACAATGCCACCATCAACTCTGTTATCGCACTTGCTTTTGGCCGCAGATTGTCGTATTTCTCCAGCAAAGCTCTCACACTTGATAATCTATTGGGTAAAAGTCCGGAGATTAGGGGGCTATTGGTTCTTCTCAATGAAACCAGGACAATATTGACGTTGAGCCAATCTTTCATCAACGGCATATTTCTTAGCTCTCAATAATTATTAAGCTCATAATTTATCGGCTCACACTCGTCATCAGATAGGTGGTGATTGTAGCTTAAGCTCCCAAGCATAGGCGCAACCACCCTATGGGACCCACGGGACGCGTCCCCCCCAACTTTTGAGTGGTCCCATTGACTCTATCATTATGGTCCCCCCCCAACTTTTAGGACGTGATTCATTTGGTCCCCCCAACTTTTAGGACGTGATTGCGCCTATGCTCCCAAGACCCTGCTCATGAGGTGGCTGAATACAGATTTTGTCTGTCATTGGCACATTGGCCATTTTCATTTTTTAGAAATTTGAATTTCATTGTTTTAATTTTTTTAAATTATTCATTTGACTGATTCTGTATTGACCAACTTGATCGTCATCTTGCTAAGTGATTGCACAGTTAACTACAGCTACTCTGGTACATGTTTCTTTTGAAAATAGTAACAATAATGATTGTCTTGCAATATAAAGTTCATTTGATAGCAATTATTTGAGATGTGACTTAATATAATCATCTTTTGTTACTTTTTGTTGTGTTACGTTTTTGAATCGTCAAAAACAGGTGGCTCACTAGAAGGGATATAACATTTGTTCATGCTTGGTAAAATTTGGCTATGATACGTAGATATGAATTACCTTGAAACCCGTAAAAATTTATATGAAAATTCTTGAAATATGAAAAGATATGAACAAAAAACGTATGAGTACTTTTTTTTGGCCCACCCTGTCTATAACTTTTTAGAATTTACATTTATTCAACAATCCGGTTGACAGACCATAACCAGTTACAGTATACAGTTATGCAGTTATCTTAATTAACATCAAATTTTCCTCTGTTTCTACCTACATGCGTGATGTGCTGCATTGGTTGCCAATAGCCCAACGCATACATTATCGAATTGCAGCCCTGGTTTCTCGCTGTATCCTTGGTTGTGCTCCATCCTACCTGCGACTTCTCTGTCGTCCAGTCTCTGACATTGAAGCGCGTCGGGCCCTTCGCTCTGCTGCGAAGGGACAACTGCTTGTTCCACGGGCTCGCTTAGCTACCAGACAGCGCCGAGCCTTCTCGGTTGTGGGGCCGTCAATCTGGAATGACCTCCCCCCTAACCTTCATCTCCTTCACCTGACCAGTCAATCCTTATTCCTTAAGTCCCTTAAATCTTTTTTCTTTTGCCGTGGCTGGGCTAGGAGCGCCTCTGAGTAGTTTCTTGAAGGGGCGCTATATAAATGCTAATAATGAATGAATAATGAATCAATCTTAACTACTAACAGAACAGACAGCCTGCAATACAAGGGCACTAATAGCAGCCTACAAAGCACGTCTATCTTACGGGAGCTTTGGGAATTCAACCCAGCTATGCTGATCTCCATGCCAGTACTTTATCCAATGCGCCAACGGACCCCCCTCCCTCTAGTCCAGAGTAATACAAAGGTCTCCACAAAGGGTAAAAAAGTAATCTAAGGAAATTCTATTAATCATAATAATGATAATGATAATGAATAATAATCATGACAATGATAATAATAATAATTGAAATTCCTGAGGGATCACATATACCTTGGGATATAAAAAAATGATAATAATGATAGTAATTATAGTGATTAATAATAATAACAACGCTTTAATGCTGTTGTCTTCATGAGATCTTATGTTGACCATATGCTCGCTATATGATGATAATAATATTATTAATAATGACAAAAAATAATATTAATAATGACAAAAAATTATAATTAGTGTCTCCTAAAATTCACTGGAAAATTTTATTGCTTAATCTGAAGTTTCACTCTCCGGCCTTCCCTAGTAAGTTTTGTAAGAATTGTGATTTATCCTATTGTCCTAAAATTTTAAAAAAATTGATTGTCATTTCAGTCCAAACGTACATAATTTTTTTAAAGTTTCATAAAATGATTGAATAATTAGTATGAGGACATGCTAAGCATTATTGTAGAGATAGCAAGATGTCTCCGGTTATTAAATGAACGTTTCCGGCTCACTGTGACTTATTTTGCTAATTGATGGAATTTTCTTGTTGTTATGACACTTAACATCATTTCGGCTAGTTAGCGCAGAGAGCGCCTCTGAGTAGGTTTCTTGAAGAGGCGCTATATAAATACTTGAAATAAATAAATAAAATAAATATTAGATGGCAATTATAGCTTCAAAGACATGCAAAGAATTCATTTTCTGTTCTTTTTTGTGATTTGGTGTCACTTCCTGCAACCATGACAGTCTAAGAAAATCGTTATACTTTTTTCTTTGTGAGACTTTGTTGTTTTCAAAAAAGTAAATTTAAAAAAAAATTCTGCAGTCATGAAATAAGGCAAGGCATTGCGAATACTAATTATAATAGGTAGCTCTCTGATACCTGTTGCTAGCGCCTCAATGCTTCCTAATAAGACCAAACCTGTCCATTGCGACGCTATGGTTTATATAATACTCTATTGCAGCGCCAGACTGGGGATGGCGCGAACGGCCATGGGGTCTTTGACTACGCTGTGGAAGGACAGAACCATTGGAGAGGGGTTGAAGCTAAGGCTTATGGGGTAACTGGTGTGGCCGGTGGCGCTGTACGGCTGTGAAACTTGGACGCTAAGGAAGGAAGACAAAAGAAGAATATCAGCGTTTGAGATGACAACATATAGAAAGATGCTGAGAGTCAGCTGGAAGGAGTTTAGAACAAACGAATCTATACTGGAAGAGCTGCAGCCGGAGTGGCGCCTGTTGGAGGTGGTGAAAGGAAGGAAGCTGAATTACTTTGGACACATGATAAGAGCAGACAAGCTCCCGGCATTCATATGTCAGGGCTATCTGGACAGAAAAAGGGCTCGGGGAAGGCCAAGGAGAAGATGGATGGATGACGTGGAGGAATGGACGGGGATGGTGATGGCGGACTGTGTGAGGACCGCGTGGAACAGAGAGCAATGGAGGAAGATGGCGTCATCGACTCTGATCCCCGATCCGCAGCAATGAGGACGGTCACGACGACACAGCGCATCTCATTTAGGATTGCATCTTTGGTGTGGCGATGCTTACCCTCTTATCTATGTGAGCTTTGCCACCCTCTTTCCACTTGCATAGGCCGCCACGCACTGCGCTCTGCTGTCCATGGTGACTCAATGGTTCCTTTCACTCGCTCAGCTCTGCAACAATGCAGAGGCGTTCGTTGTCTGTGGTTGGTCCAACAACCTGGAATGAACTTCCCTTGACTATGCGATACCTCCGAAGCTGTTCTCAATTTCACAAAATGTTGAAGACTTTTTTTTCACTTTATATCGGCTGGGAGCACCTCTGAGTAGGTACCTTGAAGGGGCACAATATAAATTATGATTGATTGATTGATTGGTTGACTCTATAATAGTCAAATATCATGCCGACATTGAAATTTTTTAGTTTTTTTAATTCAGGAACCTCAAGGGATCTCCAGGCATTTCCAAAACTCTGAGAGTTCATTATGACATTTTTGGGCTAAGAAGCAAGTTTCTGACTTTACAATATCAAAAATATTGAGATTCTATTGAGTCTTACTGATTAGATTTAACTACTCTATGCCTGAAGATTTAATGTGTAGTGTTTAAATCATCACTTGAGAAATGTTACAGTTTTTCTTGTTTGGAAATTTCTCTTAATATTAAACTTAGAAAATTGCCACTAATTAATCTGTCTCTGAGGACCAACGTTTTATCTACCTGTGAAGGCTGGGTTTTTGCACCTTTCCTATTTATTAGAACCTATTTATTCACTTGTTCAATAACTATGTTAGTGAGCTTCTTACTCCTTAAATATTTCTAAGTCATTTTGACAATCACTTAAGCTATCAATTCAACCACCAGATACATCAATTTGTGATTTAATTAATCAACAGCTTTATTGTGTTAGCATAATTGTGTCGTTTAATTAGTCAAAGGCTTGATATAATTTTGTTTGACTATATATTAAGTATTTTGTTGAAGGATGATGACAATGACCATGCAGCAGTTGTGAATGTTGGTGGGGCAGATGCTGCCTCTCCCAATTCTGATCAAGTGCATCATAATTCATTGAGGAAACAGAGTTTCTCTTCTATCAAGGTAACTATTATTTTTGCTGTTGTTTATATCTATGTATATATGCATGCATCCTTGTATGCTTATATGTACATTAGCTTGCTTGGTATAAATATTTGTATAAAAATCAGCATTGAAGTGCGTTAGTATAATGGGGATTATAAATTAACTAAGTTTTGTACATTAAGATATTTGAGAATTATAAATTAAGTTATTGCTAATAGTTGATTAACTGTAATGTAATCTCGGTATTTTTTCATGTGGACTAATGATTGATGTGAACAGATTTCATGTGTATGCAACTATGAAGTCAGATCTGAACTTGCTGCCCTCGAAAAACACATTAAATGGCTCATGCTGATTTTCTTAGATATTTCTAACTGACATGCATGACTAATGATATGAAGTGCTTCCAAACTGTAGGTATTGAAGAAATAAACCAGTTTTAGGAGACTAGATGAATCGCATAACGTGTGTGTGTGTGTGTGTGTGTGTGTGTGTGTGTGTGTGTGTGTGTGTGTGTGTGTGTGTGTGTGTGTGTGTGTGTGTGTGTGTGTGTGTGTGTGTGTGTGTGCTGCATGGAATGCAATTTCTGATTACAAGAATTACATTGTTTGAATATGGATTTCTGATGTTTGTTAAAGGCAATCAGCCAGGAAAGCATACTGAGTGTCTACAGCAATTCAGGAAGAAGTCATTTAGGAAAGATTGCTGTTACTGGAGAAATAGAATTGAGCATCAGATATAACGATCGTAGCAGCACAATTGACGTTTTTGTTCGACAGTGCCGAGGACTTGCGGTGGTTGATGCCAAGAAAAAACGCACTGACCCGTAATAATATTTTTGCTCTCTTTATATTGCTAGTTATTAACTTTTTGCAAATTTCATGTTTTCACTGAGTTTTTGATCGAAATTATATTTCCTTAGGGAAGGTCATGTAGGGTGAGGTAAGATAAAGTAAATGTCATGTGGGGTAAGGTCAGATATAGGTCAGATTCTACTTGCTGACCTCTGTCGTCTGCTTTTGGTCGCTCACTCACTTCATTCTCTTGACTGGAGCATGAAATTTTTGTACCTCGGTCACATACTGTTACTGCCCAGCATCTTGCCTATACCTCTGTTGGGTCTGTGCTCTGGAATGACCTTTCCTCTGTGATTCGATTTCTGATCTTATTGCAATCTTCTTCTTCTTGTCTTAAGACATTTATTTTTTGCAAGGCTCTTCACGCTGGGAGCACCTCTGTATCAACATTACTGTGACAGGCGCATTGTGAATCTGTAAATAGAATACAATGTAGGATAAGGTCAGTTAATGTCATATAAGGGAAGGTAAGTCCACCGTAGCATGTAGTAAGACTTTTTAATATTTATGTATGTTAATTTTGGTTGTTGACATGTTTCTGTGGCTAGGCCTGATGTGATGTAGCAAAGATGGGATGCATTTAGTTTCAATCATTTTGATTTAATTTCTTAGGACGTGTTTAATGGCCAAATTGGCCATTCAGATGATAATAAATGATTAATTAATTTATAAAATACAATGTAACCATCGACGTATATCTGTGTTTATTCTGTTCTTTACAGCTATGTCAAGACATATCTGCTACCAAATAAAAGCAAATCAGGAAAACGCAAAACTGCAATAAAAAAGAACACGCTTAATCCAGTCTACAATGAAGTTCTTAGAGTAAGATTTCTCTGTATTGAGAGTCTTAAAGTGTTTGAAATTTGTCACTGTATAAATTTTACATTTAAACTCGACTGCTCTTTGTTCAAACTTCTTTCCTTGTCATAATATTATTGTCTGTGACAACCCAGTGCATCGCGTAAATTTAAAGCACTACCATTTTTTGGTGTTCACATATTTCATGCTATCATTGTCACATTTCAGTTTTATTAAAACTTGTGACTTGCAATATGTAATTACGTGTGTATGTCTAATCCTTAATATATTTTTATAAATCCACGTAATGATTAAATGAATTAATTAAAACACGTGTTAAGGATCATTGCATTAGTTCATTCAACAGAAACAATCAGTCTGTGAGGGTCACAGTGTTTCAGACCCTGTTGGAAGTTAAATTGGGGGCCTTATTCTATGGTCATTAAGAACTTGTTGCAGGATAACCTATGGGCTATGACTTCCTTCACTCACAAACTTAAAGCTGTTGCCTTCAACTACTGTGAGCACTACTAACACTCACTTTATTATGATAAAACTATTCAAAGAATGACAATTTCGTTGGTGGCCAATACCGCAAAGTAAGCGTGCTTGAATTATTGTGCACAATAAAACTGCATCCAGAATATTCTTAGCAACAGATGTTTTGTTCCAGCAGAATAACTTGGAAATTCCAGACTGATTTTAAGTTGTTTGCCAGACACATTGCAGCTGCCATGCAATCATCTTTGTAGGCTGTATCAAGATCATCCAAAATGAGAAATTTCCAAATGGTTGTCACTTTTAAGCAGTGCAGAAGTTTAATCAGTCACAATATACATGTATTTATTTAGCATAATATGTCAATAATATCTTTTTATTATCATCTTATTTATATGCTATTATTATTCTATTATTATTATTAATATCGTATATAATTTTTTATTATTTAATGACAAAACTTTATTGAGAAAAATTGTAATCATATATAAAATGATTTTGTATTTCTAAATAACATTGATAAAATACCAATCATATAAGTGTTCATTTAGTAAATTATGTAGGTAAAGTAATATTCTCAAAATGAAGCGAAATAATTAAATTGAAAGCTTCTTGCTTAACATAATTTATTATGGCGATATTTACAGAGAATGGATTGGTTTTGTTCTGTGTGTTTTCTGAGCAGTATGGGGCTGAAGAAGAAGGACTTGAGCGACATACATTGTGGGTCAGTGTTTGGCACAATGACCGCTTTGGACGCAATGAATTTCTTGGTGATGTGCTAATTCAACTTGATAGCAAAGCGTTGAGTGATATAGAACCTCAATGGTATAGCCTGGAGCAAGATGCAGGAGTGGTAAGACAGATCTCAGTTGATCAATCAGTCTATATTAGTTTAATTCAATAAATCCATGTGTTATTAACGCACTTGGTTACAAGTAGGCCTACTTAGTTGTATAACCCAGGTAGGGTTAGTTATTGAAATGATTATAAGCCTTTTAATATTATTTATAATTTATACTATTATCTTTTAATAGGATTCACATATTGTAGTTACAGTTATCTTGGTAGAGAGAGTGAAGTTGTGCTTTCTAGGACGTGAGCCATATTTGTTTTCTCGTGATGGTGGGAAGAATCCCTGGAGCACATGGCTTACGGTTCCTTGCAGGTGGTTCTGATCCTGCCAGCATTAGCCAGATCCACCATTCCTGGGGTGGTGGATAAGAGGGAACTTCTATACTTTGTCTAGTTTAACATATATTGCAGTTCCCCCTTTTACTCTCAGCAGCATAACCCCACTAGGCAGGGGAGACATACATAAGGTGTGCCACTGCCATAG
Organism: Lumbricus terrestris; assembly: GCA_949752735.1. Classification (NCBI taxonomy): domain Eukaryota; kingdom Metazoa; phylum Annelida; class Clitellata; order Crassiclitellata; family Lumbricidae; genus Lumbricus; species Lumbricus terrestris. Next base: position 21,279,452 of record OX457038.1, read on the forward strand.
TGGTTGTCATAGCCACCTCATGCCATGCCAAAGGATACATCCCATGATCTTTCAAAATCTGCAGTGCATAAAGATAGGAGGAGCTCTGAGTCAGGACCTTTTCTATATTCTTATATTCTTTGCATGAGATCAGCTCATGTTTATCCTTTGAATGACAACAGGTATGGACGATTCTTTGTGGCCTCTTAACGTGAAAAATTATCTCACGTATCTTGCCTAGATTTAGCATGAAATTATTACTAGCTCACCACATGATCAAAATTCTTCAGGCACGACGGTACTGTTGTTTGATTATCCCCACTGAAAGATACGTGCCATGGCACATTCAGCAAGATAGTTAAAAACTGCTTAGATTGGCAGTCAATTGATCCCACCATGTAGGATCTAGGACCTACACCTGAACCTTTAACAATACCAGTATTTGCTTGTATGAATAATGAATTATGCTTTTACATACATCAAAAATTTTCCTTGAAATTTGGTAATGTTCTTTCTGTCATGAAAATAGTCAGCTAGCCAATTAAATATTTGGCCCAGGATGTCAAGGATCCTTGACTTTTGCAACAGAGAATGATGGTGGAGCATGTCAAAGACTTTGGTGAAGTCCATTATGACCATTATGACGAATTCTTGACCCTGTAAAGACTTTGTGACTTACTTATCATCTGTCTGACACAGAATAATGATTTTTTAAATCATATTACCATTGAACTGTGGCTGGCATGCAAATGGTCTAGCATTGCAATAATTAATAATCAAGGTACAGGTAGATCAAGATTGAAGGAAACAAAGAGTGTCTTTTAAAGCACAGAATAACAATGTGATTTAGAATGAAAATGCATGAACTACATTTTAACTTGCCTTTCAATGCAATGCAAAGTCCTAGTACATTATACTATAAGGCAAATTAAAATGCAGCTCACGCATTAGTAGGACTGCTGGCAAATAAATTACGAATATTGTACATTGTGCAACTGAGGAAGGACCAGACCCCCTATCCTTTGGCTGCACAATGTATAATATTCCTAATGCAGGTTTCCTGTTGACTGCTTCCTGACATACATATACCATTATGCTAGTTTCAAGACAGCACTTGCAGAGTTTCTTAACTCTTGCTGCTGTACATTCACAATAGCTCACTGTATGCTCCGGTGTAGTGGTCCATCCTACTGGATGCTCTAGAGTCTAGAGTCTAGCCATTCCTACAAATTTACGGGTACTTTTTGGCAGCGGCACCCCCAGGATTTTTTTGTATGAACAGCCAAGGGCGGATACAGAATTTTCGATGGGGGGGGCCAAAATTTAGGGTCTTGGAGGAAACAGTGAAAATTTTTGTCTTCCATCCGCCGAAAAACTGATGAATTTTTTTTAGTCATCAGCCTCGAATTTCCCAAAAACATACCTTTTCCATCCACCGAAGAAACTGATGACCTTTTTTTTGGTTGTCAGCCATTATTTTTTTAGCCTTTCAGTGCTGTACGCACTTGCGTAAGTGCGTACGCCTGCGGGCGCCGCTGCTTTTTGGCCATGCTTAGGTCAAATTATGTTCTCAAATTTCTGCTAAGATACTTTCCTGAGTTAAAAAATCATGTTTGCCTTTTTTTGAGGTGCTATTAAGTACTCGTGTAGACACTTGATGTTATGTGCAAACATATATTTTACTCCGACATCTTTGAGCTACTTTTTCCGCATGCCTTTGATAAATAGCCTTATATTTTGGTTGCAGAAGTGGAAATCAGTGTTGAGTTTGACCTCCAAGGCTGACCTTGACCTATCTCTGAAGTATGTCACAGCTGATCGCACAATCAGTAAGATGAAAGGAAAGCAGAAGAAACCATATGGTGAACTCCTTGCCACAGTGAAAATGGCGCGCAACCTCAGTGCCGTCCATGGCAACAGCCTCAGCAATTCTTTCTGCAAATGGTAGATTTTCGCACTCCTATCTTTCAGTTTCACTGAAGCCATCGAATTGTAAATGTGAATCTGCTTATGTCATCTCAAACTAAAACTTCTGGTCAACTATGGCTCACAAAACCAAGTTCCATAAATCCTCATCATATTCTTGAGCTCAGATAAGAACCAAATGGAAAATGTCATGTTTGGCAATTCCAAGAATATCAGAATTTAATACAATTTTTTAATTTAATATACAGGATGTACCATAAAAAAGACTCCTCAAAGGTTTTTTGCCAATATCTTGGCCAAAAGTAAGAATTTCCAAATAATATTTCACAGGCTTCAAGACAATTCATATTTACACACGATGGCCAGATTTCATCAAAATATTTCAAACAGAATAAAAGTTGTATCGCTTTTAGTGAGACCACCCACTGATTTTTGATGATTCAAAAACGTAACGCAACAAAAAGTTTTTTAAAAGATTTTTATTAAGTATCATCTCAAATAATTATTATCAAATAGTCTTGATTTATCCAGAGTTAAGAAGCATGCCGTTGATGAAATGAGATCGACAGATATTCAGTATTATTATTATTATTATTTGGAAGGAAACAGGGTACCAGCATAACTGCACTTAACTGTGAAGTCATTTAGCAAGACGATCAAGTTGGTAAACAAGGAATCTGTCAGATTAATAATTTTACTATTAAAGCAATGAAGTTGAAATTTCTAAAAATGAAAATGCAAAGATGTCAGTGACAGACAAGATGTGTATTCAGGAACACTTCATGGGCAAGGAGTCTTAGAGTTAAAGCTGTAATCACAGTTTACTCTGAAAAACAGTGTTTGCAGAGAAAAATTAAGAGTCAGATTGAGAGTTAAGAAACATGCCGTTGATGAAAGGAGATCGACTCAATGTCAATTGTGTGGGTTTCATTGAGAAAATCCATTGACTCCAAATCTCCAGATATGAACCCGATGGATTATCAAGTGTGGAGAGCTATGCTAGAGAAATAGCCTACCACCATCTGCAACTGAAAACAAGAGCGATAAGAGGATTCATGGTCACATTGCAGTTGATATGGGAAGATTTACCTCTGAAGCACATCAACAAAACCATCAAGACCTTTACAAGGACACTCATAACAAGTGTGAGCACTGGTGGTGAACACATTGAACACAAGTTGTGAAGCACTAGCAAGCTGATTTGATTTGTTTAAGACGTAACTTAATAAATAATTTTTTGCTACTTTTTGCTGCGTTACATTTTTGAATCATCAAAAACCAGTGGGTGGTCGTACTAAAAGTGATATAAGTTTGTTCTGGTTTAAATATTTTGATGAAATCTGGCCATCATGTGTAAATATGAATTGTCTTTAAGCTTGTAAGATGTGCATTTAGCGAATTACTGAAAAAAACAATGCTTTCTGTTATGTCACGATCTGCATCATGTTGGCTGAAGATACAATAACAAATGGGTTTGAAGTTAAATACTGGAGTGAAATATCTTTAATTTGACGCATGAAGCATAAGTAAATTACAGAAATTGGTCTTGTTATATGCATGTAAAGTCGGTTCATTTGAACTGAACAACCCAGGGGCTTCTATCCCCCCTAAGCAGCCGAGCTCAATCCATCTTCTTCCCCCCTCTTCCTGGGTCGGCCTTCCCTCTTGGCAATATGTTATCTAGTCCATTCCTGTGGTGAATGAAGGTTTCTGAGATGGGGAGGGTTTGGGAGGATGCTCTCCTCCCCGTAAGAATTTTTTCAATTTCCGCTTTGCAATTACAGCGTTTTAAGCTGTCATTTTTACAAAGTTCCATATTTCAGTGGAGGGATTATCGTAAATTTGATTATGGCATATTATAACAGTTCCTGTGATGCAAAAATATAGATAGGCTAGTATAGCTAAAAAAAACTATTACCATTCTGTCAAAATTGTCTGTGGGGAGAAGTAATTTCTGGGGAACTTCCCTATAGAGATATAGATTGAACACTGTCCTCCATGGCCGGCTTTCCCCCCCCTACCGACGTGAGGTTGGCTGTTCTCTGATTCCCCTCTATTTTTCACTGGGCGCAAGCTGCGCCCACCATGTATAGGGATAGAAGCCCCTGGAACAACCCCATATATTGTTTTGTGTTTCTTTACCTAAGCAAGCAGTTTCTTGAACAATTGAAATGATGATATCCTATGATGTATTTGACCAAAAGAAAAGAAACTCCAGCTGTTTTGTCTTGAACCTAACACGTAGGTGAAGGCCATTCTCAGAGTTCTGACTAGATCTAACTTCCATCCAGCAGTTCAACCAACTATCCTTTCAGTCATTTTAGATTCAGCAACCTTTTATCCACTGAAAGTTGCTATGCCCCTAACTATTTTTTTTACCTGCCTTGCGCCAAGAAATTTTGTGCTGGGTATAGTAGCACCTAGGCAGAGTATGACTTGTTAACAGTCGTTTTGTCATGAAGTGTGTTAGAGGTTTGTAACTATGTGCGGCATGTGTATCATCACAGCTTATGTCTGTTTCAAATTTCATATTTGATTGCAGAGCTGACAGCTTGGACTTGGCAGGGGTTCGAATGTGACATTTTCGATCAAAACTTCCAAATATATATGATCATTGATCACTTTGCTGCCCAAGGCTATTGCTGTGTACAAATATACTGTAGAAAAAAGTTTGTACTGTGCTTCAGAGAAGTTTCCAAGAAAAACTATTGCAAAGCTGTTTGTTATGCCAGTTACTTCTCTCACTATGCGCTCTCTACTATCATTAGTTTCTAATGCGGTGATTTTGATTTGATAATTTACTGTTTTTATGTCTAGTCGCATTTTGCCTGAGCAGTTGCATCAAAGCAAGCAGAAGACAAGAATTGTGAAACACAGTTGCAATCCAACCTGGAATCACACGTTTGTGTTTACAAGCGTAGCATTGGAAGATCTGGAGGACTGTGGTCTTGAACTGACCATATGGGATCAGGATCGCCTCAAAGGCCATGACTTCCTTGGAGGTGTCCGTCTAAATCTTGGCGCTCGTAAGTTGAGTGGTTTATGAGAACCATTTCTGTGCATACTTCTTCTGAGAATGCCTGTACTGTGTCCATCTGTAACTTGATATCACTACACCTATTGGTGACCATGTCTGAGAAAACTCTCAGAAAAGAGGAAGAAACAAAAAATGTGGTTTAGTTTTACACTAAATTAATAATAATAATAATTGGTAACTTCTATGGTACCAGTGACTAATGCACATGCGCTGAATAATTAGACGAAACACATGTTTTTACCACAAACATTTACCAGTTACATTTGAAAGATGAAGATCTCTCCTCAGCTATATTTGTTAGAAATTACATGTTAAAATTTTATTTATTTACCTGTACGGTGTGATTTAAATAGATTTCTTATGTGCACAATTAGTTCTTTGTCGTGGAGTTTAAGATCAGACTTGTAAAAATTATGCATTTAACTCCTGAGATTAAAATAGCTAAATGCACATGACTTTAAATTATGGCACAAAAGGAGCATTTAGATATTTGTTGCATATGTAGAGAGTGATATTGTGCACAAGAACTGAGTTTTTTTAGCTCTAGCACAAGAACGAATGCATAAAAGGTTAAGACATAATTTAACCACTTGTCATTTTGTCCACTTGCCTTGAATCTGAATGTGTTTCTCATAAATTAACTTTCAACCTTGCGTAACGCGAATAATAATAATAATAATAATAATAATAATAATAATGATAATAAGTATTAATAATAATAATTACGACAATTTATATGGTGCAGTAACACAGCCATGCCGTTATACAAGGGTGCCTTACAAAGAATGGTCACTTGTTGCTAAAGAAACTTGGGAATCTTCATTCAGAAGAGTTTATTTTGTGTAATTGTGATAATTAGGTACCCAGATTTGCAGAAAAAATGTTGTGTCAAAAACACGGAGAAGTTTTATTCAAAGACTGCACAGCTGTAGACCAGCAATAAAGTTTGAAAAGCATTGGAATTTGGATATTTGCTGATTTTTATGTATAGTATCTGTCATGATGTCATTGAATTAATTCTTCTCCTTACAGTGATACTGTGAGTTTACAATGTAGAGCAATAGCTACTCTGTCAATTAAACAGTGATGACTCTTCTGCATATTTTTGATGAGTTAATGTTTAATTGATAAATCTTATTTCTTCCAGCTGTGGTTAGGCAACCAGGCAGAGAATGGATGGATGCAGCCGGGGATGAAATTTCCCTGTGGAGAAATATGATGATTCATCCAAATGAATGGGTTGAAGCCACAGTTCCACTTCGATCGATCGTATATGGGTGATTGAGTCGTGCTTATTAACTGTAGCTGCTATTAACGCCTGTTGACTGCAGCTGTTGGCTTGTCATTTTTTTATGAAATCAGAAGTTGTGATGTCATCTTGTGAAAGTCTGTAAGTTAGTCAGGAGCAGAGTGTAATTGTGGATGAAATGTAAGAAAAGCAGCTGTGATAATTATCTGGTGGTAAAATGAGATCAGAAGCATCGTGTGATTCTGTCTACAATGCCAGGCCCGCCGACAGAAATTCCGGGCCCCTGGGCTAAGCCGTCACGGGCCCCAAACTATCTTTAGGCTTTTTGAGCAAATTTATATTACAATAATGTGAGTATGAATGTACGCTAATGCTTACATTTATGATTTCAATGGCAAGAAAAAAACTTCATTTTCATCCATCAGTTATACGATCATCATGCATGCACGTTTAATTCACTAGAATCAACGGATATATGAGTACTTGTAGGTCTTAGGCCAAATTCCGGGCTGTGATTGCCTTCTTTTGAGATTCTGAATTGAAATAGTAAGCTTACCAACTTTTGCATTTTCAAACTTAGGCCCTATTAGCTTTTTCTTTTTGTTTTTGTGCTCCAGGTTTGTGTTTATAAGATATACCATCGTTGCGAGAGAAATTTATCATTATTTTAGAGTTGTTCACTTATGATTGAAATCTGAAAATGCATAATTTACAGGGCCGTAGCAGCAATGAACGTGGCCCCCTCCGACATAGGCGCAATCACGTCCTAAAAGTTGGAGGGGACCAAAATGAATCACGTCCTAAAAGTTGGGGGGGGACCATGATGATAAAGTCAATGGGACCACTCAAAAGTTGGGGGACGCGTCCCGTGGGTCCCATAGGGTGGTTGCGCCTATGCCCTCCGAACATAATTATGTCCGCGGCGGCGGGGCCCCTTACAATGCAGAAACTGGTATGCAATGTACGTAATTCCGTAACGTGCTTTTTCTGAGTAATTTCGTTTCATAATTATTAATAAGCTCTAATCTGATATTATTATTATACTTTATGAACTTTTCTAGAATTATTGGCATCAAAGTGCCTTTGATCCAGAACTACACATCTGGAAATTCCTTGCATTTTCAGCGTTCAAAATTTGGCTCTTATGGCCCTTACAATGCAGAAATTGGAATGCGGAATTTATATTTTATACAAAAAATTACAATGGGTATTCACATTAAATATAACCTACGTAGGCCTACAGTGTACAAAACTAGATGTATTCCGTACTTACTGCTGCTGAAGTCTTTCTAACAGTGCTTTTCAACATGGATTGTGCAACAGCGTCAATAAATGTCACTAACCTATAGCTGCACCATACATTTTTGCCACTTTCGGGGGGCCCCTTTCTTGCGGGGCCCCCTCCGGTCGGAGGGTACGGAGGGCGGTCGCTAGGCCTCTGATAATTTAGCAGAAGAGCGTCTGAGACAAATGTGAGCGTGTTTTTTGGCAAAACACTGATAATTGGTAGTCCACAAGGTAGGCTAATGGACAATAATTGCTTGAAATTCAAGACTTGTAGTTATGCAACAGTTATTGCCTATTAGGTTCTATTTAAAAAACATAAATCACAGACAATTAATAGGTTAAGTAATATAATTGATTAGTGGTAGGGCCCGCGCCCGTAATCAACATAATGAAACATATTTTAATCACTGTTGCCCGGGCCCCCTCCGGGCCCCTAAAAGTCGCCGGGCCCCTGGGCATTTGCCCCCCCCTGCCCCCCTCTCGGCGGGCCTGTACAATGCAATATATATCCTGTTGTTGTCTTCTGGTTTGACAGTGCCATGCTTGTTGTGCAATCTCATTGTTTCCTGCTTTATCATTTGTTGGTCCTTGAATTGTCTTAATCTGGTCTTATTTATTTACATATACTGCATGCATGTACTTGTTTGTTGCTGGTCTTTTTCTCCTGCTCTCAAATCACTTCACTGGCTTGACATGCCTGAATTAAAATAGTACAAAGTGCCACTACTTACATCACACTTCAATCCTGTAGCCGTCATGTTTTCATCAGTTATTGAAAATCCAAACACTACTCAACCACCCCTCATCCAATCCACCCTAACAATTCTGTCATTCCTTTGTCTCTTTCAAAAGTTATGAATCACTCTTTAGCCCTAGCTAATCCACCACTCTGGAATAAACTGTCACCTGAATTAGAACAATTATCTTATCAACTGTATGAGCTCACCAACACTTGTTATCTCCATGCAGGTCTTTTGCTCAAAACTGGAATACAAATCATTTTCTTCCTCTTCCACAGACTTCTCTTGCTGCTCCAATTTTTAAACCCACACTCTGTAGCCAACTGACTATCTGCCTGCATCACTGTGTAACAGTGTGTTTGCCCAATTTCAATAATGACCTGTCCATTGAATATGACTGGATTGAGCGCCTGTCAATTAGCTGGTTTCAGCAACTTGACATAATAATTATACGAGCATTGCAGAAATCTAAGGCTATAATTACATGGCTGTTGTTGAAATCGATCAGATTGATATAGAAGAGATGAGTACAGGTAAATGCCAAGACATTGACTGATCACAAGATCAGCAGAATGTAATGCCGAATCACCTACTGTGAATTTAATGCTGTTGATTAAACATTTTAGAAAGCAGGATATTTTTGCCTCTTTAAAAATCAACTGGTAGTGGTTCAGTGACACCCCAGTGATACATCCAGTTGTGCAACTGCAGGGCCAACTTGCCCAGGTCATGATCAGTAAAAGAGAAGACCACCATACTAATAAAGTATGGACATTTAAAATGGCAGACCACCAATGGTGCATGCTGAAGACTTCACGGTACTTACTAATCAACTCAATTCGAATTTCTTTCACTAACGTAACTGAGTAAAAGACTGCTTGCCATTGCAAAGCATGCAAACTCTTCACTGGGCTATTGATAGGTCACATGCATCACCTCTGGCACTACCATGGTCACTCGTTTGGATTAGGCTCCCTTTGACTTTACGACTTGTGTCTAAGGTTTATTCAGATGCATGTTATAGCAGCCTTAAGACTGTCCTTCTCAGCCATGGTCGTGTCTGGAGCGCTCCTGAGTTGTACCTTGAGAGAGTGCTATTGAAATATTCGCAATGAATGAATGAATGTAAATTAGAGGCACAGAAAGAAACTGCTTACTGCTTGCATGGAAGCCTGTTCAGATTATTGTTGATTTAAGTCGATTTTTTAACAACTTAGTAGGTTCACACACAAAGTTAGACCAGTCAGCAATGAAAGCTTAGGATAAAAATTTAAATGTAAATCACAATCATTGTCACACACAAGTTGATCAGAAACTGCAGGTCAATCAATCAGTCGATCAATACTCGTCTTCAATCATAATAAGCTGACATAGACTTATGTCTAATGACTTATTTAATTACAATAAGCTGACATAGACTTATGTCTAATGACTTCTTTAATCATAATAAGCTGACATAGACTTATGTCTAATGACTTATTTAATTACAATAAGCTGACATAGACTTATGTCTAATGACTTCTTTAATCATAATAAGCTGACATAGACTTATGTCTAATGACTTCTTTAATCATAATAAGCTGACATAGACTTATGTCTAATGACTTCTTTAATCATAATAAGCTGACATAGACTTATGTCTAATGACTTCTTTAATCATAATAAGCTGACATAGACTTATGTCTAATGACTTATTTAATTACAATAAGCTGACATAGACTTATGTCTAATGACTTCTTTAATCATAATAAGCTGACATAGACTTATGTCTAATGACTTCTTTAATCATAATAAGCTGACATAGACTTATGTCTAATGACTTCTTTAATCATAATAAGCTGACATAGACTTATGTCTAATGACTTCTTTAATCATAATAAGCTGACATAGACTTGTAAATAAATTAAACTTATCAAGGGTGAGGCTTTCTTCTTCAACGGGGGCACTTCCATTCAGGTGATTCAACTGATAATACATAAACAGACTTTGAGACGTCGAAGATGTACTTGAAGCGAGACACCTAGACATAAACCATAGGCTGAACGTAACCTACCTGGAAGATTGCGGGTTAGAATCCACCTCAAGCCGCCACGTAGGGACCCTGAGCAAGTCCTTCACTCACAATTAATGGGTCATGTGTTTCAGCATGAACTCCGATTCAGTGTCCGTGCTGTAGCTTGGAGCGCCTCTGAGTGAAATCTTGACTGGGCGCAATGACAAGTGCTCATACATACAATTGTAAGATAAACATATCTAAGCTATCCGTGAAGTTCTTTCAAAGGCTGTAAATGCATGCAGAGTTATGACTTATGAGAAGCTCTTTTATCAGATGGACGTTTCACAACAACTTGCAAATTTTAACCAGTTTCTGTGCTAAGCAAATTTGCATCAACAAGGCTAAAAAAGGATAGGCTGCATAGGCTTAATGTACATACTCCAGAACAGCCTTTCAGGTCACAATCCTTTGCTTTTACACACTCTCTATACTTACAACATTAACAAACTACAGACCTAGCTAGCCTATTTACCTATGTCTATAGTTCAACCGATTGTGTGTAACATCAAGCAATTATAAAGTACTTTTTGATTAACCATCCCTTACCAGTACTTTTGACAATTGACACAGATCTGCAACTAAACTGAACTGGTGAGTTTGAAGGTATGCGCGAATTATTTTCGTAGATTTTAAGATAACATGCTCAATATGATTTCCCAAAGCCTGTGAAGGAATGCTTCCTTGCTGTGACAAGATGAGAATATCTGTAGCCCAGCTGCATTTGTTCCCACTCTGCCTCCAATACCAAAGCATGATTTGCATTGCCAGCAACACACATGAGATGATCTCAGGAATTGCATGCCCAAGAACTCGACCCAATCCCGCCGCACCATCATCGAAATTGTTAAGCAGACGAGCAAGGCAAAAAGCTTCCTCAATGATAAAATCGGCACTTCATGGACCTGATCGACACACTGAACAGAAAAATTTATGCATCACTATTAGCCTACTATAGCCAGTAGGCCCAGGTCTAACTACATAGCCTATTCCAAGGGCGGATACAGAAATTTTCGAAGGGGGCCAAAGTCCTATGGAACTACTTTTGGGGGGGGGGGCACGTCTACTTTCCGAGCAAAATAGCTGGTCAAAAAAAAGAAATTTTTGAAATGGGGGCCATGGCCGGATTGGCCCCCTGGATCCGCCCCTGGCCTATTCTTAACTATATTTGAAAGACAGCCAATTTACAGCAGCACTCAACGGCACAGAGAAAAAAAATGAATGTGGTTGTTCAGTTTTGCTTTGTGCCAAAAAGTTAAGTTGATATTTGATCCTTGGTCCTTGAGAAAATGGTCCTCTGACTTCTGTCAGACGAATATAATTATTTTACAGTGCTTAATCTAGTCCCCTGGGTTTTTTGGGGGGGATTTAGGTTTCTGGGGTGGGGTGGGATCGTCCATTAGACCTATATCAGTTTTAATGTGCACTTGTCACAGCACCCCTTCAAGCTCACTACTCAGATGCGCGCCCGACTACAGCGCTACATCGGTGTTTCACGCCGAAGCACTGAGCAATTGCGAGTGAAGGACTTGCCCAAGGTCCCTACGCAGCGACTTGAGGTAGGCCTAGATTTGACACCACTACGCCACCGCGTCCCAATCAGAGGTAGGCCTAATGGTCATGCATCAAATAACCGTTGTATTTTTTAAAGATGTGGGCTAATCAATGTAGGCCCAATAATACGGATGAAAGCAGCGACAGACTTTTGACAGACTTTTTGTAGACCATAGGCTAGGCCTACGGTAGGCCTACGCTTAGTGTCAAAGTTAGGACCTAACGTTCCGCACATAGTTAAAATATGTCAAATTACATAGTTAAACGCGACGAATAATCATGCTTAGTGTCAAAGAAAGTCAATCATGGTCAAATGCAGAAACTGTTCCTGCATTTGTAGACCATGATTATTCGTCGCGTCAAGTTCTCCTGTTTAAAACGTTTGGTGCTGGGGCGATCAGTTCGAAATGTCGTGCTGCATTAATAGATAAATTTGCGAACATTAATTTTTATCTTAGCTGCTGATCGCAACTTTGGGCTACTTTTCGATTTGATTTGGCAAGTGCTTTTAGTGCTTTTGTGCACATATCTATGCTTCAGCGAATATGTGGATCTGTGCGAATTTGTAATCTTTGTTGCCGTGCTTTTAGAACTTTTTTTGTAAAAGATAAGTTTAGTCAGATTATTTGTATCAGCATCTCATACTCATATTTTTACCAGGAGTTGTGACTTCGGAATAACATATTGAAATATCGAAAATGCCGAAGTGAGTCTGTAATTAATGGACACATTTTTTATGTTTGAAATGAGTGATAATAAAGGATTTTGTCAATATGTTAGCGCTAACACAAATTGCCGGAATTCTATTCTTGTAACGAAAATTATCACTGTTGACAGATATTATGCTGATGTACTCTTGATGGCTTGATGACTAGCAATGACTTTACTTAGGGATTGTGTATCATATTACAGGCTTGCGCGATAGTCCGTTGAACCCGTATTCATTTATTCATTCATTCATTCATTCGGAAACCTAGGTAGCGCCCCTTCATTGGAAACTACTCAGAGACGCTCCAAATATATGCTACGTACACGTGAAGTTCCCAAAACTGACTCCCGAAAGTGGTGAAAAAATTCAACAGAATGCCCAAAACAATTTTTCGGTAAACAAGTACATCAACTCGGTCGCCGATATGCAGGAAGTAAACAATTTGGTGGCCCTAGATTGGAATTGTGCAGATCATTTAGTTTGTATTAATTTTTAGTTTTTAGCCTGCTTTCACTCCTACTATAAAAATTGTGAAATTGGGAGCACCTCTGAACGTTTCACCCTAGTAGAGGCCCTTTGTAAATGTTTTAATACAATACAATGACTTTGATTGGTCATTACTGGAATATGCCATTCAAGAAATTGACGGTATTCCTTAAGAAGTGTTTACAACGTCCGAACGCTACGATTTTTAAATATTCTGGTACCTAAGACCGTAAGTATTCAAACGCACCTATTCCCGTTATCCGGAGACGTTCCGACGATTTTATATTAATTTTATAAAATGTATAGGAAATCCCATGTTAAATCGCAGATCACGGTCGGCCGCCATATTTACACACATAATTTTAACGTCGTGTGTGCCGATGACGTCACGTAATTTGTGTGTAAATATGGCTGCCGAGAGTCACTTGCGAATTTTAACATGGGATTTCCTATACATTTTATAAAATTAATATAAAATCGTCGGAACGTCTCCGGATAACGGGAATAGGTGCGTTTGAATACTTACGGTCTTAGGTACCAGAATATTTAAAAATCGTAGCGTTCGGACGTTGTAAACACTTCTTAAGGAATACCAAATTGACCAACTAGTTCATACTTGTTTTTTGGATTTTGAATGTTTGGTGGAAAATTTGTTTTCTTGATTGGCTTTTTGGCATATGTCATCACTTTCAGAAATTGACTTTCGGAAATGCAAGTAGATCCTGCATGAGCAGAGCTTGAGCCAGTCATCAGTGAATGCCTCTGTCCATTATTATTTTTAAAATCATCTTTTATATTATCAGTGCAGACAAATGGTCAATGGGCACCTTACGGTTAAATTTGACTCCTATTAAGCTTATTATCATCTGTTACTACTCTATAATGTAATCTTGACTGTTTACATGTCAGTTTGAATTAGTAATCAGCACCTCTGAGGCTCTGAATAGTTCACCCTATTAGAGGCATTCTGCGTTTATGGTGAGAGTCTCATCAAACTGAAGTGGTTATTTTTTGGCCATGTACTCATGTCTATGCTGCTGTATTATTAGGTTTTATTTGTCAAGAATTCAGTACCGTTGCAAGGAATTCCGCAAATCAGATCTAATTGAAAATAATTGGACATGTAAACACTGTCAGAAACTTCGGTTTAATTCGGAAGTGCATTTTTTAGAATGGAAACTATTTGAATAAATGTAGTTGATTGCTCTTTCATTTTATTTTCTATTTTCAGAATTCAGGGCCGTGAACTTCTGGCTGTTCAGCCATGGAGTGCTGCAGATAAAATTTTGTGACTTGAATTATTTTAAAGAAATTAAGCAATTCTACAAAATTAACTTCTCTTCGTCTTGTGTCGAAAATGCATTCAGTTCGCTGTTATATACAATGCAAATTACATATTTGATCTTATTTCAAGTTCCGATTTAAGCGATATACAATCATATGCAGAACATTAATGGCATGGAAGTAATGTATGCGATCATGGTCCTTGGAAACTGATCATCTAAATGGGGCTCAGACCCATGGGCGTAACTTTCCCCGTAAAAGTGGTGGTGACTATTCCTTGGCACACAACTTCTCAGTTCAATTCTTTCCTCGGCTTCCTGACCCCAGCAGTCCTCAAACTTCATTTTTATTGTCCCCACCCCGTGTATTAGGGTCGTATTATGGAGCAAAATTTAAATGTGTATAGTTTTAATCACGTAATCATGTTAACAAAAAGGCAAGATTGGTAACTCCTGTAAGAAAGAGCTAACCTATAGCGTTGTGGTGTTGTGGGCTTGTTTTTATTAGCGCAGATTTTAAATAGGTTATCTGGTTTAATATTTGTCAAATTCAAGCGCAAATTTTAAGGCCATATATTTGTCTTACACAGAAAGAAGGGTTTTAAAACCAGTTCACTCAGATATGACGTGCTGAAAGGAATCAAAACTTTTCAAGCTCAACCAGAAATTTATCGTTAGGCCAATATTATTCAGCTCTCCCCTATATTTTAAGCTGTAGGCTATAGGCCTACGCTCAGAATTTCTAGTTCACATTTAAACACCATTTTGGTTCAAAAATTATAATGATATACCTAAACAAAAATATGTTGTATGTGAGTCCAATTATATGCTGTGAAAGAAATAAAACAATGATGATGCTGTTTTATGTTGCAACGTTAAAAATCTTTGCTAATCAACAAAAGATGGACACAAAGTCCATAAACACAGAGAAAATTTATATTTCTGGAATTTTTTCTCCTATGCCCTATCCCTAACCGACGCCTGGCATACCCCATGAGCACATTTTGAGAACCCTGCGCTGTACCCTTCCCAAGATACAAATTTAGTACAAACTCTGGTGAGAACTCTCTCAATCCCTTCTCCATTCGCACTCTTTACCCCGTTCGTCTCTCTCGCTGGTGAACTCCACGATCTTTCCACTCACGGATAACTAAATCAATTTTTAAAAACAGATCTTTCACAAATTTTTATTCATATTCTTCCTATTCTTTTCTTGCTGACCCTTCCATAAGTTCTAAGACATTTGGGGGGAGATAAGGGTACGGTGGTCCCTTCAATGCTCTTTTGATAATAGGCTAACAATGATTCCAGAAGGTTTTGTTAGGCTGCTGGCATGCCATGCACTGTCTCAGAGCCATAACGATTTGTGGGAGAGAATTGCTTCACGTTTCCTCCCCAAATTTAAAGTGGTAGGAACTTCTTCCCTTTCCTCCTTATGATTTAAACCATGACTGCGGACAATTGAACACGCTGTGGAGTGTGGACAGTGGAAGCCTCTAGGCTATCAGCATTGGCTCCATTGCGATGTTAATCATGAATAGCCTTTATTATGTTAGACAGCCAAATGCTTCTAAAAAAATATTTTCTTGTCGGACCAAAAAGTGGTGGTGACTGTCACCACCACTTTTAAAAGTGGTGGTGACTGGACACCACCGTCACAATAGAACGTTACGCCTATGCTCGGACCCCTACCCTCTGCTCTATCCATTTAGATACTGTGCTTGACTTTATGTAGGTTGACTCTTTGTATCATGTGATTTACTTGTCTTTGTTTTAGGTATTACTGCGATTATTGCGATACATACCTCACACATGATTCAGTAAGTAATGTCACTCATGGTCTATCTCATCATTTTTGTACTTTTGCATTAGTGATTGTTTTATATTGTTGCAGATTCCCATTTCTAAATTATACTTCACTCTTACTTGGGTTTCAATTCCTGATAGATGGAATGCACAATGGCACTGACGGCCCAAGATGATGCCAAGATGTTCCTTGTCTGAGAGTAATATAATGAGTCATAGTGACTCGTGACAAATGAGTTGGGATCCAATCCTTTGTTTTTGTGCCATGCTCTATTTACCTATTAGTGATGTAGTACTCAAGTTCAACCACGAACTTGAGACTGATTTTTTTGTGGACTCAAACTATCCGACTTCTACTCGAAGCCCCTGCACTTGAATTTCACTCGTTTACTTGGTTTCCAAGTGGCTATTTTGTCGCAACAACAGAAATATGACTTGTGTGCTTTCTTACTTACTCATTCAGAGTGGGTTGTTTTCCATTTCCATCTCTATGTAGAACAATCCGTCCTCCTAAGCAATACATGGCGCTAATAGCGGCCTACAAAGCAAATCCGCCCAACAGGGGCTCGAACTCGCTACCTCTCGCACTCTACACCAGCGTGTTATCCATTACTCTACCGGGCTATGACTGTCTAGTCCATCGCTGTCTATGCTCGTGCTCTCTCGTCGATTTAGTTGCTCCAACTCACGACTCGTGTTCGACAGATCACTGAGGCTGAAGCTACAAGACAAGTGGTCAGTCAACTTCGTCTGACTCTGTATACAGATGATTGATCCACAAATGCAAAAACAAATGCGACGATTCAGCAATGCAACACGATTTAAGAATCTCTCGATTACAAAACATTGATTTTATGCAGATTTATACTTTTTTTCTATAACTAACTGAGTCTGCAAAGATTCATTCATTCTAGAGAATCACTGCAGCACCTCTTCGAGAAGGCTACTCAGAGGCACTCCCGACTATAATAGAACTGTAAAAGAAGCAGTTTCAAGTTGAATAATCATAAGATGTAATACTTACTGTCTTGCACAGTGAATTAGAATAAATTATTGGATGACTATTAGATTCATGAAGTGCTGCACTAGCCTTAAAAATAGAACTTTTATTTTGCTCCAGCCTTCAGTACGGAAGACACACTGTGGTGGTCGGAAACACAAGGAAAATGTGTGCACATACTATCAGAAATGGCTTGAAGATCAAGTGCAGAAACTGGTCGATGATACAAGTAAGATTGATGATGTTTTGATGTGTCTTAATGCTTTATTTTGTGAGTCTTGCACAATGCTCATAACACAGTAAACTGCTCAAAGAAATTAATCCTATTTGCTGATCTATCTGCCTCATTTCATTACACTCACCACTGAAAAGTTATATGAATTTCTTTCTTTGTTTAATTTCTCAACTTGCATCTTTTTGATCTGTCTGATTTTTTTGCATTTCAGAATATCTCTTCAATGTGCAAATACTCAGATTAATATGTACAGACTTTAGGATCAGTGAAACTGTACTGACAACTTGCATATTATGGTGTCATGCATCAAGGACAGATCTGGAAGGAGGAGGTGGAGGAAATAACCGATAGAGTATTCGTCGCTATTCGTCGTTGCTTACAGCTCTAAGCAGGCACTTGTCATCTTCCTATGCCTTCTATTATTATTATATTTATTTGTTTTATTGAGTTCTTGCTGACATACCGCAGCCAGTTACACATAAGAAATGATACAGAAAAATCATAATAATTCAATCAAGTGGGTGGAAGTCCGAAAGAGGGGCAATTGTCGAGTATCTGTAAAGTACTTGAGAAATGTAATTCCTTTCATCTCTGCTGCACTGGGGGATTGAGGTTGTAGGTAATGTCTGCTCCTCAGCCTCCTCATCAGCTGCTCAATCTGCTCTCGTTCCGCAGTAGAACTGGTTAACCCCATCAGGTCGAGAGGCATAATACATCTGGTGTGCGATGATCATGTCACTTGCTGTAGAGCATTACGTGGGAGCCCTTTGGATCTGAGCACGTTCAGGGCATATATTGAGGTGACCATACGGCATGGACATTCTCCACATGGGTGGCCGTCCATAGATTCGATCTTATTGTTATGTCCAAGACACATATCAATTCTACTCGTTTCAGCTCAGGAATTATGTGTGGAATAATACTGTGATTTTTATCCCCCAAAGATGAACATCTCTCGGGTCTTAGACTTTGTATTGAGAAGCAAGTTGTTCTCTAGAGCCCAATAGGATATACCATCGAATTTTTAGGTGGGCATGTGGGGTAACTCAATCAAATAAACAGATTTGTGTCATCTGCAATCTTTACTACGTAGTTAATTTATATTTAGGGTGGAGATCGGATACACTGACCGTGTAGGAAACTGGTCCAGGTAGTGACCCTTGGACGATGCTAGCTGCAATGTAAGCAGCCCTAGAGACAGCTCCATCAGATTGTCACATGTCTTGTTTCCGAAGTGGCTTATTAATCAGTTGTAGACAGCGTTTGGTATTTCCATTATTCCAGTATACTTTGTGGCAAGCGATTCGTGATGGACCATATTGATTGCCTTTGAGATGACTACTACGAATTGTAGAATGGTTGCTGTGGTGTATCCTGTGGGACGAAAGGTAAACTTCTATATTCTCCGTATATGAGGGCGAGCGTCTCAAAGGCGAGACAAATGTGCAAGAGACCATTACATCATCAGTTCTATGGGTGCGATTTGTAGTTTGTTGCTATGTGACTAATGGTCACCAAGAACTGTTGTCAATAGAGAGGTCTATGTATGTATGTATGTATGTGCACTTGTTATAGCACCCCTTCAAGCTCACTCTACTCAGAGGCGCTCCCGAATGCAGAGCGGACACTGCATCGGAGTTTCACGCCGAAGCGCTGAGCAATTGTGAGTGAAGGACTTGCCCAAGGTCCTTACGCGGCGCGGTGGATTCGAACCTCGAACCTTCCGGCTTCAAGGCAACGACGCCACCACTACACCACCGTGCCCTACAGGTCGTGTGTCTTAATCTCCACCAAGGCAGAAAAAGTTGGTTAACACCCATAGCCAACTCAGCTAGTACACTGACTTCATTTACACTGTCAGTTGGAAGATGAAACAATTTTGGGAGAGAATTGGCCGACCCCCTCATACGCCTAGGGTTAGAAAATGGAGAGCTCTGCTATCATTTCATAAACGTGGCTGCCTCAGGTATAGCTCAGGGAACGGCTCCTCTACTTCTTAGTTATTGTGTGAAACTCACAGTAAATTATGCCCAACTGTTAATCTCACAGACACTTGTGTGCTCGTAAATTGAACTTTAGTAATACTATTGCATATTATGATTTGATAAACAGCGGCTGCCTTCAAAGCTGGAAAAATACAGACCAATCCTTTCCAGTCATCAACAACTGGTGCTACACCAGCTCCAGGTGGTGCCATGATTCCACCACCAGCCATTTTACAGCCTGGTCGTAAGTATATTCTAGTCTTGTTCTACAGCACTGTATGATGTATCATACTATATATCTTCAGCACATATCTTTGGAATCCTTTCCTTATGATTTCTTTGTCTTGTAAAACATTCGATTCCGTTTCCCTTCATATTATTAAATAGGCTTAGGTTTAGATAATCAAGAATTTCATGGAATATTTGCTGATTTCATTGGGTCTTGTGTTAGGTAACTCATGGAACTGCCACCTGTAGCTTTAATTTTTTTTCCATTTCAGCACAATGGCTTTCTTTTAAAATTTGACAGAAATTAGGCTGTTCTCTACTTTTGTTGCTGTTCACAAGACTATTAATTAAAACTTAATGTTATTTTATCATGTGCAGGGGGAATACCACCAAACCAGCCACAGCCTGGATTGAAGCCTCCTGTAGGAGGGATGCTTCCACCTCCTGGAATGGTTCCTCCGATGGGTCCGATGGGTCCAATGGGCCCAATGATGCCTATGGGACCTATGATGCCAGGTAATTTTTTACATAATCTACAGTGTGACAAAGAGAATTGTTGTTTGGGTCCACTTAATATAAAGACTGATTGGCATATATCTCCGGTCACTGGGAGAGTCAGTCTATGTTTACATTGATTTCACATTCATACCATAGTGTTGTTCATTCAAGTTATTATACTGACGGCAATCGTATTCGTATTTTCTTATGGTTTGTTGTTGTCGTGAACATTTTACTTTTCGTTTAGAAATTAAGTGCATGTAGATACTGTATGTTGTAAACTATTGCATTCATCACTTATTTTTTTAACACAGGGTCATAATTGTCATGCAAAACGAACTTGCAGTGCATCCATTAAGTTTTATGGTGGCTTCAGTTCAGTTCACGATAAATGAGCTTGTCTCTCTGAAATGGCTTTGTGTGGTGATCCAAACTTCAGAGATTCAGATGAGTACAGTCGGACAGAGCGTGATGTGCATATCTCGCTTATTTTGAACCTCAGATATATTGATGGTCCATATTGTTTCAATATGGCATAATTTTCCTGAATATTCTTCGCATTGTCTAATTTGAAAATATTAGAAATTTGATTTGTTGTGTGATATTTTGCATAATCTAATTTGAACAAATGGTGTTGCTGTAAGCAAAACACAGTGCAGATGGCCAAAAAGTAAGACACATAAACTGTTGGACCCATTTTTTGAGAAAATGGTGTCCTCAGGATGGTGGTGCTCTTCTAGGCAGTATGCCTAAGGCTGGTCCTGTCTTCAGTTAAGTTTTTAGACAGACTGATGTTCACTGTTGACTGGGCAGTGGGAGACACTGGGGGTGGTCATTAAATTAAGACAAGGTGGTTTCTGATTTTGTCTGTGCCTTAGCCTTACTTTATTGGCCTAAATCCAGCGTTTGAAAGGTGGGTATGACAATATAAATCTCGCTTATTTTGAACATGGTCGCTTGAACCTCAAAATAACGAAGTTTTGCTGTAATCAAATTAAATAAAATTATTAATCACCTGGTTAATATAAACATATTTGTATGCTTGCCTACAGGGGCGGTGCGGTGGCTGATTGGTAACACGCTGGCACGAAGAACAGAAGGAACCGGGATCTAATCCCGGTGGCCCCTTAAGGTTGACTCAGCCGCCACTCGCCAGATGGGAGTGTGAAAATGAGTAGCAGTGTCACTGCGCAGGTAACCTTGGGTTCGGCGGAAAGACCTGGCCACCTACCGCCGATGTATGGCAATTGCCACCTAAGGGCTGATGGCTTAACACCGGGGATCAGCACCGGGCCCAACGCTCGCAAGCGAGTATGGGCAAAACCTTTATGCTTGCCTACGCTTATAAAATCTGTTAAGTTGTCAGTTTTTGCTGTTGGTCACTCACCATTGTTCTTCCTCTGGTTAACGGTAAATTTCAGGTTCCAAAGTGCTATTCTAAACTAAACTCTGGGGGTCAGATTGTTCAAGAACTGAAGTTGCTGTACATATTGTGGAATTTATTTAGGTGAACAGCATTTTTAGAGAGGTACTTAATGAAAACATACATACTAGAATGTCTCCAATAAGAAAGATTGTACTGCTATATTTGACATAAATGTTATAATACATGTTTTGGGTTATTTTGCACTGTGGTCGCCATCACAACTGCCACAAAAGTTTACTATTTATTGGTATATTGTCATTGTAGGCATGCGACCAATGGGACCTATGGGAGGTCCTCCAATGGCACCCATGGGGCCAGGGCCAATGATGCCAATGAGACCCATGAATCCAGCAATGCCACCCCGTATGCCAATGAAGTGAAGAACTTTATAGGACTGAACAAAACTGCAACTAATTATACCAAGACTGCTCTCTCAATGACTAAAGAAGTAAATCGCCATTTACAGAATTGTCAGTTTGTTGTTAATGATAGATCCTTATTTGCAATAGGATACACATAAAAAAACTTCCTGACTCAGTTTATGAAGTTCTATTTATGATCGTATATCTTGACAATGCTGTGTGAAACACAGAAGACGAAAGCAGATAGGACAAAATATCATCGCAGCTATGATTAGCAATCAATGTATTGTAGCTCTGTTGTAAATCGTATGCTGCATGTGATTAGAAACTTCATTTCCAACCATGCACTACATAAGCAAGAACTAAAAAACTTGGGGGTAGGCCCTATTAATTTTTATTTGGAATTCTACTTCTGGTTACAGTCCACAAGTACGGCCCATAACGTGTATTGTAAAATTTTATTTAATATCCTTGACAACAATTTTAAGTGGAATGAACTTAAATGTGTAATATTAATTCTAGCCTTCAGAAATCATAGAGTATACAAGTTCATGCAAGTGCCATTTGTGGCTGGTAATGTGTTAAACTAAAAGGTGCTTTTAGCTGGTATGCCTAGTTCAAGCATAACTGCAAGTGTGAAGAATTAATTAATTGATTGATTGATTGATTCGGTGCCAAAGTGGGGGGGTGTCATCTTCTTGCAAATAACTCTTGTTTCCATTATTATAATGTGGGGTGACTCTGAAAAGAGCCGTTTCTCTTCGCTTTGGGCGATAGCTATAGTCAGCCACCTGACAGCTTACTTCGCACCTCCGCTTCCACTTCCATCCACCTTCTGCGTCTTCTTAGGCAGAAGAACGGTCTTGTATGTTCGGCAGCACACCGCCCTGAGCGATGGTAACGCCAGACAGCAGCTTGTTCAGCTCCTCATCGTTACGGATGCCCAGCTGCAGGTGCCAAAGTTCCCATCCTCCATGATAAATTACTTCCAATCGGAGGACAATGATCTTTTTGCTAGTTTTCACTGTACATAAGTGCTTCTACAACTGCCCAAATACATTTAGAACTGCACATTTTGTGTACAACTGCACACTAAAAAAGCCCTGATTCAGCCACTGTATATGACAGTGGTTCCCAACCTTTTTTGACTTGAGGGCCACTTTTTCTAAGTTGGAGGACACGAGGGCCACTTTTTCTTAGTTGACGGACATTAGGGGGCCACAAGGTTAAAATTGTATTAACTAAAAGCATATAAAACTGTTATAATTGATTCAAAATATAATGTTTGATGTTATTTATCGACGTTAAAATAAAATAATTTGTAATAGAAAATAATGTGTTTTATCATGTCCAAATTGTTGATTTTTCATATATTTTTGATAATTCTTTGAAAGATGAGGGCCATTTTCTGAGACCTGGCGGGCCATTTTCTGAGGCCTGGCGGGCCACTTTTGGCCCGCGGGCCACGGGTTGGGAACCGCTGGTATATGATATAGCCTACTGCCACTTTTACAATGCACTTTAAAATGGTAG
Organism: Lumbricus terrestris; assembly: GCA_949752735.1. Classification (NCBI taxonomy): domain Eukaryota; kingdom Metazoa; phylum Annelida; class Clitellata; order Crassiclitellata; family Lumbricidae; genus Lumbricus; species Lumbricus terrestris. The sequence continues at coordinate 21,302,828 of OX457038.1, forward strand.
GCCTGTAACAATTCTATATAATTGTCGACTTAAATATCTAGATGCACTTCCGGATGGTGAAGAGCCGTGGACTACTGTGTAGCACTTCACTCTTCTCGACTCATATTTTGATTGTCATCATATAGGTGTTAGAGATTTAGAGACGACGCTACAGAACTTGAAGGAATAGTTTCCTGTCACTGACTCACAACAGACGTGTAACCTAAGCAATGCTCCAGCACGGCACGCTTGGATATGTTTCAGGTGTTAAGGGAAGGATACAGACTATAGTCACTGTACTGTACAGTCTATCGTGTTCGGTTCTGTTGAAACGACGATTTTCGACGATGGCTTTGAAATTGACATGCATAGTATAAAATTAGAGTAGTGGTTTATCATTGGCATTGTTGGCCTCTGTCTACCAGCGAGCATCAGCCTCTGCATCGCCGCATCACACTTCGTTTTCAAACCGCTTTGCTTATTTCGTGCAGACGCGCGCAGGCCTCGGCCAAGCGCGACAAATTTCAATACATTTTGTTGAAAACATTCGTCGTCGTCGTCGTGCATGGTCCGTTGGATGACATGTGCAGCGTCGCAGCTGTTGACGACGAACGACCGAAGAAGAAGAGAGACGTCGATAATCGGTCGACTGTTTGACTTCACCTCCGTCAATAACGAACGAACGAACGATGAAGCGGAGGAGGAGAGGAGGAGGGAGAAGGAGGAGGAGGGATGTGGAGGAGGAGGGATGTGGAGGAGGAGGCGGCCGAGCGACGCTCCACCGATGATGACGACGACGGCAGAGGCGGGCGGAGGGGTGGGGTCGGGGCTGGCGGATGGAGGTCGGCCATTATTTGCATCCATAGTCGTCCCAGCTGCCGTCCAGCCATTGACGTTGTGTCCCCACATTATTCACACCACGGTTGGGAGAAAGCCACAGGTTGTGCGGCTCAACCGTGTTCCCATGTGATGTAAATGCAGGCAAAGGAGATCATAATTATATAGACCCAAAAGGAATTAAAGGTAAAGAAAGGTAAAGACGATCGCAAGCTCACATGTTTATCCATATATTGACGCTACATAGACCCAAGCGCAGAGCACTAGCTTATTCACGAGCGTTGTGTCAAGTCGGACCAGACCGTAGCCAAGATTTTGTTTCGGGAAGAGGTGTTTACTCGATCTTGAGCAAGCTAAACATGCAACCGAATCAACTGACTAAAGGGTTTGGAGAAGTGTCGTCATATGAAGTCTTTTTCTGAACTTCAGCAGCTTCCACATCATCATCATGATTAGATCATCATCATCATGATTTGGGTCATCATCATCGTCATCATGATTAGATCATCATCATGATTTGGATCATCGTCATCATGATTAGATCATCGTCGTTATCTAATCTATTGTAAACTTTAGCATAGAAAATAAGAGCTTCAAAATTAAATTCCCTCTTAGTTCTTGCATCGTGCATTAGTAATTGCATCATATCATCTCTACATCATTTCGTTTGGTGGGGGTCAAACACCCCTCACCCCTAAATGCAGTCTTGAAGTCAAAGGTCTTGCCTAGCACTGCTTTGATTATCAATGATTCAATGAGAACGACTATTTGTGAGGGAAAACACAACATTTATCAGTAAGGCTACGGATTGTATTGCATGTAGCCTAGCTATCGATATCGATATGAAAATCTAAAAAAATCTATCTCCATTATTATGGTATGTAAGCTAGCCTACTCGTTGTACTCTAGCTTACTCATTGAAAGGCAATGAAACCTATGAAGAATTTCCCACGTACCGGGCACGTATAGTCTTACTACTTTACTAGTCTAACCAAATGAAGAGAGTTTTGCAGCGCTGCTATCTTAGCACACAACTGGTAAACCATACGTTAAACAGTTAGTCGTCGATCTATAGCCTACCTGTAGCTTTTAGTTTTAGGCCTACACTCCGTCACCACCTGTGAGCCGGAGATACATTCATATAAGCTGTCACCCACGCGCGCGCACACCTATGCCTGGAAGTCACGTGTTTTCAAAACCTGAATTCTAATATCCTTAGTCCATATAGAAGCGGCTTAGGCGTCGTATCCGGGTCTTGTTTCTGGCGGTGCATCGTGTCGCCGGCGGTGACGGTGGCGGGAGCTGTTCGCGTGGACGGGGATCGAAGGAGGGCGCCGCCGCAGCCGCTGTTGAGGCAGCGTCGTTGTCATCGTCGTTGTCGTCGTCGTCGTTCACCTGCGGAGGATGATGAGTGCCACTTGACCGACAGCAAAGTCATCTCAACAGTCACCAACATCGATGGATCCACTTCGATGATCACAGTTCTACGTCTGCATACAACTCATCTGCTGCTGCTGAGCTGCCACTGATCAGCACCGACCAAGCAACGGATTGTAATTCTCGCCCTCACGGACGAAAGCCTCAGTTGGATCTCTGGAGATCTGTCTCAGATCGGTGGGACTTTCGTTCGTCTGGGAGAGAAGGTTCGAACTCCAGACCGCCGGCCATTCGTCCACTCGCGGTCCCTTTAGGTCTGCTCCAGGCGCCTTTATTGCCCCCATAGGCTTTTGCACAGGGTTTAAAGTGGGTGGGAACGGCGTTCCCACTGCTTTCGAAATTCTTGGCTTGCGTTCCCACTGCTCATCATGATAGAACTCCAAAACACATGCATTTCAATACAATTCTTCATCAGCGTTCCCACTGCTCACATTCAGCGTTCCCACTGCTCACCCAAACCACTTTAACCACTGCTTTTGCACGGTTTGTGCATGGGATATTGATACGCTTATAGTTAACGTAAATGTTGGCCCACGTAGCCTACACTGTAGCATCAGCCTATATAATTATGGTTTCCTTCGTAATCTTAATCGTTTGCCCTTAATTAGCGCTGCTCTTAAACTTAACGCTGACATCAGCTTATTCCCAAGCGCTGAAATTACTTTCAGAATTATTTGAAATTGAAAGTAAGCCTACCTTTTTGTGATTGAAATCCATAATTAGGACTTATATACGTAGTTCGTCCTGTGCATGTATATATATATATACATATATACAATAGATAGGTCTTAGGCCTATGCATATATATTATATATCCATGCATAGCGCATTTGTTCATCTCTGTTTTTCCATCTCCATCAATCGCGATCTGGATTTGCTGGTCATAAACTTACATGGAGCATATAATACAGGTAGCCTATATATGCCCCTATACATTATGGTTCGTTGCGTGTCCTTAGCTGCATGTGTGGATTAGACCTACGTACGTAGGCCTACACGTTCATAATAAAAGCTTTATGACTTTGACGCAGCTCAATTTACTTCGCCAATTGAGGAATTTCAGGTTGGAGTTCAAAATTTTAATATCTACTATGCCAACTATGACCTATAGACCTATTATAGACCTATGTGAGCATATTGTGATCATGTCTGAGAAACTCTGACGAGGGTGAAAAGTTGAATAGTCGAGAAATATGCGCAGACGTCAAGTAAGCTAAGTGGAGACATTCACTGGAACAAACTCAATTGAAATTGGATTCTTTGCATAGGTCAACTCGTATTTCTGATTTTGCTAACTGCTAAATTGTAAGCTCTAAATGTAGATGTAGAGTAGCTGACTATATATAGGCCTAGCTGACTAAATATTTTTTCGTTATAGTTAATTAAATAATGTCATTATAAGGCCTAATGGTCGACGTTCTGCCACAAAACTGTAATTATCCTATATCATACTGGTGTTTTAACTGGACGTCATGATTTTGGTTATTATAAAGAAACGACGCATGTCAGATGTCTTAGCTAATTAATGCAGCAATGGATATTGAGATTTTATTGAACTCAGCATCGGAAGCGAATAAAAAAAACTAACGTTCTAATTTTTCATAGGCCATAGTCAAAAGTGATGACGATCTATAGGCTAATTATCAGTCAGCAGATAATAGTATAAATTTGCTCAGCCTGCATATCCTACTCGCATTTCTGGAAAGCAGGCTAACCGCGACGAGACCTAGGCTATCTTTAAAGCAATGCGTAGGCCTACAGGATTTAGCTTACGGTTAACAGAAATACGCAATTTTTGCCTAATCATTAATTATCAATTTAAGCCAATCTAATACAATATCGAACCGTTTCAATTCTTGTGATTTAGGCCTAATTGGGTTTGTTGAATTGGAATGGTTAGGCTACATTTGCCAATTCGTCCTTGTTGTCCGAATGCACAATAATTGCTGAAGCTCTTGCATGTGCATGCGCTTACATCCGAAACTTCTGTCAAGATCTCACCTTCGCAGAAACTATAATTTTCATGGGGTTGATAGATAAGGCTATAGGCCTATCTATATGAACCTAGTCTAAATTGTCAAACAACGGAGGTGGAAATGCGACAGTGCATGCAATTGCGTTATAAAGCCGTATACTTAAGCCTAAGCATGAGTTCGTATTTTCAAACTACTTTCAAATTTAACTATAAAGCGTAGGCTAATATATATATATATATATATTAACTAGATAGGCTATATATATATATATATACTACCCCACAGGCCACAGTAGGCCTACACTTTATAAGCACGCGACCGAACACACAGGGTGTCTGAAAGACTGGAACCTGTAAGCTTTGTGCCGCGGTTAAGAATTAAGATTGTAGCCTTCAATAGAAAAACTTTAGTGCAAAACTAAGTGTGTTTACCATAGGTCTACTCGCAAAGCTGAACGTATAGGCCTAGTCTAGGTTATAGTAGGGTCTACATATAGTCCTATGCAAACAAGGAGCAGGCATTGGAGACTTTTCTTTAAAGTCTTTGTCGTACGCTTTTTGCAACATAGCCTATTATAGCCAAATTGCGGTATCCGGTCAAAACCGCGCATCACAAAACCGCGCATCACAAAACCGCGAATCACAAAACCGCGCATCACAAAACCGCGCACGATCATGTATACCGCGAACGATCATAACCGCATTCAAGTATTTCAACATGCATCCAGTTTCTATGTCAGATCTAAAAATACCTTCATCCAACTTCTATTTCTCGTTCGTTATTTTCGTCAATCCAGATTCTATTTCAGATATAAAAATATGAAAATACCTTCATCCAGCTTCCATTTCTTACGCGTTTTTTCATCAATCCAGCTTCTATTTCCTATCTAAAAATACCTTCATCCAGCTTCCGTTTCTTAAGCGCTTTTCATCAATCCAGCTTCTATTTCATATAGGCCTATAAAAATACCGGTACTTTCATCCAGCTTCCATTTCTCATGCGTTATTTTCGTCAATCCAGCTTCTATTTCATATCTAAAAATACCTTCATCCAGCTTCCATTTCTCATGCGTTATTTTCGTCAATCCAGCTTCTATTTCGCCTGTAAAAGTACCTTCATACAGCCTCAATTTCTCTTGCGTTTTTCATCAATCCAGCCTCCATTTCACCTCTAAAATAATTTAATCCTGCAGCTTCCATTCTCAAGCGCTGGACCAGTTGTCTGTAGACCAGTTGTCGTGACACCATGGTTAGGATCGTCGACCGAATACTAGCTTCAAAGAAATGTTCGGAGTCCCTCGAAAGTTGCAATTTCGAATTTGAACAGATGTGCAAACAAGCACGGTTATGATAGTGCGCGGTAATGATCGTGCGCGGTAATGATCGTGCGCGGTTTTGTGATGCGCGGTTTTGTGATGCGCGGTTTTGTGTGCGCGTTTTTGATAGTAAACCTTATAGGCACTGCATGTGTAAGACGTACATTATATATTGTAGCACAGCAGTGTAAACTCGTGCATAACACATGAGCTGACAACTTTTACTGATGATGAAATTGTATTTGCTTCTTATTGTGGCAAGACAGTGATGCATTCTTCAATTGTAATCAACATAATTATCTAGATTGTTTTGTAGCCTACAGGCATATAGCGTAGGGGTTAGGCTAAGTGCTGCTCTTGAGGACGTCAATGAATATATACTGTAGGCCTAAAATAAAATATAGGCCATTCAATTCAATCTGCTCAGTAAGAATAAGGCAAACCTCCCCGGATTCTAACCTAACACTAAAACAGACCAAACAGTTAACCTGCTATTGAAGACATGATTTGATACAGCGGTACGTGGTGGTGTCTCATTGACGCGACTTTTGTGTGCAGCTAAGAAGCTTTGAAGATGTACAATTGTACATTACATCAGTCCTATAAAGTATAAACCCAGTATTATCGATCAAACTCTTTCTCTGATAGAGTATGTCAGCTATTTTGTATACATATAGGCCTAGGCCAAGACCTACATATGTAGGCTAGCTACTTGTATATATATGCACATATATGTACATGTAGACCTATAGCCTACATATATAGGCTGCACATATGTGACCGCTAGCGTCTTCGTGATGACTCGTCAGGATGCTATAAAAGTGCGTCTTTATCACCATGTGCCATGCAGTCGATTGAATATTAATATGCATATTGGAATATATGCCACTGCACACATAGGATGACATGATAGGACTATGTATAATAATATGAACACATAATTTATATATATATATATATATATAAAATCATATATATGTGCCAGGGGCGGATCCAGAGAGGGCCAATCCGGCCATGGCCCCCATTTCTTTATTTTTGACCAGCGATTCTGGCTCGGAAAGTTGACGTGGCCAGGACTTTTTTAACGTGCAGTTGTACACAAAATGTGCAGTTCTAAAAGGATTTGTGCTGTTGTAGATGCACCAGTGGCGTAGCCAGGAATTTTTCATGGGGGGGTTTTATGGCCGGAAACCCTGTTTTTTACTATTTTTTCTTACTTAAACGGAAAATAGCCTTTAAAAAAACCTTTTTTCGGAGCCAATGGGGGGGTTTTAACCCCCGAAACCCCCCCCTTGCCTACGCCACTGAGAAGCACTTCTGTACAGCTAAAATTAGCAAAAAGGTCATTTTCCTCCGATTGGAAATAATTTATCATGGAAGATGGGAAAGGAAAGAAGGATCAGTTGTGCAGTTCTAAAAATTCCTTAAAAACAGCCCTGGACGTGGCCCCACCATGAGTAGTTCCGTAGACCCCCTTCCCACGTCCACGAGGTCCGTATGTATAGGCCTACAAGGTCCGTAACGACAAAAAAGTCATCAACTATTTTGGCGGATAAAATGGTATCTTTTTCTTGGAAATTCGAGACAAATGACTAAAAAAGGTCATCAGATTTTTCGGCACTACCAAGACGAAATTTTTTTCCTGTCCCAAAAATGTTGGCTTCCTTCCTTCGAAAATTTCTGTATCCGTCCTTGATATGTGCTACACATAGCGCATTGCATGCATATTTGATTGTTTGTTTGTTTGTATGTGCACTTGTTAAGCGCCCCTTCAAGCTCTCCCTACTCAGAGGCGCTCCCGAATGCAGAGCCGACACTGCATCGGAGTTTCACGCCGAAGCGCTGAGCAATTGTGAGTGAAGGACTTGCCCAAGGTCCTTACGCGGCGAGGTGGATTCGAACCTCGAACCTTCCGGCGTCAGGGCAACGACGCCACCACTACACCACCGCGCCTCATATAGACGTTAATTATTGCACATGCATGTATGTATGTATATAATGTACTTATATGAAATGAATGTTTGTTCACACCTGCAGTCATTTGTTGCACAGAGGAAGTCGACCATCGGACGCGCAAGGGACAATTAATAGTGGTTCGGATTGAAGCGTATTGTAGCATAGCATATAGCATAGCATATAGCAGATAGCATAGCAGATAGCATAGCAGATAGGCTGAGGTAGCATAGCAAATAGCATATAGCATAGCATATAGTATATAGCATATAGTATATAGCATGTAGTAGGTCTATAGGTTATATATGTCTATACCTGCAAGTCCTGCATGCGTGCATGGGCGTGACAGACATTTAAGTAACACCTGTTCATTCTGTCCAACTGTAGTTGTTCAATAAAAGCTTTAGATCGAAATACCGTTTTGTCTGATCCGTATTCTATTCTATTTTGGGATTTATAAAGCGCCTCTCACAGCACAACCTAATCAGATGCGCTCCCAGTGCGAAGAACTCCTGGAAAAAGAAAAGTCTTAAGACAACGGGCAGAAAAAGTAAAGCCTCCAGATAAAATCTGGGCACGAATAATAGTAGGAACGCCATTCCACAGTAAAGGGCAGACCAGGGCCGTTTTAAGGAGTTTTGGGGCCCTAGGCACAAACCCTAACCCTAAAAGTAGGCCTAGCCATGAGTCCAATCTAGACCCTTTAAAGCTGCTGTGAAATCAGGGTTTCTGGGAACTGAGAATTACGGGTATTTGCCGGTCGATTGCTGAGACGTGTAGCGCCGAGAGGGAAAAGTATGAGGAGGAAATTCGCCCTCCCCATCAGAATTTTTTTAATTTTCACATTGCAATGACTGCGCATTTTTAGCTGCATCCTAGCAAAATTGATCAACTATTGCAGTGCTAACATGAGTACTGAGTAGGCCTAGCCCAAGATTTCAATAAATATTCTTACTATTATTGTAATTTCTTTTTCAATTTCCACATTGTAATGGCATCATTGCATTTTGTAAGCCGAGATCTTAAAAAGTTACTCTATTATTTCAGTGCTTATGACAAAAGAGTGATTGGAAATTTCAATAAGTATAATTATTAGCCTATTACAATAAGAATTTCTCTACGTACCGGTATCAAGTTCAGCAGCTCAGTTCTGCTGCTTCTGAACCATTGCACTATAATGAATAACTGCAGACAGGTTTGTAATTGCGTAAGCCATTCTTTCTTTCACATGAATAATTAGGCCTATTAGCCTAGGCCTATTCCCGTTGCTGAAAAAGGTCATGCGCATTGCTGACCCAGGACACATTACATTTTATCTGAATCGTTACAGATGTTACACAAACCAAGGAAGAACTTTCAAAATCAGGACGCCGTGTATAGTAATGATAGCCTACTGTTTTAGCCTACTAAGTGTTCAAGGGACAAAACATTTAGAAAATTTGGCAGTATGACATTTGAAAGGTAACATGGAAAGACGCCAATTAGTCGTGCAAAAATAGTCATGTACAAATATTAACAGTAAACTATACTCATTGTAGTCTAATAATTATGATGTTATCATATATTTTATTAGTCGATTTTATCATCATAATCATATATTACTAGAGCTCGTGTAATACAATAATGTAAACAGCAATTAAAACTATTATTATGTGGTCAAATGTTTTGGATACCAGGTAGTCATTATTTTCTGGATGAAGTTCCTTCAACCCGAGAGATGCCTGAACGTAACCCTATTTCCGCCTCAATCTCTCAGTGTCAGATATAGAGTAGTTTAGCATAGATCTACGTTAAAGTTCGTATAATAATAATTTATTATGTTGCTAATTTGTAATGCGATGTAGTATTTTGGGTTGTCGCGGGGCCCCTCTGTTGCGCGGGGCCCTAGGCACGTGCCTCGCGCGCCTTGGCCTTAAAACGGCTCTGGGGCAGACAGAGGCAAAGGCGCGATGTTGTTCGAGCTGTGCTGTCCGAGATCGTGGTACAAGAAGATCATGACGGTCTAAAGAGCGGAGATAGCAGAGAAAGGCTTCCTAATAAGATCACAAAGGTAGCGACGCTCGACCCAAAAACTTCTTATAGGTAAGAAAAAGAATTTTATATTGAATCCGGGCAGTCAAAGGAAGCCAGTGAAGGTGCTAGTCATGAAAGTCGAAATGTGAGAGAAACGAGGGAGGCAGGCAATCAAACGTGCAGATGCATCAAGTAGGCCTAGGCCTACCGATGAAGAGGAGCCAGGCGGAGTTTAGGTAGGCCAATGAGTAACGAGTTACAGTAGTCAATGCGGGAGCATATTAGGCTACATATATAGGCCTATGCGTACATGTATACAGTATATATTGCCTACGTCCACCGTCGTCTGTCTTCTCTCCCATTCTACCTATGTCTCCCGACAGTACATCTAGGTAAGCCTATCCTAATAGCATATATAGGCCTACGCTGTGGATTAGATTTGTTTGTACGTGCCCTTGTTATAGCGCCCCTTCAAGCAGACTACTCAGAGGCGCTCCCGACTACAGAGCGGACACTGTCACACTGCATCAAAGTTGGATCTATCGTTGTCCCTTACAAACTGTCCCCCGTATACAAGTTTGACAACTTTAGAAACCTCTGGTCAAAGCACGTGAATGCTTTTATACATGCGCGCTTGTTAGGCTCTGCGGGCCTATGTAGATATACAATTATACATGCATGCATTCATGCAATTAAGCTTATGTGTTCATGTATCATGTATGCAGGCTTTGGGGAGGGGGGTCCGGTAGAGTAGTAGTTAACACGCTGACCAAGAGTGCGAGATGTAGTAAGTTCGAGCCCCCGTTGGGCGGATTTGCTTTGTAGGCGCCATATATTGCACGCGGTCTGCTCAGTTAGTAGCCTATAAGCTTAGTTAAGATTTGTGTATTCTGTGATCTCCGTTCTTGTGAATTGTTTAAACTGCATAAGTGTACATTGTAACCGGTTGCGGTGTGTCAACTGGATTGTTAATAAAGAGAATATTATTATTATTTATTATTATTATTATTATTATTATTATTACGTATTTACACACGTACATTGTATATGTAATAGGGCCTATGTTCGTATATTGTATATATGTAATTATGTACCCGGTATGCAACTATGTATGTAGGCTATATGTACTATGCATGTATAGGCTATGTAGGTAATGTTTGTAATATGTATGTATGCATGTATTCATTCATTCATTCATTCATTTCATTAATTCATTTCGAGAATTTATATAGCGCCTCTTCAAGAATCTACTCAGAGGCGCTCCCAGCCCAGCCACAGCTATGAAAATAGGATTTGAGCGACTTATAAAAAGCAGGTGAATAATTTAGCCTATAGGCATAAGTTGTAAGGTAAGTGGGAGGCCATTCCAGATAGAGGAACCCACTGTAGAAAAGGCTCGGCGCTGTCTTGGGGAAGTGCGAGCTTGAGGAACTAAAATCTCCCCCATTGTCGCACAGTGAAGAGCTCGACGGGTTGCAAGGTCAGAGACAGGACGACAAAGGTTAGACTGGTATGATTGAGCACAATCAAGAAGGCATCGCCAAACAAGTGCGGCCACTCGCCAGGGGCTGGGGCAAGTGCCCTTCTTGCCCCTATGTACGGGCATCCATCATACATATGATACATACAATACATACATACATACATACGTACATTCATACATACAATATATATACTAAATCCCTCTAAAACTCAGTTCATCTGGTTTGGTACTCGCAGGCAATTGACCAGCACTTAATAGCAGCAACTTTCCCTGATATTTCGTTCTCTCTCACAGTCCAAGACCTTGGAATTACCAGTACTTTGGATCAAGAGCTCAATTTCTGAAAGCATATCAATTTGGTCACTCGTATTTGCTACTACCAGCTTAGGCAACTTCAAGTTGTCTCAAGCTCCTTCTCTCATGACAAAGGCATGCACAAGTGTCACAGTAGCACATACTGTGACACTTGTGCATGCCTTTGTCACCAGTAGAATTGATCACTGCAGTTCGGTACTCGTGAGTCTGCCACTTGGACTAATTGGGCCCCTTGAACGAGTTCTTTGTTCGGCTGCTTGCCAAGGGCGTAACTTTCCCCCAGAAAGTGGTGGTGACTATTTTTCTACTCACTAAATTTTCCATCCCTTCTCTCTACCCTCGCCTTCCGCTATGATGAGCTTCCCTCCTCCAAATTGAATTTAGTAGGCCCTATACCTTGTCCGCCTCTTTCGGTCACTTGCAAAGTCGCACTCGAACAGTAAGCTACAAGCCGCTACAGTCATGTTTTAATTTTTCTGTTATGAATTTGATAATAATTATGAACTTTTACAGAAACTCGATTTCATAATGTCAAGTCCAACCTACAACAAAATGGATTACACTTCGTCCAATTTAAAAACCAAACTTAAAGAAAGGTCGGGCCGTAAATCTGTTTGGAACTGAAGGGCGGGAAAATTTACCGCCACCCGCTCGAGGTGAAGGTTATTGGACCCAGGGCCGCATTAAGGCTAGTGCGGACCCGGGTGCTGTGGTAACCTTGCGGGCCCTCCTCTCAGTCTTCTGTCAGCCACTGGCCTACTATAATACCATGGAGGCACCTATACATGTAATTATACCGTGTTTCCTGATGAGTATATATATATATACTATTCAGCCAAGGGATACTTTTCCTTTGGTACGCGTATAATTGTTTCTAAGGAAAAGTTTCCTACACTAGTAGATATAGCGTCGCCCTAGAATTATAATGCTCTATCATACATTTTTGCGAAACCGAGAAAAACGACTTCAAAGTTTTGGCACTGTTTTAAGCCAAGAATTCTAAACTAGATTCTTTTGAAGGATAATATCATCATTTCTAGGTACCCGCTGGTGACTTACATACAAAAATAATGTTTAGGCCTATTTTCATAAAAACAAGTGAAAAAATATAGAAAATAACAAAAAAGTGCAAAAATGCATGTTAGAGCAATATAATTCCAAACGACGAAACACACGTAGTTGTAATAATGCTCTAAGTTATACATGCAGCAGCGTTTATTTAATAATGTCCCTAGTATTATATTGCTCTATCATAGTTTTGTATCATAGTTTTGTATCATAGTTTTGTAACGTATTGTCCAATGCCCATTATTATTTGTCGCGTATTGTTAATTACTTATTGCGACAATCATAATAATTAGGCTATTGTGCATGTAGCCTATTTGCAGAAAATTTTTACAGAAAACATGGGCGCTAGGGCTGCCAACTTTTTATTTTGCCATTCAGGGACAACCGTAGTCACCCGATGATAAATGTGTCATTTTCAATTTACAATGTCCTTTACAATTATATATATTCGCTAAAAAAAATTGGAGTGGGTGCTAAAAAATTTCCGGGAGTTTCAATTTATCGATTTCGTCTGCCAATAGCCTAATATTGAACGTCTTCGGCGATAAACATAGGCCCATAAGTTGAAGCATTCCACGGCTCCTGCCTAGAAATTACGCCAGCCTTATGCCTAGATGATTCAGTAGGCTAAATTGTAAGCACACACGCGGTAAAGGGTCCAGGTCACACCACACAAAAGGAGGAAAAAATTTGTAACCCAGTTTTCTCTCCATCCCCACTCTTACTTGCCATTGTGCTCCCTGCAGCTGTTATGAAATTCAGCTACCACCGTGCACCTACTTCGCCTAGTAGGCCTAAGCTTGGACACACTATTCCTTCATAGACAGCCCACCTTTACGACCTATACGCAGTGAAAGAGATCGAGACAAAGGAAGTGGGTAGGACACAGGCTAAGGCAGACTCACTGCGAAGAACGGTCATGAAGGAAAAATGAAGGGAAGTGAACAAGAGGAGGACCACGACAGGTTATGGATAATAGCAATGGATAGGCCTATGGAAAGTTTGAGGAAGAGGCATCGGACATTTCAGCCAGCTTCGGAGGCAGAAAACTAGAGAAGAAGATGATAGGCTATACAATAGGTTTAGGAAATTAGGAGTTATACAATAACATGTCTTCTAACGCTATTTCTCTTATTATTTTAAAAAAGCCAGTCAAAATGATTGACCCGCATGGCCTAATTTAAGATAGCACATCACTGTTGATACTTCCCAAACAGGGCCGGATTAAGGCATGTTCAAAATGTTCGGCCGATCAGGGGCCCCACACTTTAAGGGGCCCACAAATGCGGGAAAAATTTCCGATAATTTTTAGATTTTTAGCAAATTTTAGCCAAACGACTAAAAAAGGTCATCACAATTTTTGGCCGAAGATTCGCCAAAATTTCCCGAACACATTAATTATTTTCCCCACATTTTTTAATCCGGCCCTGTTCCCAAAGATAAATTTACAACAACGACAATAATAATATAAGTTCCTGCGATTTCAACCAATTCCTAAACTGGAGCTAATAAATCGGATGCGTGGGAGAACTTTGCAAAAATTTCGTCGACGATAACTTCGTATTGTTATTGACTTTATTGTTGCAGTATTCTTGCTAAGAAATGTCATTATTTCCGAAAATGCGGGCCCCTAAAGCTGCGGGCCCGGGTGCTGCAGCACCCTTAGCACCTACCTTAATGCGGGCCTGATTGGACCTATGCTTTCGTTAAGAAGTTGTCTGTACTCTGTAGGACCTATATATAGGGCCTATGTAGGGGTATATGGCCTACTGAGGTCGGTTACTGTAAGTTGGTGACAAAAAATTTTTCGCCTCTGGATATCTCAGGATAGCCTGAGCCTGTCTCAAGCCATGACAAAAGAGGATGGTTACACGGTGGGCTTGCAATTAACCCAGCCGGGTAAAAAAAAGGTTAAAAACCTATGCAACAGGCACTGGCTGTGAACACAGTGCTGTAGCGTAGGCCTATACGTACAGATCTGAAACGTGGCACATGCATGACGGTAGCAAACAGGAAAATACTGGAGGCAGCAGCACACCATAGGTGGCTGAAAAGGATTCTATATGTATCGTGGCTGGACAAGATAACAAACAAAGTCATAAGAGAGAAGACGGGACAAGAGAATACGGAAAACATCATTAGAAGGAGAAGACTAAGGTGGATGTGGCATATGTTGTTCGTATGGATGAGGTTGTTCGTATGATCGAAGAGCCAAACAGGCAGTGTTGGCTAGTTACTTTTTAAAAGTAATCAGTTGCAGTAACTAGTTACTGGACTGCAAAAAGTAACTAGTTACTGTAACTGATTACTTTTCCAAAAAAGTAACTAGTTACTGATTACAGTTACTTTTCAAAGTAACTATAGTTACTTTTAGTTACCACAGGTCCAATTTCATTGATTGGGTCTTTCAGCATGTAGTCACCAGCGTTATATTGTCTGTATCGCAAAAATAAGTAACTACACACCACGTTCAGCTGCTCACAGTGTTCACTGTCATTGATGAAGATGATTTAGTTGCAAAGTTGCCAATTTTGCTACTGTCACTTAGGCTACATGTAGCTAATAACTAAAGAAAATGAGTTCACAATTTAGTCTAGCTAAAAGTTGAAATTTTAGTCAAACTTTTGCCCATCGCTGACCAGTGATGTAGTCGAGTCCACCTGAGCCGAGTCAGAGTTCAAGTATGAGTCCAGTTAAGCCAAGACCGAGTCGAGTCCGAGTCTAAAGGAGTTCGAGTCACTATAGGTCCAAGTCCGAGTCCAGTAACATCTCTCTCTCTCTCTTAGGTCCTTCGGTTCTCTTCAGAACATCGGTCGACAAGATTCCTCCACACCGTGCGGTTGTTTGCCACCAGTAACATCAACACTCAATATATATAGGCTATATATAATTACATAGAAAAGGTATCGATAATATTTATAGAAAAAGGTTTTTAATGTAATTTATCCAAATTGAACTTTAAAAATACTGAATTAAGCTTAGATAAAGTTTTGTTCGATTATCTAGCGCAATGAAATGGATACAATTCTTCCACCGCCAAACACAAGTTCAACACTCGCATCTTGTGAAGTCTCTTATGTTGAGATTTGCGGCCAAAACTGCCACCCATCAGCAATGCCTCTACTTTTAAAGTAAATATTCTGAGTCTGTGGTTTGGGGAGATGGGGTCTATATCATCTGTCCTCCAATACCCAAGCATAGACCTATTAGACCAACTAAGTGCTAGGACCCTGCCTGCACACCTGTTGCAAACGCGTATATTGTGTAGTATCTGATCTATTAATGGAGATGTAGGCCTAAATAGACCTCTGCGCCCGGTTCCAAGATCACAAGCCACAAATTGACACGTCCAACCCTATCCTCATTTGTTTTATCCATAAACATCTAGATAGATTAAAAGTATATGTCCTATCGGCCTATTGGATCAGCCTATTCGTGCCAAGTCTATTAAGGTGTCAAAATATCGAACCCGATTTCAACTGTACGAGTGCCATGAGTGGCACCTGGTTATGTTTGTGTATCTATACTATAGGCTCATGTTCAAATTATTATTGTTCACACTCGCCCATCACGTAACCCAACGCCGACCATACATCAAATAAGTTTACACCTGTAATTAGCTTCGATCGCTCTGTGGTCAGTGGTGCCCAGCCATCCGTCACATTACTTCAATGTCAGGTTGTTTAATTAACGGACGATCCAGTGTATTAAACCCGTAGGCTAGAAGGGCTCCTTTGTCTGAGCTGAGTCACCAAGGAAGCAGAAATGTTTGAATTGGTTGTGGCAATAAACAATGGCCCGTTCCACGGAGAGTAACGAAAAGTAACTATTGTTGTTTTAGTTATCGTTACCTGGTAAAAGTAATCAGTTACTGTAACTAATTACTTTTTCCGAAAAGTAACTAGTTACTGTAGTAGTTACCTCAAAAAAGTAACTAGTTAATATAGTAACGCGTTACTAGTAACGAGTAACGCACAACACTGCAAACAGGTCCTGGATGTCCTGGAATGCAGGAAGTAGAAGTAAGAGAGGACGACCATGAAAGAACTTTTATGGGGCACCATCAAAAGTAAATTGAGTTGTCTGGAGATGTCATATAGAAGGGAGGCTGAAGAACTGACAATGGACAGGGGCGAGTGGAGGAAGTGCGTTGCCCGATTTGCAGACCTGCACGGGAAGGACTAAGTAAGCACTACTGCGTATATGTACAGACTGCAAGAAGCAACAATAATAATAGGCTAATGCCAGTAGTGCTAAGGATGTGGCAATTGCCATTCGCCAATAATCAGACGATCAAAGTTACGGCCAATGATAAACTGGAAAATTCAGTCAAATCGTGTGCAGTATAGCCTGTATATGCAGTCCTATCAAGTATAGCCTATCAACTTTGATGCGATGTTTCTTTCTATTCTCACTCGTCTCTATTTCTCGATCTATTTCCTACTCTGCCTCTTGATTTTAAGAATGAATAGCATTGGCGGAAGACAGCCAATTGCTTCCATGCCAAACAATTATTTTTTGCAGGATCAAAAAGTGGTGGTGAATTTCACCACCACTTTTAAAAGTGGTGGTGACTGGACACCACCGTCACAATAGAAAGTTACGCCTATGCTGCTTGCCTCATTGGCCGCATTCCTAAATATGCTCCCGTCTCTGCTTATATGCGTGACGTTTTTCACTGGCTCCCTGTTTCAGAAAAAACCCACAGTAGATACAATGAATGTCCCAAGCAGCTTGTTTGCACAGTACGTTAGCCCTGCAAGCTCTGAAGGTAGCCAAAGTTAGGCCTTTATTATTCTATTGGAGTGTGGATATCTGCAGAGAACGGTACAAGGAGATTAGGGGAAGTTCAAATTTCAAAATAGTCAGTTTGGTTGACCATTGTTATACAATGACCCCTAACCCTAAGTCTATAAATCAAGAGCACAAAAATAATTGAACATGTTCACGTAATTTATTAGTAGAATGTCAGTTTAATTATGAATCTGCGCAATCTAATCAAGCAAGTATAATTATGATGAAAACCACAATAAGACAAACATAAAATTTCATCCAGATTCAACAAGTTAATATCAAGGTCGGTCAATATAAATAGCAATCTGATGCAGAACCAAGCAAAGTCTAATCAGCAAACGAAAGATGTAAGAACATAGTTTGAAACTTCAACTGAACACAGTTTTTGAATCATCTTAGCAAAGTTCTACATAGTAACTCAACTTCTGGTACAAGCATTTCCCTGCACCAGTCTTTTACATTCATCCAATACAAATCTTACATCATCATGATTACAGCAATTTTTTTAACACAACAGCCCATAATGATATCTCAGACCTGACTGTACTTTCAACATGAATTATTATACAGTATACAACTCAACGAACGTAGGATCACTTTTCCCCTTGTGTCTGGTCAACATAAATAGAAACCAAGAGTTAGCTGATAACTGACAGAAGAGAAACACATAACATATCATTCCTACAGTACATCATGTACATGATTATTGATTAACTGGCATATTAAATTCACAAACTTGCAATACATCATTGAACTCTTTGGAGCTATGAAACAAACATGGAAGATTTTTAACCATCCAACAGACATACGAAAATGAAAAACACTGAAACACAGAATGATTGGAGCTCTATCGTTTATTGTGAGCCATAGAAATGCGAAACGAAATGCTTAACCACTCTATGTTTTAGTGGCTGAAGAATTCTTATTGATATTTTGCTGTCGTTGGAACACTCGAGTGTATTGCAATAGGTTGACTATTTCTGCAATAGCAATTTTATATAAGTTTATCCTGTATCCATATGAAATGCTAGAAATAGTCAGTCTAATCATTATGCTAGCATTCAAGACTGGAAACCATAGGCTGTGGCAGGTCTGCCAAAAATTAGTTGTTAGTTTTAACATCCTCTCTACATTCAATTTCTTAGACCTATTGAATAACTCCCATGACACTGATACAATCTGCTGAAATTGAATTGCTCGTGCCGCCACTGCTTGAAATGGTCAAACTGTGCAAGACCGAAATTATCCATTTTGCTAAAGTTCATTATTTTAAAATGAGAAGAGAAGCTGCAGTTAAACTCACTACAATTTTCTTGAACTGCTTCAATCATCTGATCTGCTTCAATCATCTGATGCCTACATTCACGTGCACTTGAGTGGATTATTACGATAATGCAGTTAATGTACGTCTGCTTCTTATTTGCATTAATCGTCTTGACACTCTGCTTAAAAGCACCAGCTTGACTAATTGGTGGGCTTCCAAATTTTGATCATGCATCTAATAAATGCAGGACGAGGGGCACTGGATGTCCATGGAAAGATGCAGCGAGCTAATGACTAGAAGTAATGGCAAATGACTAGATGCTGATGTGTAAATGACTGTATTGCACCTCTACCTGGCCACAGATCTCTTCAATCAATCTGCAACACAGGATGGTCTGGCTGTTTCCCTTTTTTGCATGCCAACAGTTATTATGGACACTTTGCCATTACTTCTAGAACAGACTTACATTCAAACTGTGTAAAAAGTTTCTTCTAATTTTTTAATCATCCACTTTTCTTATGGCTATTCTATCTGATTGTGGTCCTGAATTGTCAGGCCACTAGTAACTCAGATGTGCTCAGGGCTTAAAGTGTGGCTGGCGGTCATGGACGGCATCCATGCACTTATTTTAAAATATGAATGCCGTCCTGCCACTTATTGGCCAGCACAGTCAGGAAAGGTAAGGAGCATCCAGGCACTAATTTTGGAAAGGTAAGGGCGTCCAGGCACTTATATTGGAAAGATAAGGGCATCCAGGCACTCATTTTCCCACACTTTAAGCACTGGATGTGCTACCTTGAAGAGGTGCTTTAAAGGTATGCACCAGTACACCACCCGTGAAATTAGGGTTTTCGGGAAAATTTCTCCCCACCCCTCCCCTCCACCCAGTGGTTAAAGTGGTTTGGGTGAGCAGTGGGAATGCTGGATGAGAGCAGTGGGAACGCTGATAAAGAATTTAATTGAAATGCATGTGTTTTAGAGTTCCATCTTGATGAGCAGTTGGAACGCAAGCCAAGATTTTCGAGAGCAGTGGGAACGCCGTTCCTACGCGTTCCCACCCACTTTAACCCCTGCCTCCACCCACCCCACTCCGACCTCCACCGGTACACCACCCGTGAAATTTGAGTTTTCGAGAAAATTTCCACCCACCACTCCGACCTCCACCATTATGCCCGTGAAATTTGGGTTTTCGGGAAAAATTACCCCTCCAACCCCACCCCACCACACTCCGACCTCCACCAGTACGCCACCCGTGAAATTTGGGTTTTCAAGAAAGTTTTCTCCCCACCCACCCCACCCCCTGCACCACCCGGCCCTGCGGGTTGAGGTGTGTTGGGTGGAGGCGAGGTAGCCCGGGTAAAAATCTGTCTAGCTGTAACGTTTCAGGTGAATAAGTGCAAAAATATGCATGGCAACGGCTGAAAAAGTAGCAAAAAATGAGGGTTTTTGTCCCCACCCTGGCCCCCATGGTGATTTCTGGATCGCGAACCCCCCTATGTCCTGCCCAGGGTCCACCCCGAACCCCTGCGAAGGATTGGAGTCGATTGCTTCAAAACTGTGGTTGTGTTCATCTAACAAACAAACGAACAATCAAACAAACAAACAATCAAACAAACAGACTTACAGAAATATATATAAGATAAAAATTACAAAACTCAAATTTGCTTCACAAAGCAGTTATAAAAATCTAACTAAAATCTACCCTTTTCTATAAATATAAGTGAATATATGAGAACATTTGGGTAATTTTAGTTATGGTAAAGAAAAAAGAAAAAGTTGACTTTTCTTGCATGAAGTTACAAACACACAAATACAGTCCTTAAAAATCGCTGGTGTAGCACACCATGTCAGCCCCACAACAAATTACCATAAAGGACATAGTCAAAGATATGAATAGAACTAGAGTTAGAGGTTTGATTTTTTATTGTAAGAAGTTACAAAAACAAAACTACAAATGGAATATAAAGCTATTATAATATGTTCAGAAAGGATAATCCAAATTCCCTATCAACGTTGTGTAGCATACCATATCAGCACAGCAAGCATTACTGCGTAGGTCATGGATGCAGATATTCATAAAACTAGAGTTAAAGTTTACAATAGCCAGATAATATTGCTGAAAGATTGTCCAAAATAATGGTTATTTTTGTTGAGCTGAAACTCTAACAACCAAGTGCATGTCAGAGTCGCAACCATGAAGTCAGCACCATGACTGCTTGTTGGAAATATAAATGTTAATACCAAAATCCGAATTCATACAGCAGTCAATAATAAGTAAATCTCGAAGTTGAATGAGCAATGAAAACACAACATTAATGCTAAATCATTGCAGTAACATTAGAAGTAGAATGAACATATTTATAGCAGTAGAAGTTGAATGAACAAATCTATAAACTATCTATAGCAGTAGAAGTTGAATGAGAGATGAAACCATGATATCATATCAGTATCATGGTTTCATCTCTCATTCAACTTCTACTGCTATAGATAGTTTATAGATTTGTTCATTCAACTTCTACTGCTATAAATATGTTCATTCTACTTCTAATGTTACTGCAATGATTTAGCATTAATGTTGTGTTTTCATTGCTCATTCAACTTCGAGATTTACTTATTATTGACTGCTGTATGAATTCGGATTTTGATATTAACATTTATATTTCCAACAAGCAGTCATGGTGCTAAATTATTTCAGCAAGACTTGAAATTGGATTGAGCGAACAAAACATTTATAGTAGAAGCAGAATTTGGATGAGGGCTGGAAACATGTTGCAGTAGAAGTAGAAATTGAATGAGCGAGCAATGAAAACATGGCTAAAATATGTTTTAAATAATTTTATGATGCTGTATATATATTGGGGTTTGGGTAAACGCACCTCACTAGATATTTATGCACAATGATAAGTCACGTTTCTTCAGTATTTTCTTACACTCTAAAACATGATACATAAAATTTCTTAAACACGAGTGGTAAGTGGTTTTACAGGTTGCAGTGCTGACCTTCAGTAAACATGCTCATAAGGGTTAACTGAAAATTTATTGAAAATAAACCGTTTTGAATTATCATAAATTAACTTGGCAACATGTGATCTCCAGGTCGAGAGGAAGTCTATACAATGTAACAGAAAACAGCTCACACTAATAGGTGTGTGCCAGTTGCAGGGTTGACATAAATAATTTTAAGTAACAAACCTTTAAAAAAACTGAAAACTATTTCCTGATGCATAATTTTGTACACACTTTAATGGAAAAAACTATAGTTTCTGTAAATTATTTTAAAACTTTATATAATTATTACAATGCATTTGCTACAACCTGGAGCTACACATAATGAACCTACACTGGATACAGGTTGTGGTCCTGACATTCAAAATTATTTCTGTTAATAAATCAAAATGATATATAAATATTCCAAACTTGCTTTGAAGAAATAAATCCCACAAGTAATATTTATATAGACATGGTTCATCTTCACTTTTAAAATATGATTACCAGATTTGTTTACTTATAATGCGGTAACTGATAATTTTAAAAGACTTGGAATATTTACCAATATATATATATATATATATATATATATATATAAAATTATATATATATAGGTATGATGGCATGCCTTGGTGCAAAAGTACTTGTGAAAGTCAGCTGGTATGGAAAGGTGAAAACATGACAAAGACAAAGACCTGTAAACTGATGCTTCAATAAAAACATGATTATGACAACATTTCAAAGTTTATGCCAAACCATCACCCTCCTACAAATCTACTCTACTCTAATCTAATCACTTACATAGACCCATTATCATAATGCACAAATCATCGAAAGATGGTCACTTCAAGTGAAACCATAATTAAAGTCACAATTCATTAGAGAAGCAAGGTTGCAAAACAATGTCAGAGAAACCAAAGTCAAGCTATAGATAGCATGCAAGCTTGAAACTGTTACGTTTAACCCTAAATTAGATTACAGAACTGAAAAAATTCAAAAACTCAACAATGAATGCAAAGCTTTGGATGAGCACCTAAGCGCCTAGCACTCCGAGCACTGTTTTAGTTTAAGATACAGCAACAGTCAGCTTCAAAAGATCGCTCAGCAGTAGTAGATTAGGCGATAAGGAATGGTCAAATGACATAATATGCTGAGGCTACAATTAAATTGCACAGAGTTATCTGTATATCTTAGAATGTTGCATATATCTTAGTGCCAATAATATGGTATATGATACGGTAGGTGCAGGAAAATGGCCATGGCAACATGATCTTGGCAACTTCTCCCAAACGCCTTTGTATTATCCCAATCAGGGTTCTCAAGGTCTCATCCTTGCCAATCTATTTATTTCTGGATGCCTATAGTAGATAAAAACCAAGCAAATATATACATGTGGGAGTATTACGAACAACTAAGTACAGCACCAGAGCATGAAAGTATGTGAGATATTTCAATAGTCATAGATGCAAATATTAGCAAAAACCCAATTTTACCAATCATGTGAAATGATCAGACATAGAAAACCGAAAAATGGTATAAGACATCTGATCAAAGAAATTCTATTACTCACAAGATACATGCGGGTAAGCAAGATATATATAAATGCTTTATGCGTAACAAAATGCAGCACAAGAAACAAATATTTAAAAACTTAACTTGAAACATAAAGACACCAATGTGTGAAAACCAAAGTAACAGATACCGTGCAGCTGATGTCAAGTAACATCAACTAAGTCGGCGGGTGAGTTCCAACATGGCGTACATGGATAGGAACGGGAAGTCGGAAGCGATTCCAAGGATGATACAAGTGGTGTGGTTCAAAGTAACTGATAATGAGAAGTAACAAAATGATCAGAAACAAGAGCAATATGAACTTCAGCACAAGATGTGGTGCGCTCATAAGCTTATCAAAATCTTCTGCTGATTTTTCCGTCTGAGCAAACGATCTGGAAGCAAAACAAAGATCAAAATATTATTCTGAAATATTATGCCTGTCACTAACTCAACTGGCATACACAATTACACATTATGACAATTCTGGATACTGCTGCGAAAAATGTTAGACAATGTTGGTCAATGTGCTTGTACTGGCAGGGAACTTCTTTCTGGTGCGACCTTTAATATAAGTGATTTCAGATAAGCTGGGGATATGAACTGTCAGGGTTTCAAATCATCTTAACAAAGCCTCCCGATGGTGTTTACACTGTCTTTCCTCTACAACATATTATGAAGTCCTGACAGTTCATATACCCATCAACAGCCTATTTTACATCCTAGCAACATTTGCTTGAATGGAAATGATCTATTCCACTTGCCTGTTATAGGTTCACAAAGGTTATAATCCAGCAATTTGTTTCTCAAAGCTGATCCTACCTTAAAGACTGTAGCTTCATATATTTCTTCCTTTCCAATATGGCAAACAATTTCATGCAGTACAAAATATTTATGAAAATACATATTGGACAAAATATCACTTAAATAAAAGCTTGGTCATTGCAATGTTTACGTAACTTAATGTTAAATTATTACCTTAAAACAAAAAAACTAACAAAATATTGGCTGTTGCAGAAATGCACCGAAGTATTTTCGTGATCTCATCCACCTGCCAACTTCACCATCCTCTCTTCGTCCACTATATGCTTGCGTGACAGACAAAATGTCATGATCTTCTCGTCCCGCGAGCAACGACTGCTTTGGTCAAAACTCGAGATTTTACTTTCATTTGTCCTGTGCTTTGGAATCATCTCTCTCCATTGACACGTCCTTCGTTATTAACTGGTACCCAAAGCACATCTTTTCGCAGTCTCAAAACTAATTTCATTTCTCCGAGTCCATTGCGCTAGGAGCGCCTCTGATTGGTGTGCACTGTCAGAGGCACTTTATAAATTTATAGGTACAATACAATACAATACAATATAAAAGTTTAGTCTGCCACATTTCTGCCACTGAAAACTTACGAATGAACGGAGTGTTTCTGTTCACTGGCAATTGGTCCTGAAGAGAGCGTCTTGTGAGGAACTGCATTCTGCAGCATGCTTCTTAAGGATGAACAGGAATCCTTTATGTTTTGAAGTTCGCTCGCAAGAATTCCTGTCTGTGACAGATTACTGCTGAGTGTATCATCGTCAAGAATTCCATCCAATTGCCGATTGCAACTTCTCAAGGATGCAATTTTTTCAACGTAATCTTCCAGTTTGCCTTCAACAAGCTGAACAGAAAAGATACGAAAACAAAGAAAAACTTTTGCAGAGGAGGCACCATCATAGATTGTGGCAGCCTATTTTACCATTGACATACCTTATGATCCGCCAAAAAACCTCTTTGGAATTCTTAATTTCTTCTTTATATTTAATTTCTTTAGCCAGCTGAATGACTCGCATGATCCTGATATGAACTGCTGAAATTGTATAGCTGGCTGAACCGAACTCTTGTGTTGTCGATCATAAATTAAATAAAGCTAACGAAACATTGTGATGTGCAATTTGTGTGGGTGCACAACATGTGCACAAGTTCGCCATTTAGTTAAAATACAATTTAGTAACTCATGAACACATTCTTAGACTACCCGTTAAACCGCTTCCATGCACATGTCCGAAAAATTAGCTAAACATAGCTAAAGAAAATCAGTTAGCAACTGCTTAATCCTTTAATGCAGAGATGGTAGTAAATGGTATGGGAAATCCTATACCCTCCGGCATTAAAGGGTTAATGTTAGATTCACTGAATGTGAAATGTCAACCATAATTCAATTGTTACTGTAACACACATACGAAACTATAACCTTGAAATCACATGCAAAGCAAGCCAAGATGTTTTACCCTTAAATCATGCTCTGCTTCCAACTTTGTCTTCAGAGACTCATTGCTGTTGATGTTGGTTTCAATCGAGCTAAGGAGATATTTCTCCAAAGTGAGTTCATGGTCTAATTCTGCTCTAGTCTCGATGAAGTCTTGCCAAAGGATCAGGCCGCTGGACAATTGCGTCAAAATTTGGCTGGGCCTGAAATATTGCCCCAAATAAACACGGTAAACAATTTCAGTCAAAGATCAATTTTATAAGTGATAAATACACCATTCTACATTTGTATTAGAATATACAGAAATTTGTAGACTATCTCAGTATCTCAACTCCAGAATAATTCTAAATATTATATCTCTTCATACATCATATTTATGCCTCTATAGTCAGTTAATCTATTTAAAGAGAAGGGTTATCAGCCACTTGTACAAGATGAACCAAATAGTTAAGAGCAGATAATTCACAGTAGGGTAATTCCAGGTCAAATCATCACAGTGTTCCGGCATGACCATCTCCGATTTTGATGAAATTTGGCAAGGTGGTAGAACCTATTGAGAAACTCTCAAAACTAAAATTTTAGATTTTTGGGTCAACCGGTTTCCGAGATATGGGTCAGTGAACTTGACCAAAACGACCCGATTTGTGCAGACTGGACGAGGTTTAAACTGCTGTATCTCAGCTTCTATTGCACCTAGAAACAAAAATGAGATACCAAATTAAAGCTGAGTGAATGCTCTGTTTGGGCAAGGTAGCTAGAAATAGTTATTTTGAGTAACAAAAATGATGTGAGCATCTGTAACCTATTAACCCTGACCCAGGTCACTTTGTACTCTCAGAATTTTATTAACTTTTCACCATTCAAAGATCTCACTATTCTAAAGAGTTGACGAAAAATTCAGAGTGGGCACTCCAGTAGTTTTTTTGTTATGATTTTTTGAATGGTCACCCAAGGGCGTGAATCGAGTGTTAATACATGCGCAACTGTCCCTTTTATTCAATGCTATCCGCACCTATATATTAAATAATTAACAAATTGATATTATTTGCTAGCACTGGATGTGGGGCAAGACAATGCTTAAGTTTACCTACTTACTTATCAATTTCAATTAAGTCTTGCTGACTATCAAGCAGTGAAATTTGAAGACATTGAGAGTTAAGTCACCGCCAAGTATAATGGTGACTAGTGGCTTAGCTGTGTTATGCAGACATTGGCTGTAGTTGAAATAAACCTTTTGCATCTTCATGGGCCTCTCAATCTTTTCCTCATACAAGTGATCTGCTGATAATATCTTGTGTGGATGTACTGACATCAGAACTTCATCCAACACCTTTTGTGTGGGGCCTTGGACTTATTTTGGACCAAGAGCATATAAACCTGCTATGCTGTATTGTAACTGTTGCGCCAGCTTAAAAGTGGTATCTCGCTCTCTTACTTTTGGTGCTGCCTCTACCCCTGTTCACTCTTTCATAATTTCATGACTTGACCACTGTAGCACCCTCTATCATGGACTACTGGCTGACCGGATAGGTTGTCTGAAACGGGTCCTCTGCTGTGCGACGCGACTTGTTGGCCATATCCAAAAATGTTTGTGTCTCATGTTGTGAGATGTCTTACATTGGCTCCCTTCTCCACAGCGGATTGAATACAGGGTCTGTGCATTGGTTAGGTGGTGCTCCACCGTATCTTTGAGAACTCTTTTTTACCACCTTGGGTGTCAGTGTCGATCGATGAACCAAGCTGAGCTTCTGCTTCCCTGCTCGCAAACTGACATCCGACAGCGTTGTTCATTCTATGTCACTGGTCTTACATCCTAGAATGTCATCCCTGTTACACTGTGCTTAGTGTCCATGGGTCATTCCGCTCTGTTCCTTAATAAATAAATACCAAGCACTGGGAGGCATATATGCTGAATGCCCTCGAGATGCAAGCTGCAATAGCTCTGTGGAAACAGAATATATAGCTTGACCTGAAACTGACCAGATTGTGAATTTTGATTTGACAGAGGTTTGAAATGTCTTTTTCACTAAAAATGATATTTCCTAGCTGTCAAAGACTTCATTTGACATGTGTACCTTCGTTCACCGCGAGATTCGCGCCCTTGGGTGACCATTCACAAAATCATAACAAAAAAACTACTGGAGTGCCCACTCTGAATTTTTCATCAACTCTTTAGAATAGTGAGATCTTTGAATGGTGAAAAGTTAATAAAATTCTGAGAGTACAAAGTGACCTGGGTCAGGGTTAATAGGTTACAGATGCTCACATTATTTTTGCTACTTAAAATAACTATTTCTAGAGCCCTTGCCCAAACAGAGCATTCACTCAGCTTTAATTTGGTATCTCATTTTTGTTTCTAGGTGCAATAGAAGCTGAGATACAGCAGTTAAAACCTCGTCCGGTCTGCACAAATCGGGTCGTTTTGGTCAAGTTCATTGACCCATATCTCGGAAACCGGTTGACCCAAAAATCTAAAATTTTAGTTTTGAGAGTTTCTCAATAGGTTCTACCACCTTGCCAAATTTCATCAAAATCGGAGATGATGATGCAGATTTTAATTCAAAATTGTGTTGATTTGACCTGGAATGCCCCAGTATACAACTCATTGACAGCACAAAGTCCATCTGAGAAATGAGTCCAGGATGCAGGCTTGAATACAAAAGACAACAATATGGAGAATTATACGACAAATTTCCCAAATGAAAACCTAGCCATCAAAATTCCAGACAGAAAACCCAGCTATCAAAATTCCACACATGAGAACCTAGCCATCAAAATTCCAGACGGAAAACCCAGCTATCAAAATTCCACAAATGAAAACATAGCCATCAAAATTTCATGATGGAAACCCAGCTATCAAATTCCACAAATGATAATCTAGCTAATAGAAAAATTCTTATTTGTGGTCATTTGGTAGCCAGTAGCAGACTAATTCTCAGATCAAACCCTAGCTAACAAAATCAACATGGCCATCAGCCGTTCAGCACCTTCTACTAAACTCAAACAGTTTAATTCAATTTGATGAGATCAGAATATTTCTTCACAATATGTCAATGGTTGGTGTGGTACAGGAGTACATTATGGAGCTCTGTATACCTGTCTCCAACCAACCAGGTTGTCGGTCTCTGCACTATGCGACTCATGGGTAACTTGATAGTCCTATGCCACCGTACAGGGTGACCGGACAAAATGGTAGCGGACAAAATGGTACGGACAAAATGGTACGGACAAAATGGCATGGATGAAATGAAAGCTGGATTAGTGAATTTTTATATATGAAATAGAAGCTGGATTAATGAAAAGACGCATGTGAAAAGGAAGCTGGATGAAGGCTCTGCATTTATATTTTTATATATGAAATGGAAGCTGGATTGATGAAAATAACGCTTTAGATATAGAAGCTGTATCAGGGCATTTTCATAGATGAAATAGAAGCTGGATTAATGAAAGATGCATTACAAATGGCGGTTGATTTAAGAAATCTTATTGCTGAAATTGAAGCTGGATGCATCATGAAACACATGAACGAAAGACATCAATTCAGCTTCGAATTCTCAAGCATTTTTTTCGCCAATCTAGCCTCCTTTTCTCAAGCTTTTTTTCCACTAGAGCTCTACTTCAGCCACAAAAAACCCATTCACCCTCTATTTCAGCAATAAAATACGCTCATCCAGCTTCCATTTAAACATACCGTTTTGTCTGTACCATTTTGTCCGCTACCATTTTGTCCTAGAACCCCGTACAGTGATGCGGGCCCACCACGCCTTCCAAGTTCCCATGCATTGGACCTTCATACCGGAACAGTATTCAATTAGTTACCAATTTGGTGATAATGCATTGCATGTATCTCATGAAACATTCTCGAGATCAATTAAGTCGCAATTGCTCAGAACTGTTCGGTAGCTACATTAAGCGACTTCGTCATTATAAGCAGGAGCGGATACAGAAATTTTCAAAGGGGGCAAAAAAAAATTGTTTTGATGACCTTTTTTCATTTGGTCGAAATGTCAGAAAAAGATACCATTCTGTCCGCCAAAATAGTTGATGACTTTTTTTTAGTCGTTTCATTGAAATGTCGGGCAAAAAGATGCCATTTCCCAGAAAAATAGGCCATTTTCCCCTGCCAAAATAGCTGATAACCTTTTCTCTCTTTTTTTAGTCGTACGGTACTTTTTCTCCCTTTTTCTCTCTTTTCTCTCTCTCTTCTCTCTCTCTCTCTCTCTCTCTCTCTCTCTCTCTCTCTCTCTCTCTCTCTCTCTCTGTCACCTTTCACTGCATTGTTGAAAGCTGTGCGAACCTCATGGAGGAGACCTACCAACCCGATGGGACGGGGCCATGTCCATTTCCCCGCCAGAATAGCTGGTGAGAAATGCGACAATTTCTAAATGGGAGGGGGGCCATGGCCAGATTTGCCCTCCTCCTCCTGGATCCGCCCCTGATATAAGGTGCTATATAAATGCTCGTATACATACACACATATCATCGTTTTTTCATTTTATTTCATTGGAAGAGAAACAAGCATAGATCTTAGAAATAGTTTAGAGGACCTCAACATGGAAAATGTGTACGCACTTGGTTCTGAGGACAGTAATGGCTTCACTGATGTTCATGGCACCACCACTGGCTGAATCCAAAGTACTTCCGTCATTGTCTCTGATAGAGGCAGTTTTGGTTCTGTTCTGAATGTGTTGGCACCACTGATCTATCACCACTTTCATTTGCTGGTTACAGGTTTCAACAAGAAAAGGCACTGAGAATTATTTCACACATAATAAAACAAAAACATATAAAATTCCCACTCTCAAGAAACCTAACTGGAGTCCCAACCTCTGTCAGACTTACAGACCCATCTCCAGCCTATCCTTCCTTTCTAAGACTCTTGAGCGGCTGGTGTCTCTACAAATTCTCCCTTTAATCTTGAAGAGTCAGGACTTCTGTCCCATGTAGTCAATCAGGCTTCAGGGCTAATCACTCAAACCTTTCCTTTCAGCTGTAGATAGATCTCAACTTATGAGAGTTAAAATAGTCAATTCTGGAATAGACGAAGGCATGGACAATTGAGGTAAAGACAGCGGAGGAAACAGTGCGATGAATTGTTCTCAGCCATCTCAGATGAAAGTAGAAAGACCTCGTAAGATTGGCAATGTGTTCAGAAATGGTGAACGTACTGTCTAGGCTATGCCAGATCTCAGACACTGGAATGAAGAGTAAAGCAGGGAAACCTCTCTGTATGAACCCATGTCGAGCTTAAGAAGCTGTAGGTGATTGCCAAACGAAATGAGCTGCATCTTATTTGGATTTAGTGAGAGCCAAATGGAAGACATCCAAAGGTGCAAGGAGATGCAAGACTCCAGAGAGAGCATCAGTGTGGACAGCAAGAGAAACCTGAGCAGAGGGTGAACCATGGCCAAGCGCCTGCACATCATCCGCATAGAGGGGACCAATTGCAAGGTGTTTAGAGAATATGGCTGGATTGTCAGCGCTATATAGTCCTGAGATAAAGGAGAGGACCCAGGACAGCCCTGAGGGGCGTCATATTTGACCAAGACCCCGGGAGTTCAGGAGTCTTCACAAATTACCATTTGAGTACGATCAGTAAGGTAGGACTTGAGCCAGGGAGAAGAGCCTCTGATGCCACAGGAGGTGTCAAGATGTTGCAGTAAAATGTGGTGATTTACCTTGGCAGCAGAGACATCAAAAAGAAAAAAGACTTCCAAAAGTTTGTTTCTCCCCTCTTCAGTCTGTTCTAATGCTGCGGCCAGACTAATAGCCCGACTTCCTTGCTCATCCCGCATCTCTGCTTTCACGCTTGACACCTTCATTGGCTTCCCCTTGTTGCTCGGATTCAACTCAAGGTTCTCACATTAATTTACTGATTATTTGCTGGCCAAGTTCCCAACCTCATCCGTCTGCCGACCTTGGCCACTTCTCTTCGCCCGCTCCGCTCCTTTGATCAGCACAATCTCTTCATCCCACGAGCTAGGACTACCATGGCCAAAACGTGAGCCTTTGCTCTCATTGGCCTTGCATTGTGGAACCAGCTTCCTCCTTGGACGCGTCCTGCTTATTAACTGGTGGGCCAAGTGCTTTTTTCATTGTCTCAAAACCACTTTCTCTCTCTTGGTCTAATGCACTGGGAGTGCCTCTAATTTGTGTGCACTGCAAGAGGTGCTATATAAATTTATAGATCTATATACAATAAACTGTATACCGGTAATTCCAGTAATGGAATACGAGCGTATAAAAATAAGCTACCTGAAGACTGTGTCAGCAATAAATTAATTATCAACTAATAAATATCTTGTGAAAACTGATAAATTTCAACATAATTTATAAAAAATGAAAATGTACCCCAACGACTTCTAGGAAGTTTGTCAATTCCATAGCAGACGAGAACTGGTTTTTCTTGAGCAGCTCTGTGAAAGACAACAATAGCTGTTTGACTTCCTCTTCTTTTGTCTCTTTGATGGAATCTTCCGAATGGCCAACTTTGGTCAGAACTGATAAAGTATCGCATTTATCACCATGCACATTAAGTCCTTCTTGGTCAATTTGTGACTCATCATCCCTGTGCTTCCCCACGTTAAAGCACAACTGTTGATGGAATTCACTTTCACAGTATATTCCTAAAATCATTTAAAAGTCAATGAGCATTTACATTTACATTAAACTCAAAGCAATGGTCTCAATTCTTATAGAAGGTTTTTCATCAAAAGCCTTGCATCCCTGCAACCATGGGTCACCATATGACTACCTACTTATTCTATTAGACAGTAGCGCAATGGATAACACGCTGGCGTAGAGTGCGAGAGGTAGTGAGTTCGAGCCCCCGTTGGGCGGACATGCTTTGTAGGCTGCTATGAGCGCCGTGTAATTGCAAAGCTGTCTGTTCTGTTAGTAGTTAAGATTAATTAAGATTACTGCATAACTTGAAAATGTAAAGCGCAGTGCATTTGCAGGCGTTGAATTAAAGAAAAAATATTATTATTATTATTAAATGCAATGCAGCAATTTGACATTATCAATAGGGCTGTACCGAATAGGTGATTGCTACTTATCAGCTGAATACGAATAATTGGACCAACTATTCGGCCAAATACGAATATGAATAGAGTACAAAATAGGTCTACAGACAACTTTCAAAATTTCAAATTTAAACAAAAGTTTCAGTTCAGTAAATTTAGTACATAAACAAAAAGTAAACAGTTAACAACATATAATTTCTGCATCCTTCTGCCGATCTGTGTATACTCACTATAGCAGTGGGCAGCATGTGCAGAACAGATATCACCACTATTTGTATTAAGTCCGACTGCTGCTAATCGGCCAAATACCGAGTAGCTATTTAGTTTGCTGTTCGACCCAATGCAAATACGAAGCAAGTGCTCAGTACAGCTCTAATTATCAGGACACTTATGTGAGAAAGAGAAGCCGATTTTTTGACGACTTGGTTCAGGTCTCTACTGAGACTGCTGCTGTGTAGGAACGTGCAGCAAGTCATTCACTCACACTGCTCACTACTGTCTGGTGCTACTCCATTAGAAAGTGACATTTAATAAATGTGCAATAATAAATAATAATACTAACTAGAACTGTTGTTCTTTTAAAAAATTTAATCAAAATTAATTGCACGATCAATTTTTTTAATCGCAATTAACTGCAAATTAATCGCAACACATTTCCTTAACATATATTAATCTTAAAAATTTATGTTTCAAAAGACCTTGATTAATAAAAATGCATAAGTAAGTACTTCCTATTACAATAACCTTTGGCTTATGCCCATTGAATTTCTTAATTAAATTTTAGTTTATTGAACATTTCTGTATAACAGACATACAGAATTGAAACACTGTTCAAATCAGTAAACTGCTCAAAATCTGTTAATTTTTTAGTCTGAGCAACCTTTACAATGATATAGGCCCAAATGTAAAAATTGGACTACCGGTTTTCTGACTATTAAAATTAATTATTTATCCATCCAATTGTTTAGGCGTACCAGTTTATTTACATTGGCTGGTTCAATGGATGCTCTCTTTAATTAACAATGGTACTACTGAACCTCATCAAGTTGGTCAGAATTTTTCACAAGAGGCTGCAGGTCTTGCCAAACTTCATTTCTTTTGTCCTTCTATAAGCATTTAACTTATTATTTGAAGCCTGGATCCATTGGTCTTGCCATCGCCTGAAGATCAACCAATGTAGTTTGACGGGGTGAGGAAACAACCTTAGTGGACGACGCGATGTGGCCGATGTCGACGGTTCATTGCTAGCGATAAATGCATGTTTTGTTTCGTATGTAGGCGATAATTGAGCGACGAATTCATAAGATTCTTGCATTAAAAATTTTAATCGCAAAATTTAACGCGTTAATCGCATACGTTAATTGCGATTAATCAACAGCCCTAATAATAACATAATCAAAAGGATAATTCGCTTACATTCGTCTACCTGATCTTCTGAGGTGAATCCATATGAATTTCATATTAATATTTAAATATAATTTCCCTAATTTTTTAAATCCTTATCGATTACATGTAACTATGGCCATAGATATAGTAGTAACATAATAGTTTATTGTAGCCATCATGATTAAGGTTTAAAAGTTTGGCAAAATGTAATGTAATGTAATGTAATGTAATGTAATGTAAATCTGTAATGTAATGTAAATCTTCGAGAATTTCTCAGCGCCCACAAAAGCCACGTCAGGGAGACCAGCTTATTCACCGGCGCTATATCAAATCAAGTCCGCAATAGCCAGAGCTGCCGTTTTCGTTCCGGTGCCAGGTCAAAATCCGGGGAGGTCAAGCCGAGGAGACAGCGTGGTGCTACGGTGGTTGTCGGTGATGGTGGTGGTTGGGTGATGGAACCTGATTGGAATCTGGATAGGATAGGTTGAAGAGTTCGGTTTTCAGTCGTGAATGGAATGCAGCAGAGGAGAGTGCAAGCGGAGGAGAGGTTGAATTATTGTTTGGAGGTGAGACTGCAGGAGAGATAGGAGGGTGAGCGAATATAAAAACTGCCAGGGTAACCAAGTCCATTCAAATCAAGTGCCCATCACTCCATCACTAGTTAATACATCAATCATCCAATGTTCAGGCTGATGCTGAAGTAGGCGCAAAGAAGACGAGAGAGGACTATTGGCGGCGGAAATGAACCGGTTGAGAAGAATAATAGGTCGAAGCAGAAGCGACAGCATTAGAAACCAGGTGACCAGAAGAGAGCTGGGACAGAAGGAAAAATTATTGATAAAATCAGGAAGAAAAGATTGTCGTGGTTGGGACACGTGCTGAGAATGGATAGCAACAGACTTCCAGCCGCGGCACTGCATGGATATATGTGGAGGGAACTAGAAACTGAGGAAGACAGAAAAAAACATGGATGGACAACATACGAGACAATCTCAAGAAAATGAATATGGATAATGAGAGAGGCAACAGAGAAAACCAGGAATAGGGAAACATGGAAACGCCATGTTGAGGACTCATTATCGGCCATGGTCTGACAGAGGAGAGAGAAAGATATCCAACAGGTTGCATTCAAATCATTTATATCAGCGGTTCCCAGCCCATGGCCCGTGAGTCAAAAGTGGCCCACCAGGCCTAAAAAAAATGGCCCGCATCTCTAAAGAATAAACAAAAATATACGAAAAAATCACAATTTGGCCGGATAGAACACGTAATTACTTTCTATTACAAATTATTATATTTTGGCGTCTATACATAACATCAAACATTCTATTTTGAATCAATTACAACAATTCTATATGCTTTTAGTTAGTTAAATTTGAGCCTTGTGGCCCCCTAATGTCCTTCAACTAAGAAAAAGTGGCCCTCGTGTCCTCCAACTTAGAAAAAATGGCCCTAAAGGCAAAAAAGGTTGGGAACCACTGATTTATATGCACAGTTTAGCAGATTCAAAGCTGGTTGAGCAGTCACCTTTGCGGGTAGGTCATGATATCTATCAGCCAATCGCACTACTACTCTGAAAGAAGAACTTTAACTCATAGAGTTTAGCAGAGATGTTTCAAGCATAGTTACCGCTGTTTTTGGTGTGGCACCAGGTCCGCCGAGAAGTGACGCAGAGGAAAAATGCCCAGGTGCCAGGCCGTGCTTAGGAGCCTGGCGGCTGGCTTGCTTTATAAAGTTTGATTTATGCCTTTCTATACATAATACTCTTTTAAATTCACAACTAAATAAAATCAGAGTTGAATATATAAATATAATATACGACAGTAACACTCATACCCGCACATTTATCATTTTAATTTGTTTCCTTTATTATACTCATGAAGCCAGTTTATGAAAATTTAGGGGTCTGTGATTGCTCTGCCCAGGAGCTCAGAATTTTTGTCGCTGGCCTGTGCAGCACCGACTACTAATCAAAACCTAATCATATGTAAGTCAGTATGTACAGTATTTTCTGCAATGTTTGGGCCACTATATAGGCTACTATTGTGCTCTGTTTGTGAAGCTGTTCTTAGAATATATAATATCTTCATTTACTTTCAAACTGGCACATCACAGTATGATTACAATTCACAGTACTTATGAACGTAAGATCACAAGTTATTACAGGGATTGAATTCAACTGTCTGGCAGCCAAGCAAGATGCCCATAACATCCTACTATAATCAACACATCTGCCGAATGAAAGGTTAAGTGGACATATGGGAGCCTTTGGGAGACTACCCATCATCAGTCTGCTAAAACCTAATCACAGAAGAGCAAAATATCTAGGGTCCACAATTTCTGCAGCCCGCAGAACTTCAAGCTCAGACATTAATTCTTTAATATTGAAGCAAGAAGTTCACTTTCTTTAGGAACTGAATTTGCTAGAACTAGTTCTGTAAATTCTCTGTTAAGTGCAAGGGTCCTCTACTATGGAATAGTGTGCCACAAAGTCTGAAAAATTCTCCAAATTTATTAATCTATAAAAAATACCCCTTAGGCAAATGGCTAATAGATGCCCAAGAATGAAATGGACATTTTTCTTTACCTTCCTTCAAGAGTGCTCCGTTTATTGCTTATTGGATTGATGTGCTTATATCTCATTGATGTGCTGATAACATGCTGTGTCTAATCTGAATCAACTGTTGTCATAATCTGTATTTGATCTACATCTAATCATGGTGTACTACCATCAAAATAATTCAATAGTTAATTGGGGGCCCTGTTAGTGGGATTCCACTCTTCTGGATCTCCCATTGTGTCCACTACAGAATGAGTTTCTCCTTAACTACATGTAGTACACACCTATAGATCAAGCCTCAGGTGACTTGCTTTTCTTGTATATATCACTTTCCTTAATACTTATACATCTAGTCAAATCATGCCATATGATAAACGTAGGCCTATAAGTAAACTACCCTAATTGGATAATTAAGGTTTTTAGTATCAATTGGTGATACTTGTAATGCTGTTTATAATTTTTGTTTTTTTACCTTTGCTGCAATGAACCAATAAAAAATAGAAAAATTGAATAGAGAATCGAAAAGATTTGCAGGCCCTTATTTTATCATTATACTTACCAGTATCAAAGCTAATCACTGTTTTACAGAATTAGGTAAAGTTAGCAAAAGTAAAATATTACCCACCATTCAGACGATGTAGCAAGTTGAGAAAATCTTCAAGACTTTCATCGTCTGCCAAGAAAAAATCGTATCCCGCTAAATTACTCAAAGGTTTAACTTCAGACAGCTTTTCAGCATCTTGACTTTCACAGACATTGTGACTTGCACCATTGTAGAGCTCTGTAACAACACTGAACTTTGTAACAGTGACAGTATCAGAGGATGACATTTCTGGTATGTTTAGCCCTGGTTCTAACTTGGACTTAGGCTCTGGAACACTGCTGTCTGTGTGTGTTAGCTCAAACTCTACAAAATCAAGTTCATGCTTATACGGAGCAACAAATTCAGAATCTCGTAATAGTGAATCGATTTGTTGCATCAGTCTTTCACTTGCACCGCAACTTGCACTAACAGCATCAGACTCGGCTGGCTCATTCGATGCATTTCTTCTATTCACCTTGCCACCTACTTCCTGGCTTCTGCAACTAATGGCATTAGGTTCATCAGTGCCTGTCATATTTGCAGAACCACTCAAACTCAAATCAGAATGCAGACATGATATAGTAGTACCTGCTTCTGAAAAAGCATGCGTCATGCCAAGCTTCTGTTCATAACGCTGGTCTTTCAACTTGTCAATAGA
This sequence comes from Lumbricus terrestris, assembly GCA_949752735.1. Taxonomy (NCBI): domain Eukaryota; kingdom Metazoa; phylum Annelida; class Clitellata; order Crassiclitellata; family Lumbricidae; genus Lumbricus; species Lumbricus terrestris. Next base: position 21,340,258 of record OX457038.1, read on the forward strand.
ATGTGCAGGAAGCAAGATTTCTGCATCAGTAGACGAGTTTGCCGGATTTGGTGAGTCGTCGACATCGCTGTTACAAAGCTGTTCATATTTTTGCTGACGACTCTTTCGATAGTCTGGTTTATTGTGCTTTCTTATCTTTGGACCCATCATATATTTTTAAATAAAAAGGCGCTGCAACATTCGCATGATTGATTAAGACTGGTAGTCGCATAGAATAAAACTTTTTCTGCGTTCTACCGGGACAAAATTCTAATCAAGGTGAAAATTATACCTGATGTGTAGAATTTATTGTTGAATCTAAAAAATCAAAATCTGACAAAATCTGACAAATCTAACTATTTTTAAAAAAATTTCTGAAATGATCTGATATTGGCGTGGGCGATAACAGAGGTTTCACGTATAGCAGACGTTGTTTGGATCATATCATTGCCTGCCGTCTTTGTATTTCCTTACCAGTCATTTGATTTCCTCATTGTTCTTGATTGTTAACAGCAAAAATCAAAGTATGTTTTACTACAACGAAAAGTTGTGTGTGATATGTCGAGTTTTATTTGATGAAAGTAAGGCGAGTGATGTCAAAGTCACAATGTCTGACAACAGGCATAGAAACACTCCTCGAGTACAGTGAGTTACACTATGATGGAGTATTTACGAGGGAGACCCAGCCTTGTTTGTGTTCACAGTAGCTGTCGGAAAAATACACAAATAAGAAATTTTGTGACAGTCAAAAAAGGCATGTACTGTTTGACGAAAGTAGTGTAGCTCTAAAGGAAACTAGGTCTGTAGTAGGCTACCAGTTGCTTTTGATTGGAAGCAACATTGTTTCTTTTGCTACAAACCAGATAAGCGAGACACAAGTGCCGTTATGACCTTCCCTTTCGTGATAAATTAATTGAGAATTGCCGTAAAAAGGTGACCCTTTGGCAACTGCCGTCCTAGGTCGGTTAGAAACTTGTTGTGACTTGGTTGCAGCTGAAGCATTTTACCATAGAGCTTGGTATCAGGCATTTGTTTTGAAACCAATTGATACCTTCTGTTCTGGGCAGTGATAATGCATCAAACACTAGTTCTAATCGTATCGTAATCTTGAGACTTCTACAGCACCCGCCGCCCACAAGAGCCAAGTCGCGGGACCAGCTTTTTCACAGGCGCTTATTAAAAAAAAATTGATAGGCAGCGGGTCAAGTCCGAAGAGTCAGGCAGGCAGATAGATAGATAGACGGCTAAGGTGGGTGATATTTTAGAGTTGAAATGATGAGGGAAGTGAGGAGAAGAGGAAGAATCAGGATAGGATTTGTGAAAGAGCAAGGTTTTCAGTTTTGAGTGAAAGACCTGTGGGGATATAGCGAGAGGTGGAGTTTTGGTGAGTTCGTATGATGGGTTGGAAGTTTGACGTAGTGCTGGCGGAAGTTTGTTCCAGAGAGGTGGAACGGCAATGGCTATCGAGCGGTTTGCGAATTTCAGTGATGGGAGGGCGAAGCAGTGTAATGGAGGATGAGGAGCGTGTTGAACGAGGTGGCTGGATGGTGAACAATTGACGAAGGTAGAACGGCTGGGATGATTGAAGTATATTGTAAGCGCCTCTGAACGGTTCACACTACTAGAGTCGCTTTATAAATATTTAAATACAATAAGTGAGTGAGAGGACTTTGTATTCGATGCATTCAGGTATTTTGAGCCAGTGAAGTGATTTCAGGACAGGAGTCATGTGGTGATGTTTGGAGGTTTTAGTGACAGCACGGGCGAGGGCATTATGGATAGCTTGGAGGCGGTTAATTAGGGTGATATCAATGTTTAGGAAGAGAGGGTTGCAGTAGTCAAGTTTCGCATGAACTATAGATGTGGTGATTGTGGATGCAGTTTTGAAGTCAAGCATAGGCGGATTCTTCGAAGGTCGCGGATATGCAATTATGCATGAAGCAAGAGTGTGAGAGTTGGGTGATGTGATCAGAGAAGCTCAAGTTTTGATCGAAAATAACACATAGGTTTCTGACAGAAGAATTTAGAGTAAATGTGTGGGTGTATGCATAGTCAAGGTTGATGGATATAGAGGGATCTGGGATTTTCTTGAGTTGCTCATGCAGGCCTATAAGAATAAATTCAGTTTTGGAAGGGTTCAGGCACAGGAGATTTGAGGTCATCCAGGAGGTGATTTGGGTGACCACACAGAGAAGATTATCTATGGAATCAGAGAAGCTGCTTGGAGAGAAAGAGATGAATAATTGGGTGTCGTCAGCATATAGATGATGCTCGACTGTTGATGCCTTTATGAGTGAACTGAGTGGAGTGGTGTAGAGGATGAACAAGAGGGGCCTGAGGACAGAACCTTGAGGAACACCACAGGTTAGAGGGCATGATTGAGATAACGTGTCAAGTGTTTTGACTGAGAAAGAGCGTGAAGAGAGATAAGACAGAATCAAAAGGAGAGCAGTGTCAGTAAAGCCAAACCAGGAAGACAGTCTTTGGAGTAGTATATGTTGTGGTCGATGGTGTCGAAGGCTGCAGAAACATCAAGGAGGCAAAGGCAGGAGACTTGTTGATGAGAGATGGCAGAAACAAGTTTATTGTAGAGGGAAGTGAGAAGTGTTTCGGTTGAGTGCTTTTTAGTAAAACCGGACTGGTTTGGGTTAAGGAGTGAATTTGAAGTCAAGTAGTCATTGATCCGAGAGAGTACAACACGTTCTGTTAGTTTAGAGATGAATCACAGGTTAGAAACAGGTCGATAATTTGAAAGGATTTCCTTATTCTAGTGCAAGGTTTGGTTGGCCTGTTGACCTAGAAATGTCTGGTGCTTTTGAGAAACTCTGCAGTTGGCTCGAGGCTTCTGACGATGAGCTGTACACATTGGATGAACAACTGAAGGACAAGATGGGTACATTGTGAAACAACTCTCAGTCGGTTTATTCTAGTAAACAATTGAAGCGGAAGTTGGAGTATAGATATGGAGAACACATATTTTTCTCTTAAATCAATGGACGCAATCTTCCCTTGTTAACTCCAATGCGCCCATCAATTCTCTTACCGCTCTTGGTTTGGTTGCAGATTTAGATATTTCTTCAGCATAGCTCTCTGCATTTGGTTATCAATCCATCTGGTTCAAATCCGGAGATTTGGGGCCATTGGCTTTCTCAATGAAACCAGAACAATCGAGCCGATCTCCTTTCATTCACGGAAAATCGTGCTAAGTGACTTCTCAGTGACGTGCAGTTACGCTGGTACCCTATTTCTTTTTAAAATAGTGAACAATGCTATTGTGATCATCTGGCAATATCAAGGCTATTGGATAACAATTATTCGAGATAAGACGTAATAAAATCGTGTTTTTGTTACTTTTTGCTGCGTTACGTCTTTGAATCGTCAAAAAACGGTGGATGGCCTCACTAAAAGTGGCATAACTTTTTTCTTTTTGAAATATTGTGATTAAATCTGGCCATCATATGCAGGTATGAATTGTCTTTAAGCCTCTAAAATTTCATTTCGATATTCTTACTTCTAGCCAAGATATTTGCCAGAATAATTAGATCGGTTTATGCTACTTTTTGTTGCGTCGCGTTTTTGAATCGTCAAAAAAACGATGGGTGGTCTCACTAGAAGTGATATAACTTTTGTTCCGTTTGAAATATTTTGATGAAATGTGGCCAAGATGTGTAAATATGAATTGTCTATAAGCCTGTAAAATTTCATTTGGAAATTCTTACTTTTGTCAGTATATTGGCAAAAAACGTAGGGGGGGATATTTTTTGACCCACCCTGTACTGTTTTCGGCTTTCATACTGTATTATATCAATGTCTGGGTGATCATGCAGATGTAATGAGCAGTAGAACACTTTAACTTAGATGGATATTTCAGGTAAAACATGTAGGAATAATTTGATTAGTAGTAAAAGACAATTTTTGCTTTCGGCTGACGGCCATCTTGCATTTTCTCAGTAAAATGGTTGTTCGCAACATTTTTTTGTGTCAGATTTTTTACCACATCTTTTATATATGTGAAAACTATGTAAATAGTAGGTGCTTGGCTTGATTAGATTTTTGTCTAGGTGGTTTAACTTTTCTCCTAGGCTATGGGCTGGCATTTCAGACAGATGAACCACGATCAGTTAGCTAGGCTTAGATCAAATTCCATCGGCAGCGAATCGTGATAAACCTAATTTCTATAAAAGTTTTGATATAGGACTTCTCGATTTTTAATAATCAAAACAAACTATTATAATCAATATCGAAAAGAAACTCTAAGCGCACACTGCCAGTGCTAGATGTCACTACAGTACATATTTATATGCCTTTGAAAACTTAGTGTATGCGACTTTTGGGCCACTTTTAAAAGTGATCTCGCGACCAGTTGATTTCAAAATAGGCCTTGCCAAGCATAATAATAATAAATAATAATCTTTTATTTAATTGAGCGCCTGTGACACGAAACGGAGTATCCCCCTGAAAGCTATCCGGGGGGATGAATTAATCTATCCCCCCGGATGGAATTAACCGGTCTATATTATCCGGGGGGATAAACCATTCTATCCCCTTTTTGAAAAATGCGCATAATAAAATAATTTATGCTGCAATCAAAATTTAGAGTGGCTCTAATTGTTTTAAGTGTCCTAAGCAATGCTCAGATAAAGGCAACTCGAATTTATTTAGTGACTCTGAATGTTCTTAAGTGTTTTAAATGTTTTAAGTGCTCTAAAACAGGGCAAAATGGGGCGCGGTGGTGTAGTGGTGGCGTCGTTGCCTTGAAGCCGGAAGGTTCGAGGTTCGAATCCACCTCACCGCGTAGGGACCTTGGGCAAGTCCTTCACTCACAATTGCTCAGCGCTTCGGCGTGAAACTCCGATGCAGTGTCCGCTCTGCATTCGGGAGCGCCTCTGAGTAGAGAGAGCTTGAAGGGGCGCTATAACAAGTGCACATACAAACAAAACAAATTATTTAGTAGGAATAAACATACCTGTTAGTGTCAATGTTCAAAACAAAGCAGATGAAAATTAATTTGCAAAATAAATACACGCGGAAGCGTTTTTTCGACCTTTTTTAATTTGGGGGGATATAATTAATACGGGGGATACTCTATTTCGTGACACCTGCAAACGCACTGCGCTTTACATTTACAACTCATTACAAGTTATGCTGTAATCTTAATTAAACTTAACTACTAACTGAACAGACAGCTTTGCAATTACAACGGCGCTAATAGCAGCCTACAAAGCATATCCGCCCAACGGGGGCTCGAACCTGCTACCTTTCGCACTCTTGGCCAGCGTGTTAACCATTACTCTACCGGGCCCCCGCAGGGATGCCACTTTTAGCTTTTTCCACCTAGATCTAAATTTTGGTCTTGTCTAGGCTAGCACGCATGGGACGCAGTGGCTCAAGCTGCTGCGAAGCGACTTTGGGCAAAGTTGCTTACCCATCATTGTCTGTGGGGAAGGCAACAGGAAACCACCTCACTCATCTCATCTTGTGAACACCGACCACAAAAATTGTAGGCCTAGATTTTGGAGCAAAAAACTATAATAAAGTCATCGGAAAGTTTTTCAGAAAAAGGAGCAAATTTTGGTCGGATGAATAAAAAGATCATCAGAAATATAAATTTTAAGGGCGAAAAATCGAAAATCCATGTATTATCATAAATTCTTTTATCTAGCTTTTTCTAGCCTTTTTTCGACCGGATCTGACCTTTTTTTAAATCAGAGTGGCATCCCTGTATGACCCCGCGACCGATTCCCGATTATTACGGTAATTTAATATAGTGTAAAGGTAAACATAATTTATTTGTTTGGTTACCATTTCGTAATTTTGTTTGGTGAATTAATATGACAATAAAAAATTTGATATGCTTTGCTTAGGATTCAGGTCAGAGGGGGTCCGGTAGAGTAATGGATAATAAAAATAATAATAATCTTTTCTTTAATTGAGCGCCTGCAAACGCACTGCGCTCTTTACATGTTCAAGTTATGCAGTAATCTTAATTAACATCAAACTTAACTATACTAACTGAACAGACAGCCTGCAATACACGTAGTTGCGTAACAACCATGTAACGAGAATGGACAAAGTCCACGGCCCCCTGAGATCCTAGGGGCCCCAAGCTAAGCCTATTAAAAAGTTTCAGGTATTTTTCCGATTGATAGTTTCAGACTATAGATCCTGCAGTCTAACCATATAATTATGTACATTATAGCTTGTATGACAGATGCATGGGTATGATGAATGATACGCAGGTCCTCAGAGGAACGTGTGTCGTGTCTGTCAGAACTCTATGGGTAATCTGAAATGCTAGTATTTGACCCTTAGTAGAAGTCAACACTCATGCAGTTGTACATGAGGCAGCTGAGGATACATTCATCCTGGGACGTCTAGGTTCATCCTAGTGCACGACCAGAGGTGCATAGGCTACATCACTTTACCATGTTTTTCCGCTCACTCAATTCCAGCATTAAGGAATGATGCTTGAAATAGTATCTGCTTTCTCCTCCTCTCCCTCCATCCCTCCCTCCTTCTGTGTGTCTGTTGCAGTCTGTCTCTTCCAGTGTCTCTAAGCTTATAATTAGACCTATGCAAACTAAGCGACCGACGCACATTAAACATTACACACAATTTGCAGTTTTCGTTCCTTCCTACTCATAATACAGTTGCTCATTCATTTACTTTTAAATATAATGCTTAAACGAGAAATATTCAAAGAACTACAGACCACAGTAAGTATACACATTACACACACACATGAGCATGTGTGTGCGTGTGCATGCGTGCGCGTTTGTGTGTATGAGTGAATGCATGATTGATTGATCGATTGAGTCTCTGAGTGAGTGAGTGAATGAGTAAGTGAGTGTGTTATACTGTGTAGGCAGTGTTTTAGTGTGTTTGGGATGTAGCCTATAGACCAATACATTTCGTTTTCTAAAAATCAAGTCAATTTGGGACGTCTGGCAGCCCTACTTAGGCAAAAAAAAATAATGTTGTGTTTCCGGTAACCCGACCGACCCTCTTTCATTGTCGCGACCCAAATAATTTTGCTAAAAATTTTTATTTAAACAAATTTTACTAACAAAAAATTTGTTCTAAAATATTTTTTCAAAAATTTATTTTATTTTATTTGTATTGACATAATACGCTGACATAATACGGTGACATTGCCTTCCATATAGAGTTAGATCTTAGGCCAAAAAAGTTGTTTCCCGTAACCCGATCGACTCACTTTTATTGCCGTGACCCGTAAAGTTTTGTGTAATTTTTTTTATTTACAGACTTACAGTGACATTGCCTTAGAGTTTCACACCTACCTAACAACTTCCTGGTTGCCAGTCTTGAGAAACCTCTAGCCTTATCAGTCTCACTTGAGCCACCTCTAACGGTGACTAGGGAAAATAAACCTAGCAACCTCTAGGTGTAACTAGTCACTGGCTCGGCCAGTCTGGAACGACCCCTAGCAGTGATGTTCTGTTCGCACTCATCTTCCCCTTCCCTTCCCACTTTTTCTTACCAGAAAAGATGTCAACAAAATGAAATTAATAGAATTGTTTTCTAGAGCAATTTTAGGTGCAGACAGTCGGGGGAAATAGGCAGTTTATACTTGCTTAGAACACGTACTTTGTTGCAGCATGTACCTTTATGCAAAAAAGAGTAGTTGGGTATAATTTTTCGGATACTCACTGTATAAAAATATTTTACCAAAATAAAAAAAAATTTCGACCTACCTACCCAATTTTTTAGAGCTCTGTTGCCGGAAACACAACATTATTTTTTTGGGCCTTATCGTTTACTAGATCATCCGGATATGGTCTTTTTCATAATACTGTAAACTTTCGCCCCCTTGATGTCGTCGCTATCTCATCGAAGGGGGACGCCGAGGGAGCAATGGATGGATGATTATGAAGAGGCGTTGTAGCTTGATAACCTAGAGAGTCAGAATTCGGAATAGGTTGCAAAACGGAATGGTTCATTGAATAGGAGTCGTATATTTCAGAGTTAGCGGTTATTCTACCAGGACGCCGCTCGAGTGGAATAAAGGACATATCGTCGCCGGTTCTCTGTCCGAGAACGCCCGCCGCCAGGGGTCGGGCTGGGTCCGACTGCTCCCTGCCGTAGTCTGCTTCTAATTGGCCTGACACCACGCTAGCGTGCCACAACTGCATGAGTCCTACTCGGGCATCCGCTCGGGCCTCGTCGTCCGCCGCGGTTGTAATTATAGTTTCCCTCTGATCCCGTGTGAATGCGTCTTCTGCTCGATCGCAGGCGGAGTTATTAATGTTCGAGTACACGTGGGCAGTATTAAGGGTTGAATCATGGGAGGAATGTTTTTGTTGGGTTGCCATTTTATCTTGCATCAGTTCACCAACAAACAACACACAAAGATTCGCAAACTTAATCACCACTCGCAGTGTATTATCATTAAAGTAAAATCGCAAACAAACTGTCCGATTCAACTAAAATTACTAAAACCGGCCATATGACAACGTGTCAGCCATTACAGAACGCAACCAGAAAAAAGGAAAGATCTTAATCTTAAAGCGTTAACTATCAGTCGGTCGCTATGGGTAATTAATTGGCGCCCGCTAAATCTCGGCGGTTTCCACTATACCGTTTGGCCGTATCACGTGGCACGTGAGCTAAGGGCTGGTCCTTTACACTCTCCCCCACCTACTCAAGTGGTGAAACCACGGGGAAACCAACAAACGGTACTGGACCATTCAAACAACGGTCAACCCCTCTACAAATTTCCATACCTCGGGCCTATATCAAAATACAGCATCCGGCAAATGTAAATCTGGACTACTGGTTCCGCCTACCCAAATGGTGAAACCCGGGAAAAACAAACAGTAGATGAACCATTCAAACAACGGTCAACCCCTCTACAAATTTCCATACCTCGGGCCTAAAGCATCCGGCAAATGTAAATTTGGACTACAGGGTCACCGACTGTTCCTACCCATGCACCCAATGTTATAACGCAACTGTAACAAAGCGCTCCAACAGAATGCAGAAACAAACTAACACGAAACAGTAGAATCATCCTTAGCCTGCTACATGATTAACTATCGCACGACCCAGGGTCGTCTGTTTCCTTGCACAATCCGTTAATCAGAAGTTCGGGTTCGGGCAACACAAACACTTATCTAGGTGATTGACATCACCAACACGGTTTCACAACGGTGAATAATACGTTTTTCACAACGGTGAATAACTGGTCAGGGCGTGGTTTATAAACGAAACCGAACAGGAAGAACATGGGGACGGGTTGGTCTGGGGACAGAGTTCAGTTCCTCGTCTCGGACAAGTTCGTCAAGTCCCAAAAGTTCGTCTCGATCAGTAACATCGTTCGAGATCGGCATATCCCAGTCCTTCGGACAGTCTCTCCCAAAGTTGTTCAGTCTGTCCACGTAAACCAACTTCGGCTGAGCACGGGTCGACCTCGGTATTCGATAGAGCACAGGTCCACTTGGTCTTGATACCGGCGTGTCGACGGGGACAACCGTACCATATCCATTGGCCAGGTCCGAATGCGGCTGGGCGCACTCGACCATTGTATCGAACAGTCCGATGCTGCACGAACTGCTGAAAGTGAGTTCGCACCCGACGATAGGTGCCCTGCATCCGGTGCAGGCGTTGATCCACCAACTCGTCCACTGTTTGGTCGCAGAGTTCTGTCGCCGAACCATCGCCAAAGACTAGGCCGATGGGCGCGATAACATCTCGTCCCACGAACAGGAGGTTGGGGCTGAATTTCGTACTCGAACGCTCGGTAGCGCGGTTCGCAGCCATCACTTCAGGCAAGAGGATGCTGGAGTCGTCTGGAAGGGACTCTTCCGGTCGAAGAAGAATTCGCGTAGTCTGCACCATCTCCACATGATGCGGTCGACGTGAGAGTTCGTCAGCGGAGGGTCGCGCGGAGTCGGGTTGGGGCTGATTCTCGAAATCGCACTCTTCAACGACGGTGAGACACGGGGCTCGCAGTTGAGAGGGCGCAGTCTGAGTCGGCCGATCGTTAACTTCTAGCGGAACGTCGTCAAACACGTTCTGCCGAGGAGAGGACAGCAGGATGTCTGGGTCACCAGACACATCGACTTCTGTGGTTCGAGCAGGTAGCGACGCACTGGTTACAAGAATGTCAGATTCGAGCACTTGTGTCGGTACAGGACAGGGTCGAAAGTCGTCCTTCTTGGTGGGAAGAACGGCAAACACCTCCCCATACGCTTCGCTCGTAGGTGGCGCAACAGTTCTTGCCAACGATATTTTCCGACATCGCGCAGTTTCGGTTGCACGAGACAGTGCGTAGTCTCGTCCCTGCAGTTGAATTGACCGTTCGCGGAAATTCCAACTCGCGTTCTGCTGTTCCAGCCAATTGAGTCCCAGGATCATCTCGTTCAGCTCCTCGCTGACGAGGCACGGAATCTGGAAAATCCGCCCTGCGATTTCACCTTGCACAGTAATCTCACCCAGCACACGAATGCTGGTGCCATTGGCCGCGTTCAGGAGCTGTCGCGATTCTCGCATGTCTTGAAGACGTACTAACGAAGCAGGAATTAACGACATCTCACTTCCTGTGTCAATCAGAGCGAGGATCTTGCGCCCATTTATCCGAAGTGGCAAGTACGCGTTAGTACTTCCTTGGATATATCTTGCGTTAGCTATCCTTTCTCCTTCTTCTTGACCTTGTACGTCTGTCCTTGCTTGTGGACAGTCTTTCCGGAAATGTCCTGGCTGCAAGCAGAGAAAGCACCGACCACCACTTCGTCGATTCCTTCGACCTTGCGTCTCTAAATTGTTTCTCGTTCCTCCCTCCGATCTCTGTCGATTTTCCATCGGCACATATCGAGGTTCTACCGAGTGTCTTTCCCTTCCGTCAGATGCTTGCAACGTTGGCCCACACCACCACCGTTCCATCTGCAGTTGACGCTGTTCCATGTTAGCCATTTGCTCCGACAATCTACGAAGCAATTCTTCGCTAGAACTGTCATCTGTTCGGATCGCTTGGATTCGTCCCGATCTACGCTCATGGTCTCCAGTTCTACCTCGAGTTGCTCGATTCGCCTCTAGTCGAATAGCACATCTGCACGCTGCTTCGAGGTTAGTCGGTTCGCGGTCTCTCACGCATAGGGCAAGCTCGGAGTCGTCTATTGCGTCGAGAAATGCATCGATGGCGACCATCTCACTCATCTCCGTGGGCGGACCAGCATAGGCCAGCACCATCAGGCGTCGGATGTCTTGCGCTAATTCTTGCAAGGACTCTTCTTTTCTCTGTTTTCGCGCACGAAGTTGCGTACGATATAATGTTGTCTGGTCCGAACATCCATATCTGCTCCTAAGTCGCTTTATCAGATCGCTCGAGGATGACAGACCTGAGGCGTGAAATTCCCACAACAGATGCGCTGCTGGTCCTACCATGGCACACATCAATTGGTTCACCTTTTCGTCCTCGTCCCATCCATTCTGTCTCGAACAGATCTCAAACTTGACTAGAAACGCTTCCAGAGGCGTTTGACCATCAAATTTCTCTAGTTTCAGCCACTGCTTGTGTCTGTCTCTTGGTTGTTTCTTCGTTTCATCCTCCGTACATGATTTCGGTTCGATGGTCGGCTTATATCTCAACCCATCGCCTTCAACTAAAATCACTGGACGAGTTTCTAACGGACTGGTCACCAAGGCACGACTTAACGTTTGTCCGACTTCCGTGCACAGCCCAGGACCATTGCTTACACTTTTTCCACTCTGCTCGCAAATCTCACTGAGATGCCTACACAGTTCTTGTAGTGGTGCTAAAAGGTCTTGCAATTGTCCAGTCTGGGTCGTCGTCGTGTTCTTCTTTAGTCGTGAAGAATTAATGCTAGTTCCATCAACTTCTTCCATTCCCCTTGCGTACTCTTGTTGACATATACTCCTTTTCTTCACTTCACTGCCTCTTAATATCTCGCCTCTCCTTTCATCTTTCCGTTTCTCTATTTCGTCTCTGGTCTCATTATCAACTCTCGAACACCTTTCATTCTCTTCATCATCTTTTAAGCGCAATCTCCAACTTCTGAAATCACTTGTAAGTTTGGGCTGTCCTGTTTCATCCATTTCAACACACCCCACACTTCTGGAATCACTTGTAAACTTTCGCCCCCTTGATGTCGTCGCTATCTCATCGAAGGGGGACGCCGAGGGAGCAATGGATGGATGATTATGAAGAGGCGTTGTAGCTTGATAACCTAGAGAGTCAGAATTCGGAATAGGTTGCAAAACGGAATGGTTCATTGAATAGGAGTCGTATATTTCAGAGTTAGCGGTTATTCTACCAGGACGCCGCTCGAGTGGAATAAAGGACATATCGTCGCCGGTTCTCTGTCCGAGAACGCCCGCCGCCAGGGGTCGGGCTGGGTCCGACTGCTCCCTGCCGTAGTCTGCTTCTAATTGGCCTGACACCACGCTAGCGTGCCACAACTGCATGAGTCCTACTCGGGCATCCGCTCGGGCCTCGTCGTCCGCCGCGGTTGTAATTATAGTTTCCCTCTGATCCCGTGTGAATGCGTCTTCTGCTCGATCGCAGGCGGAGTTATTAATGTTCGAGTACACGTGGGCAGTATTAAGGGTTGAATCATGGGAGGAATGTTTTTGTTGGGTTGCCATTTTATCTTGCATCAGTTCACCAACAAACAACACACAAAGATTCGCAAACTTAATCACCACTCGCAGTGTATTATCATTAAAGTAAAATCGCAAACAAACTGTCCGATTCAACTAAAATTACTAAAACCGGCCATATGACAACGTGTCAGCCATTACAGAACGCAACCAGAAAAAAGGAAAGATCTTAATCTTAAAGCGTTAACTATCAGTCGGTCGCTATGGGTAATTAATTGGCGCCCGCTAAATCTCGGCGGTTTCCACTATACCGTTTGGCCGTATCACGTGGCACGTGAGCTAAGGGCTGGTCCTTTACAATACCATTTTTGCAGCTAATTAATAAATTTTGTAGCTATGACTCGCTCTATGCAAAGATATATTATCCCACATAAGGCATCAATGCATTAGGTAGAGACAGGTTAAATATTCGTAGGCAGTATTCCCAAAATGGTATTTCATATTTTCTTTTCAAAGTGCATAAATTTTGAATAAAACATTCTGATTTCCGTGAGGTATCAGCTGACGGAAAACTGCTTCTAAGTGCACTCCCAACAAGGGATTCCTTTCCTTGGCTAGAGTCACATTTAATCTGCTAAATGCTAGTATCTGCATTTTAATGACTAAGGTATACATGTGCATTAGCTGTTGGAAATAATGCCTCAAAGCCGACTTGCTGTTCATCCACTGAGGCTGGAACCAGGCCAAGAGCTGTTCACATCTTTGCTGAAGTATGTTAAAGACTACAATCTCAAGGGTGCTTTCATCATGACTTGTTGTGGCAGTTTAACCAAAGCTACAATTCGACTGGCTGCCCACTCTCCGGTCACACCCAACAATGTAGGTACATGTATGCATTAAATAATATTCATTCATTCATTCATTTCAAGAATTTCTATTGCACCCCTTCAAGACGCCCACTGCTAGAAGTGCTGCAGTCCAACCATGGTTTGTTTGTATGTGCACTTGTTATAGCGCCCCTTCAAGCTACCTACTCAGAAGCGCTCCCGACTACAGAGTGGACACTGCATCGGAGTTTCACGCTGAAGCGCTAAGCAATTGCGAGTGAAGGACTTGCCCAAGGTCCTACGCGGCGACTTGAGGTGGATTCGAACCCGCAACCCTTCGGCTTCAAGGCAATGAACATACCCACTACACCACCGCGCCCCGCGGTTATGATTATGCAAGGATCTTGTAAAACACTGTCAACCCTAAGTGACAGGCGTATCTCCAATGGAAAACTATTCCAGACAGAAAGACCTACAACCAAGAAAGCGAGGCACTGACAGTCTGACAGGTTGAGGTTCAAACACTAGGGATCAAAAGCTCCCTGCTAGAAGCAGAGTGAAGGACTCGGCAAGCTAGCACAACATAGTGGACAGCATAGATGCGCTGGAGCAAAGCCAAGCAGACAGACAACGCCAAGCCAGTACAGCAATTGTCTGTACTCGATACATTGGGAGAGAGGCAGCCAGCATAGTGTAAGCTGAAACAGAGGCAAACTTAGGGATTTGCCCAATTAACCAGGTTGTACAGCCAAGAACAAAGTCTAGTTTGGCTATTAGAGGCAGACCAACCAGTATAGAGCAGCAGTAGTCTAAGCAGCTAGTGACAAAAGCATGGACAAGGGTAGTAGCAGTTTAATTATAGCATTAGGCAAAAAAATTAATGGTGTGTTTTCGTAACCCGACTGACTTACTTTTATTGCCGCGACTCGGATAATTTTGTGATTTTTTTATTTACATAATAGTGACATTGCCTTCCATATATGAGGTGTACAATTGAGACAGTATAACTATGGTATGGGGGGGATGGTTCAGTACATCCTCGTCGTCTCCCCTGGGCAACAGGACCTGGTCCTGGCTAAATCTGAACCAGGGAAGAAGGAGAAGGAGTCGCCTTTCACACCAACTGATCATGAAACTCAAATATGGAACCAGAATGCGGGACGAGAGATACCCAAAGATAGCGGTCAACGGATATGTGCATGGTAAAAGAAAAAAGGGAAGACCAAAGAAGAGATGGTTCGACATGATACAAGAGGACTGTCGGGAGATGGGTTTTTCCATACAAGAGGCTACACACAAAGCTCAAGAACGAGAAAAGTGGAGATTTTCCATAGCTGGGCGGCTGTCACGTGCGAAAGCATCGTCAAAGCCATAAGTCAAGTCACTAAAGCAGACGGCATAAGGGTCTGTTAATTAGAGCAATCCGTAGTGTCCCACGGTCAGTTTGACAAGGCAGATGGCTGGGGGGGGGGCGCACAGGGGCTTCTATCCCCCCTAAGCAACTGGGCGCAGTACATTTTCTTTCCCCCCTCTTTTCTGGACCGGCCTTCCTCTATGTATGCAATATAATGCAATCTAGCGCATGCCCTCCTCTAGTGTGGGAATGAAGGTTTGTCTGGAGAGGGACGAACGAGCATCCAGCAGACGATCGCCGAAGCATGTGTAGCGCCGAGAAGAGACCTGGTATGGGGAGGGAATGTACCCCTCCCCATAAGAAATTTTTGCGCTTTCCGCATTGCAATTTCAGCATTTTAAGCTGTCCTCTTAGCAAAATTACTCTACTGTTTCAGTGGAGAAATTGCTGCCAAAATTGGGCAGCCATAGATCTATGTTTTGCGCTTCATATCAGTGTGCACTCTTGAGGATCCTGTGTGGCCGAGTGGGTTGTAGCCCGCTCGCCGCGCCGGCGGAGCGGCGCGCCGGCGGAGCGGGTTCGATTCCCCGGTCGGATCTTTACATACTGCGGGTGGCTCGGTCGCAATATAAACGTGGAGTCGACGCTGATATCTTTGATATGAAAAAGAGTCGTTAAACCCCAACATTTCAGTGTGCACTCGAGAGGCGTTACATAAATTTTTAAAGTCCAATGCAGTACAATAAAATACAATGTAGGTCCTATACATTGTAAGCCCACGTAATAATGATGTTGCTTTACTAAGTGTTCAAGGACCAAATTTGACTTCTGAAATTTGAAAGATAACATTGGAGAGAAGCCATTTAGTTGTGCAAAATAGTATTTGTATTAACATTATTTTTTCAATTATAATATGATTGTATTATTTATTAAAATAGTAAAAACACAATTACAATCATGTAATAGGAAATTTTGTATAGTATATTATGGCTGTTATAGCAGTTCATGTAATTCAAAAATGCAGATAGTAGCTTATAACTAAAAACTCAGTGTATAAAGTGTATACATTTTGCTAAAACTATTAGGCCTACCATTTTGTCCAAATTTATATGGAGTGGAAGTATTTTCTGGGGGGATCTTCCTTTACTATCTTCCTTTAGCGATGCCTAGATTGAACGCTGCCCTCCATGTCCGATCTTCCCCCCAACCGACGTGAATTTTGGCTGTCTTCTGATTCCCCCCCTATTTTTCACTGGGTGCAAGCTGCGCCCGCCATGTATAGGGATAGAAGCCCCTGGGGGCGCAGAGTAACCTGCATGTGGGAGTCAAAAGGTTAAGCCTCTCTGTTAAAACTAAAATCTGGTATGAATGTAGTGAGTCAAGTGCATACTAAATATTAACAATGTTTGTTAATTAATTTTACAGACAATCAAAGAACTTGAAGGTCCATTTGAGATTGTCTCACTTGTCGGCACACTGTCTGGAGATGACGGTCATCTTCACATTGCACTGAGTGACAAAGAAGGTCACATGATCGGAGGCCATGTTGTGAGTGACCTTATTGTATTTACAACAGCTGAGGTCGTCATTGGTGAATGCACTGATGTGGAATTTGTCCGCGAGTATGACCCAAACTCAGGATTTCCAGAATTAGTTGTTAAGAACAGATTAAAAAATTAAAATGTTTGCAGACTTAAAGGAATTTATAACAAGTCTTTTAGACAGTCTGTGGTTTTCAGATTTCTTCACTGAACATGGCTGCGACATTGTTCAATCACCAGACTTGTATGTGAACACTCGAATAGAATCATCTGTCGTTTACTTATGGCTCTTATAAAGAGCTACTGTGCTCCAAAATCTGTTTTAAATGTTCTACATGCAGACTAATTATACACTTTCTTTAGCTTTAGAACTGTGATATATTGATATAATATAGACTTAAGTTGAGCCATGAGCAATTGAGCATGTTATATGTGACACCGGGGTCAAAACCAGGCACGCGTCGTTTTTGACTTTTTATTCAGTCATAGTGTAGCGACGTATAACTACGCTACGGGTCGCTAATATTATTTTATTTAATTTTTGATCGATTATGGGGTTTCAGGGATCTGATATATTTGTTTTATTTCTGTATTTTTGAGCTGCCTTGTGTGACCTATATTTTAATGTTGATTTGCGCTTGACACGGGTCACAGCGACCGCTGACGTAGGCAGCAGTCGTTGCTGTTTCATTAATTGGTATATGTTCACACGCTCTCAGCGATCGTCGGTCGCTGTCTTCAAAGGCCGCGCCGCTTGCAGTCGATGAGGGTAATTAAACTTTCGCACGCTCTCTGAGGTGGTCTGATGATCAGAGTGAGCGAGGAATACAGCCAGCCAGACAAGCACAGGCAGGGACACGGATTGAGAAGGAAACACCGTTGGCGTGTGGGTCTGTGTACGTGTGTTTTCTCAAGGTTGAACTGGTGCATTTGATGCCTACGTGATCAGCGGCAGATGGCGCCTTTCAGAAGGAGAGATAGAAGGAGAAAGATAGTGAGCTACAGACAGACGCAGAGATACACAGGAGAGGACGCACGTGGCAGCTGATTCTTGCCGCCTTGAAACAGCTGCGTTGCTGCTGGGTTTGCGCGCGCGGCTCGCTTGCTGGTCATGCGCAGAAAGGGGGACGCTCTCCTTGTCAGGCAGTAATAAAAGAGCAGCGCAACGCTGAGAGGCTGAGTTGCGCACAGGATCTCAGGGCGGTCGGATGTATTGCGGCGGTTGGTAGTTTTAGGCTCGATCAAGTTGGTGAAGCATGGCCAGGATAAGCGCCTGCTTGCACTAGTTGCGCATACACGGATTCTGTCGGCGATTCATTCTCTCTCGACATGGAGTCGATTAAATAAAAGAGTTTGTTTGTTGCGAGAAATACATCAGCGTCGCTGCAAGTTTTGTCTTCGCTCTCGCTTCGGATATATTCCTGGATTACTAATTCAAGGCCTCTCTTCGCCCTGTCACACGGAGTGATTTATCGTGGGCTTCGAATCGTCAGCGTTCTGAAATTGTGTTGCGAAGCGGTTGTTCGTATGGTTGCCTAAGGGCGTCTTTCTCAAACGGCTTGGATAAATAGCCGAAATTGTTGTTCATTGCGAGAAATCAGCATCGGATTTAGCTGATCTTTTCGGGCGTTTCAAACTCGACGCCTTTCTGTGTGTTTCGTCGCATATCTTGGATATCGTCTTCGTCGCTGTTCTTCGCACACGATCGGCTTTGTCCCTTGTCTTCGGACATAAGGTACGCTTTATTGGGGAATTAAAACGATCGGTTATTAAGATATTTTGGGCTGAACTGAAATTGGCTGTGGGACTTGAGAGTCAATCGGGATTTAATTTAGGCATACTCCGGTTGATAGGTGTTTGCATTGAATTGTTGCATTTGATTTTCATTGAATGTCTTTACAAAGGATAGGAACTGATAATTGAACTTACTGACTTTTATGTTTGATTGCTTTGAACATAATTGATGTCAATTGAAGATTCAAGTGATTGTGAATAATAAGAAATATTAATTAAACTTCTGACTTTGATCATTGATGGCATTGAATGCAACTGACGTTGAATGAATACTTGATTGATTGTGAGCTATAAAGATAGAAGTCATTTCTATAGCGCTATGGAGGAGTCTAGACCAGTCACTCCTGCTCAGCCTTCTAGGCCCCCTTCTTCTATGGAGATATTGCTCGAGGCAATACAGACTAATGCTAAGTCGACTCAGGAAGCTATGCAGATGCATGCCAGGGACACACAGGAGGCGATTGCCACGGTGGAGTTTAATGTCCTGGCAGTGCAATCAAATGTTAGCGAGGCTATTTCCTCAGTGCAATCAAATGTAAGAGAGGAGATAAGAGAAGAGATCTCGGCTGTAAGAGATAATGTCAGGGAAGCGCTGACGGAAGTTGTATCACGATTGGAAAGGCTAGAGGCGTCGCCGGTACCCAAGCCTGCTGTGGATTTGAACCCTGGTTACCTCACCGCTATTACCACTGCGGACGCGCCATACCACTCGACCATCGGCCTGGAAGAAACTTTGGGTGCTAGGCCTAAAGATTTCGCACACCCTGGTATATTGCGAAGAAGTGATAGATTGGCTAGTAGGCCGCCAATTTCATATAGGGATTTCGGCAGTCGAAATAACTGGCCACCCTTCCATCGTTGGGATTCGAACCCAGAAGTCACCTCCTCCTGTCCTCCCTCTATCTCTAGAGCTCGTCCACAGCAGCACGCGGTCCCATCGAGCGAGGATCCGGAAGTGGCGACTCCGGGGAGGTCGATAGGGGCGGGCGTTACAATATTTATACTGTTATTCTGTTTCACAATACTTTTTACAGAATGAAAATATCTTTTTTCTAACTGAAGTTATATTCGTTCAATTCTCTAATTTGTAAAATTATAACAATTGAGAAAATTGAATACAAAGGTTCAGAACATTTGTGTCATGAAGTCCTCAGCAACCATTACTTCATTTTTCTACAATTTTGCTGTCAATTAATGGTTATATTCTGTATTTTTTTTTAAATGGCATCTTAAAAGGTACCATTACAATGTGGAAACTCCAAAAAAATATTATTGTAAGCATAGCCTATATTTACACCACCTTTCTCTCGGCGCTATGCGCGTCTGCGATCGTCCTCCGGATGCTCGATTGCCTCCCCCGAAACCTGGATTCCCCCCACATTGTAATGGTACCCTTTTAAGATACCATTTTAGCAAATTTACCAATTATTTCAGTAAATTACTGATAAAAAGTGTTTTGTGATTTCAATCTGTATAATAATGGATGAGGGTAGTCATTTCAGATGCACCATTTTTTATAGTTTCGAAGTTCCTGGGGCAATTATTTACCGGACAGTGGACACCACTGTATGTATTAAATTTCTAACCGAATGGGTTGTGTAAATACCGGATTGTCTGGTTCATTACCGGACAAACGCCTGGCAACCCTACCTCCACCCCGAATATTACTCTAGTAGGTCCTATGGATTCTGTCATCGGATAAGATGACAAATATAATCAACTGCGTTCATCAGGCTGTGCTGGGTCACTCTTTTTTATAGGTTCAGGCACTCTGCAGTTTCAGACCAGCTCTACTGAACATTAATTTCATGATTAACCCTTACACATTGGTATATAGCAGAAACATTGCAGTCCATTCAAGCCCATTAAACAGCTTCATTGACTCTCAGTTACCATTAAATATCGTGAACACCTTGGTGCAAGTATTGCAAAGGTGATGGACACTGATAGTGAGCGAGTTGTAAAATCTAACTGCAGTGACAAAAATACACCGATCCAACAAGACCTGTGTCTGCTATTTATTCACAGCCCTACATGAAGGAGTCTCGTCTTCTTGCCAATTGCCAAAATGTAATGTGATGTAAAGTAATAGCATGCACTTGATCAGATTTTAAAGTATAAACATCCAATCACACCAACATTAGCAAAGAAATGTACAGTGAGGAAAATGTGTACATAGGCCTTCCTCTAAGCATAGTGCAATAAAAAATGCAGTCAAAAGAATTTCCAAACATCACAGACCAAGGATGCAAGCTTCAAATTCATAAATACCGTTTCAGTGAAACATCCAGCCAGCAGCACAGTTGACATAATTTATCATTATATATACATACAGAAATTTACATTGAGTCATTGTATGACACCCATACCAGGTATATACCGGTACTTATTCGGTGCTTACATACACATATGTACAGGGCCGTAAATCTGTATCTGCATCGGAAAGCTGCCCTTAAGAAACCTGTTTAATTTAAAAACATTACATAAGAATTGTAATTATTTTAATAATGCATTGAACAAAACAATCTAAAATTCCATTAGTGGGAAGAGAATGGCATGGAATTGTGGTGATGAAATTTCATCACATTTCCTACCCAAGTTCAGAAGTGGGAGGAAATTCCCACCCTCCCTCCTCCGGATTTGCAGCCCTTGCATATATATATATATATATATATATATATATATATATATATATATATATATATATGCATGTATAAATTGTACATAATTATATAAATACAGTTATACACACACCCATGTGCAGTGAAACACTGTTACAATGCTAGGCCGCCAATGGGAAGTATGCTACCAGAACCGCATCTTATGCATGTGCAAGTTAACGAGTCTACCACGTAGTCATACACGTTACACGTATATTCACATCCAGTTGCACCAAACTGGAGCAGCGTATATGTAGAGCAGCTTTCAAGTTTGCTTTGAAGTGGCTACAATATTAGTACAAGACATGAAGTAAAGAACTCTAATGCATCAACAACATGGCAAAATATCAAGTCTTTATATTAAGATTCAAACAGGACAATGGTGATGATAATAATAATAGACTAGCACAATGCATCATGTTTCATTCCAACACTTCAGTGAGCTTCATTCATCCCTTCCAACCATTTAGTTCTTCAATTGCCATGACATCTTTTCCATCATCATTTCCAATGCAGTGAAGTTAGTGATCATCAACTGATGACCTCTGCATTACAGGATTGCTCCACAGTACAGAATTTATTTAACACGCAAATTTTATGTGTACCCGTTTCAAACTGATAAACTAGCCTTCCAAACATGTCAAAAATTCATTCAGTATGTTTGGAGACCTCCACATGTGTTGGAATCTGATAGTCACCAAACATTGACATACATTCACAGTTCCCAGCCTTCAATAAAATTGCAGTTATGGAAGATCTGGTTATTGACCTGATTACGGCTTAGCTTTGGTGCACCACCATACGTTGATGCCTGCATTGTCTTGCGCAATGCGCATTGCACACATGCATGATAGTACCGTACTTCATAAGTTACAATCACCAACTGATCTTTCTACATAGTTCTCTTACTAAACAGATGTGAATTCAAAATTACACAACATTATGCAAACATAATTATAAATATCCAGTTGCTGAGGAAGACGGCTTCAGTGGCTGTTCTGCAGCCAACAGTGTTAGGTAATAGCAGCATGTTTACACAATAAAAGACGTCAATAATTTTGGCCAAATGGAAAAAATTAGTAACAGAAATGTTTTTACATTCTGAATGTGGTGAAAGAAAGCTTACATAATACATTTTTCATTATAAACTACTTCATGTGTGCTCTACTATAGCTTGTATATATATATATTTCAATTTCATGTTGCTTTATTTAGATTGCAAAGTAAATGCCATTTGAAGACTTAAGTATTAAGCATTCACCTGTGGAAGGGCTTAGGGTAATGGTCAACACTTTGGCACAAAGAGGATTGCTTCCCGCTACTCTCCCAAAGGCACACTCAACTTTCCAGATGGCGTTGGTAAAATGATTAGTAGGACGCGATGGGCTCCCGGCTGCTGACAGTTAAATTTGTTATAATCCGTCATACTATGAATTGTGATCATTCCGCATTGTGTCAGTTTGAAATTTAACGAAGATTATTATGAAGCCATAGCAGAAAAATACATGATGGCGTATTGCCTCATAATCTATATCATCGGTAAGAATATACATACATAGCCACCATCTGTCATATCATTTAAAAATGAACATGTATTCTCAAACAGCAGACATATTTTTAAGCTGAAAACAATGCTGGTGCTGATTTGACTTCCTGCAGAAACCGTTTGAATTCAATTTGTAAGCCTAAGATACAAACTTTAGGCATTTGCTTATACTTTACTTTCTGTTGAGAGAAATATTTTTAAATTGTGAAAATCAAAGTAGAATTAAGTACACACTGGTGGGAAAATGAAATGTTATGACCAAATAGTCACTGTTAACTCAATAACCATTGCCGCCATGAATATTCATTTAAAACTTGGAATTTATGAATATTCATCAGCAGCAGTCTCCCTTAACCCCGTTGCCCTGCTTTGTAAGATCCACAGTATCAACATTCATGTTTCTGACTGTGTCGCATTGTCTCTCCAATTCTTGCGCTCTTTCCACAACTGCATGGAAAGCTGTGTCAACATTGACAGCTGTCTTTGCACTTGTCTCGTAGTATGGTACTCTATTCATGTGACACCAAGCTCTTGCCTCTTCCGAGTCCACCTGGCGATTTGTAACGTCTGACTTGTTTCCAAGAATGACAAACGGAAATGTAGTAGCATCTTTAATGTCTGCATAATACAGGAACTCCTTTTGCCATAGTGACAGGTTACGGAAGCTGATTTTGTCATCAAGGCTGAATGTAAGTAGACAGCAGTCGGCACCACGATAAAAAGGTGTACGCAAACTTTTGAACCGCTCCTGGCCAGCTGTGTCCCAAATCTGCAGTGTGTAAGTGTCTTTGTTGATTGTAATATCCTTCATTAGGAATTCTACACCAATCGTGTGGTAGGACTGTTCATCAAATTTGCGATTCACAAAGACATTCATCAGCGAACTTTTACCGACTCCTCCATCACCAAGAAGAATTACTTTAAGTGTATGACCCTTTCCTGGTTTGTTGCGATGGTTAGTGTATGCCATCATCAGCACTACAGCTAACAATATTGAAAATGTTTCAACAGGGTAATCTGTAAGTAAAGAAATGTTACATCAAATGTACACTGTTAAGCAGTATAGTCTACAGACAAGTTCAAAACTATAATTATGCTGCTAATCCATAGATTTCAGAGGAGTACTGAATAGCCTGCTTAACGTATATTTGACTGAAAAATTAGATTTGCCTAATGCAGTGGAATTGTTGCATCTATTTAGTGTGCACAGTAATTAGACCCTAAAGTTATAATATAATGCATGAAGAAAATGCAAGTAAAAGACTTGCTCAAGCTCCCTACCCAGCAACTACCTTAAGGGAGGTTCCAGACTTTAGTCTTTGGGGGCCATCCATTTACAATGTACGCAAAAAATCGTATTTTTTCGACCGCACGTACATTTTGCTGTGTTGACCCCGTATGACTTACTCCTCCTCTCCTATACCCTCTCGGGTTCTTCCTTGAGCATCTCTTCCCATCTTTGGTTTATCCTCTCCTGATAATCCTCTCTGACCTTCCCATTCCTGAGTCCGTCAATGTTAGTCCTTGACCCCCGTACGCATATATGTACAAATAAGCTTCTTTACCCTGCACCCTTACAAAGGCTATTTAGCTAAAGTCATCTATGAAACATGTATTTTACCATAGGTTACTATTTATTTTTTAAACATCATATTTACTAGATAAAATTTGTTAACTGTTATGGTTTACTGTTTAGATCTGAAAACAGAATATAATTTTAATGTAGTCAAATGTCATTGGACGACTATAGGACAATAGAGTTATGACTATTATGTGGACTTCATAATCAGACATTTATTTTGCATACGTACAAGTTGTTCAATTTGCTGAGATCCCGCCCCGTATGCAAATCACCTAAATCTCGTGACCCATGCTTGTGTAAGTAATATATGGACAGCCCTTTGCTGATGACAGATCCAACTTACCAGCTCCTGTTCCCACAAAATGGGTAATTTAGGTCTGTGAAACTGAATACTTCAATAAAATAATTACTAGTATTCACTCTGCATTTACTTTTATCACCTATTTCAGTAGAATGAGAAACATATGAGTGTGCCTCTTGCATTTCAAAAAACTCATCTGGTTTATCTTTGAACTTGTAGACTGTGGGTTTCAATGACAGACATTTAGAAAAATAACATGCAAAATACAGCCAAGCTGGTCCACGTTCATTACACAATGTGTAGTACCAACTCAATTTTTATTTTGAGGGTACCATAATTAGCCTTTACCTTAGTGCTTGCCACTTCCACTCATTTCATTCAGCTGAACAAAGTCTTCTCTCAGTCCCTTTATCTCGTACCCCCAATATGCCTACTTGGTGGTAGGACCCTTGACCTGGAATGGCCTCCCACTGATGCTCCACTCCATCTCCAGAACTCCTTAGGCATTCGTCTCTAATCTTAAAAGTTTTATTTCTATTTCTGCCATGGTTGTGAACTGGGTGATGTCAAAGGTGGCGGTGGGCAGTATTTCTGTGACCATTTTTACATCTATGACAATGTCCACATTTTTGGGGCATGACGTTAAACTGCATCCATCCTCCACCACAGGGAACCAACAACTTCCCTGTGCCGGTCCTAAGCCCGGACAAAGGAGGAAGGTTTGCCAGATGGGTGGTGATACTCTGGCAGTAAAAGACCAAGACGATTGAAATCCGCAAAAACCAAGACACAAGTGACAGAGCGTCCCGGATGCTTCAAGGTGTCATGATGTGGAGCAGACATGCACAGGCCGGTCAAGACAGACCGGTGGAGAGAGTCGGGGGAGAGCGTGGGACACATATGGGCATTGACCCAGGTTGTCCTTCATGCCTCTTTCCCAATATTCTCTTGATTTAGACAAGGTGGTCTAGCTGCACCAAGATGTTAATGGTATGGAGCAGACCTGCTGACTGGACCAGTTGAAGCTGGGCAGCGTGACGCGAGACAGACTCAGACAGAGAGTGGCATCAGACTCTTACGGGCATTGAGCCCAATGATGATGATGATGATGATGATGATGAAGTGAAATTTCAGTGGTGAGTTACAGAGGCTCATTCGTTTATTGTTGGTCATTTACATGCCAATCACTAAGGTTACTGAGATATTATTTTGTTATTGCATGGAACTTGAAAATGCCATCTTAAGTATTGACAATAAGGTTTATAATTGTGTATTCTGTTAAGTCATAAATGCATGGTGTGATCACCGGTTAGAAATGATCTATGTTCAAAATTCAAGGTCAGGACATAAACTTTGTGCATCCTCTTTATGGACTCTAATGGAAACACTGGCAGTAGGTGGTGATGTCAGTCTTGTTGTCATGACCTGAAACCTCAAGACCAAGACTTTTAAATTGAACTCGAATGAATTCAAAACAAGACTAATCATTTTAAAACAAAATGAGTGAATGAGACAGGTTGTGTGGCTTGTTACAGAGAAAGAATGCTTAGAAAAAGAGTAATAATTCCTTACAGGACAGTGGACAGTACTTGGACGGAATATTTCAATTTATAAAACTTTAGAATAGGCAGCAAAGGTGGGACCAGTGTTAAATCTAGTACCCCCTGCTTGGGGGGGAATAATGCAGGTTTGGTGGACAATCAACCGCTAAGCAAGTGGCGTCGACCACTGGAAGGGGTTTTCATATCTTTCTTCTGATTAAGTTTTAGTACAAATCCGATTACCTTTTCTAGTTTATCTAATTTTATCCTCTACTTCTCAATTATCCTCTACTTCTCAATCAACCCGTGGATAACTTTTTACTTTAAATACATGTAAAAAGCAGCTGTTCAATTTTTGTGGGAATGTCATTCCTGTGGAACTTTCATCCCCCCCACCCACCCCAGAGATGCCTAGATTAAACACTGGGTGGCACTCATTATGAGCCCAGAAAAAGACAAATATTACAAGGGTAATAAAATGGAATGAAGCTTATGTGAACAAGATCAATGACACTGTGGTTGGGTCAGTGAGTGATTTCTGCTACCTTGGTAGCTAGATAAGATAGAACAGCAATTATGATAATATATATATATATATAATTTCATTTATAAGGAGATAAAGACATACAGCAGTAAGGTAAAATGCTGCATTGGCAGGCTCAAAGGCTATGAAAAGCAACGGATCCAGTATGAAGACTAATATTCGTCTTTATGATGTCTGAGACCTGGCCGACGATGGTGGCAAACAAGAAAAACCTAAGGATACACATCATAGGTGGCTGAAGAGAATTCTGCACGTTTCATAGTGTGATAAAATACTGAATAAAACTAGTAGAGTGAATATGAGAAGGTGACGTAAAGAATGGTAACCTAAGTAAACAATAGCATAGGCCTATGTGAAATTCCATATATTGCATATGTAGGCCTACAAGTTGCTCAATTTGCTGGGATCCCTTTCTAAAAATTAAAATAAGAAATGATGGCAATGCTCAAATCTGTCTAACTATGAAGAAAACAGCTTTCACTTTGGAACAATTGAAGGAGTTCGTTGGGCGAGGTCCAGATGGCAGAATACTGATGACTATCAATGGAAAAGTTTTCGACATTGCAAACGAGAGGAAACATATGGACCTGTTTTTAAAAAGTTGTGAGCTCCCTTTCTAAAAATCCTTCTCAGGCTTTCCTCTCTCATCTTAAGACAGCTTTATTTGGCCGCGTTGTAGTTGGGAGCGCCTCTGAGTAGCCCCCTTGAAGAGGTGCTAGGCCTATATAATATAAATGCATTTAATGAATAAATATTGCTTTGACGATAATTAATCAGAATGGTGTTATGATTTATATGCATATTATTTAAATACCTGACCGCAGTACAGAAAAGCACGTCGTAAGAACTTATTACAATTATAGAGAAGAAGCTAACCTCTCCTCGATAAGCTATGTCTGGTGAATAACTTTCGCCATAATAGTATAGACATTTGCGACAGAAACAACTCGCACCATAGCAAAGACCCGCCCACAAGACAAACTAGTACTTGGCAACTCGTGCACTGTGACAAATCCAAACGACTAGTGAACAATCAAATAATGCACGAAAACAAAACAGGAATTTTTCAAACAGTAGGCTTAGTGAAATTTACTTTAGTTTCGAGTTCCACGAGATCTAACGTCTTACTTTTGAAAACGCATTTATACCTTCTTACGCCGACGGCAAGGACGATTTATACACAGGACAGGAAAGTTCTTATATGAGCGCCTTGTACAGGAAAATGGCGTCCGACGCCGACCCATGCGCCGAGCGTGTAACGTGGCGCTCCTAGCGAAGCGGGCGTAAAAGCGCGTGTTTCCTTAACGAATGCATTGCGGATGCTATGTAGAAAACGATGAATAATTATCTTTAAAGCAATAAACAATCGCATATGTAGAGTGAAACATCGTGCTCAATATACGCTGTAATGTCTATCACCATTAATATGGCATGTTACATAATTTTAAGGCTAATTTTGAAATTTTTACGAGGCGTCCCAAGCCGGATTCAACATGGGCCTAGCCCATGGTATCGACGAATTGTTTGCGTCTGATACGATGAGATCGAGAAGAGTTGAGGTTGAAATAAAGCGTTTGAGCAGCTGTAGCCTATATGAACCTATAAACTCAATCTAGACGCTCAATGTTAATTACTGTCACTGTCTGATGCAATCAAGTGTTCCGATTATGCTAGCATGGGCTAATAGGCATGCGTCGTTCTGTGACTGCTGCCAGTTAGCAGCACATCTCACGACGGTCCTACTAATGCATTGCGTTAATAGTTAAGAAGTTTCTGACACTTTGGCCAAAGATAATACAAGGTCTTTGCTTTGGCTGTCACCGTATACGGCATTAAATGGCTTTTGCATTGAGACTATGGATATCCCAGACAGTCCAGACTAACATTAACTTCATGCCTTTATGACAAAGACCTTGTTTATGATTAGCCTACATGCCTTTATGATTTTACCTAAGAAAACTCGAGGGAAGGACATCAACCCCATGTCATCAATCCAGCTTCCATTTAGGCTGTCAATCTGGAATGACCTTTCAAAGCTTCATTTACTACATCTCACCAGTAAACTTTGTTCATAAATCTATCTTGTTTTTTTCGCCGTGGCTGGGCTGGGAGCGCCTCTGAGTAGAATTTAAAGGGCGCTTTATAAATTCATAGAATGAATGAATAAAGAATGCACCTTTTCTTCTAGCCAGTGGCGGCGCCAGCAATACAATTTCAGCAGGTCTCATTTAAGTCATGGGAGTAATACAGCAGGTGGAAGAATCTAAGTCATGTTAAATTTTTATTCCTCTGCATAACATAAATACAGGTCGTTTTGCTTAGTTACATCATTTTCCACCAACTAAGAACATTTAATCCAATACAAGTTTAGCACAATACTTATAACCATTTCAGTTCTAATAGCAACTCGTACATACAAATCATTAGGAACAAAGTCTTACAAAAAGCTATCATTGGCTGAGTTACTGATATTCACAGAATGATGTTCAAAGCCAATGCTAAAGCGTACAGGTGCAGGCATATGCAACATACATGCAATGAAATTGAATGTTCCTCTATTTTGAAAGTGCATATAATAAAATGTTCCACTAAGAATGTAAAATGTGTGACAGTCACAAACGATGGCAACATGTTGATGATGACAAATATACAGAAGCCCTTGAGATTTCACAGTATGCACACACAAAATGTTCAATAAACCATATAGACCACGGGCAGCTTGCCACTGCTCTGCAACTTTGGGGTGAATAACAATGTTCAAGTGTTAGGATGCCAAATATGTTTAAGTTTCATAATTTTTCGTCTTTTCTTTGTAGAAATTGCTTTATTTGCAGACAAATTTTGATCCAGAATCTGCGGCAGTTCGTAGTACAATCTGGTAGTAATATACACAGTTAAAAAATTTCATGAACTAAGGGGCAAAGAGAACTTTTCAAGTGCAGCTGACAAGACGTAACAATGTCCTGTTTGATACGTTGCAGCACATGAGGTAGGTGAACATGCCTAGTGAGACTCATCATGAACTGTGACTCCACATCACACAGATATCGAAGCATCTCTGGCTTTGGAAACCTAAGTTTGCCAAAATCACCAGGATAAAGGGCTTTAAAACGAACGTAAATACAATGTTGGATTCGTAGGAAGTGCATTGTTATCACACAAAGAGTCTAGACAGGTGGCACATGGATGCACCATGTGAACCCTTTTTGCAACATACCCACCAATATATGCCATGGCATTAAGAGTGGCCAAATCATAAACCTCAGTAACATGAAGGTTACTTGCAAATACATTAGATGCTGAAGAACATGCAATAACTGGTTCATTTGTTGGCACCAAATCTCCAACTTCTTTCACAGGGGAGTTTGCTAATTTATGAAGACAAAGTAAAATTTCATCGTCATTACTCTCACAGTTTCCATTAGCATAACTTGACAAGAGATTATTTGCTATACCCTGGCGCATTGCACTACGAAATTTACCCGCTGACGGATTATCACTAAATCCACCTTTCTGCCGAATGGATGCAAAGTAGCTTTCAAGGCAATCCTGATTTAAACTACGAGGCATCATAAATTTCAAGTCTGGTTTGACTGCTTCCCATAAATGCAGCAGAGCGGAGAGAGATAGTCTCCAGCCAACAACGCAATAAATTTTTGTTTTCGATCCAATAAATTTCCAATGAGAAAACCAACTTATGCAGTCTTGCCAGAATTTTACATGGAAAGAAGTGGCTGTCAGTAGACGTCGAGTAATTTTTACATCCTTGAAATTTACACATTGCAGGAATCAAATAATTTATCCATGCGTTCCACAAGTTCAGCTGTGACAATAGCATCACTAGGCAGCAAGTCACCTGGAAGAACACCTTAGCTGACATTGAAGAAACTGTAAAGGACTGCATATCATATGACTTAGCTACTTAGATGCAGCCTTAATAATTTCATTCATTGACATCGAATTGTCTATTTTCTTTGCACGTAGTTTTCGGACCTTTCAGATGTAGTACGAGAGGCGACGGTGAGTTCATCAGTACTGTAGATCATGCTTCCAAGAACGAACTGATTGTCCTGTAAAAACAAACATAGGTAAAACATATAAACATATGCTACCAGACAACGTCGAGCCTTCTCGGTCGTTTCCTGAATGAATGAATAAAAATGCAAGCATTTACTGCTCAGCGTTCTTGTCTAAGAATCACAAGTATGTAATTGCACAAGCATTTTTAAAGACACTCTGCTTACATGCTACAAGCAAGGGGTAAAAAGTGGAAGTAGAAACATTTTAAAAATATGAGTAAAAAATTACTGCAATGTAGAAAACATCGTGTTAACAGTGTCAAATGATGCGTGGATTGTAGCATTAGTTCAAGTCAAGCTATGGGTTTACCAGAGATCTTTTCAATTAATATTTTTATTGTCGCAATGAGCACTACAATGGGATATATAATTGCAAGCACTTTATGTTCATCCACATGGCACATTCAAACAATTTAAATTCATTCTGAATTCAATGCTAGATGTAGATTAGTAAACTTTCAGAAGTTTGAGAACCACTGTACTAGGATGCTGAAACTAAACTAGATATCAGATTTAGATTTTAAATACTAAAACAAATTGCAAACAAGTCCTACAAAATTTTATTTCTAACCTGGTGGTGTTGAAACATCTGCACGTGGCTTTCGAGGTAGAGATGGCTTTCGAGGCAGTGGTAGCTTGCGACACGACTGAAGTCTCTTGGGTAGATTTGGAACATTGAACAGTGTTGGTGGCACTGCATTCCACACCAAGCTGTCTCGCCTTTGGCTTTTCATGAATTGACTCTCCTCAAAGTGGTCGGCACACAGTCCACAGCTTTCAGATAAATACGCTGCAGAGCGTTTCACAAGATCCTGACGTCGCATAATTGTACTCATCGCCTGCATCTGCCAAACACATGTAGCAATGCAAATTGTTACCTCTGAATTACTTATCATTTGCTTTAATTTATTACTCGGCGAAGTTACGGGAAAACAAAACAGATGTCTGACTTTTCGAATCAATGTCAGACACGATTGACCGAATGTACACACAGAGTTATACAGCTGAATTCGTTCGCAATGCCGACCGCATGTTTATGCGATTTAGGTTACTTAACCAAGCAAATTTCAAGCAATATCTAAAATCATAGCATCATTTACCTTTCTTCGTTTTTTGGAAACCGAAATAAAGACAATCCAGGATTTTTCTTCCTCGAAATCTTACAATTAATCGATGAACACCACATTGCGCGTGCCGAGTTTGTTGTTGTCTACGAGAGCCTTTACGTCCGCTTCACCAGGCGGCGCGACAATCGCCTACTAAAAATAGAACTAACCAACGACACCATATATAAAACGGATATACATGCTTTTTATACAAGAAACCTATCCTCTAATATAGAATCCTTGCGCCGACGGTCACCCCACAAGGCCACAAATAACAAAAGGCACGTGACTGTATTTGATTATATAGCGCCAACTTTTGGCCTCATTTTGAATTTGTCTTATATCAATTTTGATCCCGGTCGCCATGGCGACCTGACTATTATAGCCTCACCAGGCTGGGTAGGCATCCTACTGCCAGTGTTGTGACCCTCAACACGTCGTGTAAGTCTTATACGTGATCCATAGGCCTGATCAAGTATCACTTAATTTGTGCATCAATATTTTCATTAATGCATTTAGTACAAAGAAATTTGTTTTAAAAACTAATATAGTTAGAAAAATAAGTTTCAATATTCCTAGGTGGGCAAGTGCTCCTCGAGCGGGATCTAGAGTGGTGTGGTGGAGCTGTGTCGCTCGATGCGCTACCAGCTAGACCTGGGAGTCGACCCCAATAAGTCGACCCCAGTCGACTTGGTCATCCCAAGTCGGGTCGGGTCGTTTCTGCTCACCGCAACTGACCCCAAGTCGAATTTTGTAGATAGAAGTCACTTGAAGTTGTTTTTACCTCAAGTCGACTTAAACCGACTTGAGACACAAACATAGTTAAATTTGTCACTTCAAACCAATGATTGTGACAACATTTAAGCAGCCTAATTGTTGCCTAGTGTGTCTACAGCCTCTACAAGAATGAATGAGGCCTTTGCTAAACACAGATCTAGGCCTATATATAGGCTATAGATAGGCTTCTGATTATTTTGCCGGTAGGCTATCGTGCAGACTGCCGTCTGGCAGTCCGCCGATCTATTCATATAATTTGTAATTTTATGCTTAAACGTCACGCTTAGGCATGCGCTTAATTAAAACGATGAAACAAAACGTTACTAAAATATTAGCACGTGTGCTTATCAGACAATCAGTGAACTTCCAGTGGTCAGTGAATTCGGCGCAAAGAAAACTGGATCTACAAGGCCTATAATAAATCGATAGTTTGGTGCTACTTTGGAGCTCTGCATCTAGAGTTGTCTGCAGACGGAAAAACTATTGTAGGGCCAAATGGAAAATGAAAGACTTTACTGTCAGTGAGTAGTCCTATAGTATTTGTAGTAGGATGATGCGCTTGCAATGCTATAATAATAAGTTGCGAAATGATGTTAGTGGCCAAATAATTATGAAAAGAGAATTACAAAATTAGGTTTATCATAACACGCCATTCAGTGCAGCCATGCAGTCCGCTATTTTATCTTAGACATTGCGCCTTTTACAGAATAATAATAATGAGTGTAATGTAATCTGAATAATCACAGGCAATGAACAAGTTAAATTAAATAGGCCTAATAATTTGCCGTCGCATTGTCTAGGTTAGGCCTACTATATATATAGATGGTCCAAAGCTGCAAAGCATCACAAAACTATTCAAACAGAAACACAAACAGCTTGAAATGGGCTTAATAACACTTTAACAAATTATTCATGCTTCAATTAAGTGTTGAAGCCTCATTACAAATTTGTAGGCCTAGGTCTAAATGAAATTAATGCTTGCAGAAAAATTGGCTTGACTATTTGCATTAGTAGCCGTACGTCAGCGGTTCCCAACCCGTGGCCCGCGGGCCAAAAGTGGCCCGCCAGGCCTCAGAAAATGGCCCGCCAGTCTCAGAAATGACCCTCACATCTCTCAAAGAATTATCAAAAATATATGAAAAAGTTAAACAATTTGGACAGGATAGAACACATTATTATTTTCTATTACAAATTATTTTATTTTAACATCGATAAATAACATAAAACATTATATTTTGAATCAATTATAACAATTTTATATTCTTTAGTTAATACAATGTTAACCTTGTGGCCCCCTAATGTCCTTCAACTAAGAAAAAGGGGCCCTTGTGTCCTCGAACTTAGAAAAAGTGGCCCTCTAGTCAAAAAAGGTTGGGAACCACTGCCGTACGTAGACCTAGGCTAATGGCTAGTACCATGTCAGAAGTCGACTTCAAGTCGGAAGTCGGTTGTTTTTCTGCCAAGTCGGGTCAAGTCGTTTTGACGCCGAGAAGTCGACTTCAAGTCGACCTCAAGTCACTTTAGGGTCAAGTGGGGTCAGATTAGCTGACCAAAGTCACTCCCAGGTCTACTACCAGCGCAAGGATCGAAGGACTAATAAGTAGGCCTACTAAGTAAGAATGTATAAAACCACACGCTTTATCTATTCTGTGGTAAAACGATCGATGGATTGCCATATACTCGGTTTTTTAACTATTATAATGCTTAAGTGCACTACGACTCTTAACTTTCTTTTGCGGAAATATTGGGCTATTGATCGACGTAGGCCAGAGCGCTTTATTCTGTCCCTTTCTGCCAGTTTTCTCACTTTTCTGGTGCAGCCATAGGCTATTGTTAACTCGCTGCATATATCGGCGACTGAGCCATCGTAATTAAACCGGCCTCTACCTGCGTGTGTTTTGGACTTGAAAAAAATTAGAGAAAAACAATATTGGCGCATTGTAATGCAAGACATTGTTGGGACCTCTGCCAAGTTGATTTGATTTTCACATTCGGATATTGGACATTCAATATGTAAAGCCACGTTGGCCTACAGGTCAAATGCATATTTAAAAATCGTCATAAAACTGCACTTCTACACAGGATAGTGCCACAGTCTGAGGAGAGTTGTAGGCTATGTTAAGTGGCGGGAACATGAAAAGGAGAAGTCCAAAACTACATCAGAGGCATATACACGACGACGTCGCAATTCTTTGTCGACTAATTGTGGCTGGTTGGCAACTAGCAGATATTCATTCATTCGGACATTTAGATAGCGCTCCTTCAAGAAAAAAAACTACTCAGAGGCGCTCCCGACTCCAGCGCGCCCAAAAAGAACAGTTTCAAGTTTAGTAAGCATAGACATCATATATTACTTAGACTGCCGATTCTATGGTACGAAATTGGCTCAATCTCCATTTTCCGGAAGTCGCCAGTTAGTTGGCAGAAAAGTTCTGTAAACATACTGTTCTGTTGATTTTAATAATGAAAGTTGAAACATTTTTAATTGTGGTTTACTGTTGCGCGTATAACTTGCGTATAACTGTGCCAATCAGTACCAGAAGGATTCGTTCGTTTTATAGGTAAGCGATTTTTGTTTTCTGTTATAACAAATAAACGTGTTTTGATCGGTGTTTGCTCACATCACATTGAACATCGAGCCGCGGATATCATGGATATGTAATTTTGTACGGCGCTGCGTATTTGTTGATGCAATTTCGTTTTTTGCCTTCTAACAGTTGGAAATTAATATAGCAATTCTACTTATCTAATTCTATAAACATCCATTCAGGAATGTTTCGTTTATACAGAACAGTTATGGGCTCACATGGTTAACACACACAGGGTCAGCCCGAATCACTGAAATCTGAATCCTGGTTTTACAAAAGCTATTAAGAGTTAACTAAATAAATGACAATGGTTTGGTAGATGTTAACGACGACTCGGTAGCAGCGTAGCCTACTTTACACGACAGCTTATTTACCAAGTGTGGTAATCCCGAAGACTGCGTGCCTGTATACGAAACAATATGGTTGCCAAAGACTTGGCTAAAATAGAGCCCTGCGAATTATCAGCCACATCTCATATTGCAATGCGCTCAGTAGGTAAGTAATCTACGCGAGATATATAAGTAAAACGGTCAGGTTAATAAAATTAGAAATCTGAGAAATATGTAGTAAATAAAAAGTTCTAAACTGAAGAAACCTCTGCTTCGTAGACTGATTAGGCTCGTTTGAAATTGATTTTCGTGTTGCACTTTGGCCATTGATCTTGAATGGATCGAATGAAAGCTCATGCCATGAAATGCCATTTGCGTCTACAGGATTTCAGACATTTAATCTTCACCCTTTTAATCTTTTTTTGTGGGAATTTTTCCTGTTGCTGTAATTCAGCAAAATGTATTATTTGCTTGCTTATAACTGTTGCTGATTTTTTAAAAACTACTTACTTAGCGCACTGCTTCCTCGGTTGCAGGTTATAAGGCCGCAGTGCTCTATTTTAACGATATCTTGGGCGGTCATACTGTTTACATGACAGGCACGCAGTCTTCGGGTTTACCCCAAGTGTAATCGGACACTTTGAGTGTGCAATTTAGCTTATTTAAGCTTATTAATATTTCTGAAAATATACGTTTTCATGGTGTTGTGATCAATGATTAATCTTACTTATTTTCGCAGAAACATTGGGCTGTCGATCGCCATCTGTCAGAGCGCTCTATTCTGCCCTGATCTGTGATGGCCATAGTGTTTAATTGCTGCATGTCTGCTACTGAGCCATTTTTAACATCTACCAATGGTTTTGCTAGTGTTTAATGGTCTAACATTTCAGGTCGCAAAATTGATTCCGGGATCCGGTCAATAATCGACTGCGGACTCGGGCCGCACTCACTTTGCACATATTAAGGAATGGAATCAACTAAGTTACCTAGCAGTCTCCATAATGAACTTCTTGGTCTTTCTTTGCCCCCTTTCTGCGAGCGTTTGAAAACCATTCTCTTTGAATGTGGTTTGGTGTTCTTGGGTC
The DNA here is from genome assembly GCA_949752735.1 of Lumbricus terrestris. Lineage (NCBI taxonomy): Eukaryota > Metazoa > Annelida > Clitellata > Crassiclitellata > Lumbricidae > Lumbricus > Lumbricus terrestris. Next base: position 21,376,470 of record OX457038.1, read on the forward strand.
TGGAGCACCTCTGAGGAGTTTTTCTTGAAGTGTTGCTATATAAATTCATAATTACAATATTATTACAAATGCCTCTGTAGCTCAAATGCACTTCCTTCTGGTCAAGCACATGAATATGTTGTTGGACTGGGGGTGTTTATGAGTAGATTACCTTGAAGGTGTGCCATATAGAAAGTCAATAATAATAATAATAATAATAATAATAATGCTAGCTTCTCCTGGTGGTTGACAATCCGCACCCAGACTCACATTTTGGAGTGACTGCATGTGTTGCAAATTTAATTAAGTAAACATATATTATACATGGTCTTTCTTCATTTTTCTGCAGATTTCCGTTGAAAATTCCAGAGTTAACAAAGAAGTGGCTAGTTGCAATTCGACGCTAGAATGACAGCAAAATCCAACAGACTTTATTTTCCTCAGAACATTTCACATCTTCCAGTTTTCGACTCTACAGGTTCAAAATGAGATTATAAGATGCTATTCAAGAAGTATTTAACTTTCCACAGCATTTGAAGAAGGAAGTTTTACTTCAAAGGAACAATGTCATCATCTACTGTGACCCCTAAACGAGAGACGACGCACCACAAAGTTTGCTGGAATTCAATCGACCGTGAAAATAATAAACTCCAATGTAAAATTCATCATCAATTGTTCTGACCTCCAACCAGCCGATCCAGACAACAGGATAGTAAAGTATGCCGACGATACTTACTTATTGGTAGGAGCCAAAAAGTGGCATACAATTACCACCGAGCTGGCCCAGATAGCGGATTGGGCGCAACGAAACAACCTGCGGCTTGGCCCAACCAAGTCACGAGAGATGCTGGTTATTGCATCCAGAACACTCCTGATCTGATCTCCGGCGTCCAGAGGGTCAATGCGATGAAGATCTCGGGTGTGAATTTCCGGAGTGATCTACAGGCTTCGGGGCATGTCGACGAGGTGCTTGAGGCATACTCTCGCTCACTCTACGCCCTGAGGGTTTTGTGGACCCATGGCTTGCCTGCCGATGCCTTACATGTGGTGACGAAGGCCACTACAGTGGCCTGCCTCATGTACGCTGCCCCCACCTTGTGGGAGTCTACGACGGAAGGAGATCGGTCGTGCGTGGATCATCTCTTGCGCCAAATCCAGCGGATGGAATTTCTGCCTGAGGCCTTGCCCTCTGCTGTTGAGACGGTTGGGGAAGCTGACGAGTGCTTGCTCTGCGCTGTCATATGGAACAGTTGCCATGTCCTTTGCGACCTATTTTCACCCAATGACTAGTGCAGTTTACAACCTTCGACCCCGACGTCATAATTTCCGGCTGCCGCAAAAGGACAATAAAAGCTTTATTTCCAGATTCCTCTACAAGAGCGCTAACTAACAATCATTAAATCTTGTTAACAATGATCTAATTTTAGGAACAGGCTTTAATTTCACTTTGTTTTTCTTAACGTCACTTTGTACCAAGCTGTGGTCTGTAATCCTGCACTTTTTTCATGAATTAGATGAATATATATATGCCATCTGCAGAGGGATTTAAATCAAGACTCAAGACATGTACACTTCTGTGTAAACAATCATATAATTGCCAGTAACTTTTTGAACTCGTGTACAGCACTTTTTCCTTTGACTCGGCTGGCTACAGCTCTACATAAATTGTCTTGTTATTATTGTTATTATCTGAGTCCCAGACTATGAGAGATGTTATCAAACAGCTTTGGTTTTAGAAGTGACATAAATGCCACATATGTAGACCTGATTGAACAATGTTTTTATTTGAACCGGTTCCATGTGAAATTAATGCAAATGCTCTGTTCTTCAGTTCAAGAACCGTACAATGAAATTTTGCGGCCTTTTGCAATGACTGCATTTTGATAGTGCAAAGGTTTACAAATTTGTTCGCCGCTCATTTAAAAAGTCAATGCATATGTGAACATAAGATTTTTATTCAGTGTGAATTTTTTAAAGATAAATTACGAGGAAAAAACATTAGATTCAACAGCATTAAGAATGCGTTATTTGCTCACTGAGACAAAAAAATATTTCCTCGTCATTCATATGTTATATTATTCTTTTTTGCCTGGTTATTTAGTGATTGGAGATTATTCAATGTGGACTTGTTATATGATTCTCTTTCTGTTTGTCAGTTATTTTCTGTATAATCCATGACCTTGTTTATGTGAATTGATATAAGTCACGTTTTTGATGTTTGTGATTTACAAAATTATTGTTCAAGATCTATAGCAGGAGCAAAAGATGTGCTTGACCACATCACAAATAGGCGTCACTGGTTTATTCAACGACCTCACATTTTATATTACTTTAGAATTTCTGATAAATGTTATTCTATACCCTATTGACAGTGGTTTAGGTAGACCTATAACCAGAGATGGCAAAACACAATGGTCTCTGTATAAATTTTTTAGTAAGGGTTTGAAAATGCAATGCGGGAAATTAAGAATGGGTGTTTTCATGGGGCTTTCTAACTGTAAAATTTTCAGTTTCACTTTCTTTCTCATTAGTTGCTTTAGTACTTAGTGCAGAAAAATTCATTAAAAACCAAAAAGTATTACTTAAATATCGGTGCCAGTTTCATGGTAAAAATTTGATGCAAGTTCTCTTGGAAACTTCTTTCTCTCTTCTATCAGCTGTGTGCCAACGATGGGGTTTTTGCAAGATGGAGCTACATTTCTTTTGTCTCACTGTGTATCATGGCTCTTCTCATTTTCATGTGTTTTTCAGCTGGATTGTTTCTCTTTTATATCCATGTTTTTAATTATCTTTCTGGCAATGTGCTGACAAAATAATGCCCTTGATGGTTATCTCTTGTCGTCCATTCTTGCTACTTGACCAAATCATGATTGTCTTCGTTTACGGATCCTGTCAACCAGTGTCTCTTTATGTCCCAGCTCATTCTGGATTACCTCAGTAAGAATCATATGTTGTCCCAGCCATTTTTTCTTAGCAAGCTCATTTCTGGCACTAGAATCTGCCTTTCAGCCTTCCATGATAGGCATCTACATTCAGTTCCATACATCAGCACTGGAATTACTAATGCTTGTACAAAATTTATTGCACAGCTCATCATGGCCCCTAAGATCAGGTTAAACAAGCCTGGTGACATGCTTCACACCAACTGAGAATTTGAATCACTTGTTAGTTGTCCATTCACTCGATCAGTTCCTGCAACTAGCCATTTACAAATCAATCAAGAGTTTGCAGATCATAAGCTGCCATTGGGACGATCAGGGATACTGAGAATAGACTTAATTGACTGGCCACCCGTGCTCACTATGGCAAGGTTTAGAAAAAGTAGTTGAAACACTTCACACGCAGAGACTCTGAAGACTGGTTCAAGGGATTGGTCTAACTGAAATACTGCCTTTAGTTTACCTTTGCTAATCTAACAGAAATTAGGCATATTTAATATCTAAGCTGATCAATTTGTAGGATCCTCAACATGCAATAGTTAGTATGTAACAACCAAACATTCCTAGACTATGTCAAAGAAGATCTAAGCCAGGGTTTAAAGTGTGCATGGACGGCGTCCATGCATGTAGCCTATTAAATGCATATTGACTCGGTCCGGAGTGAAGTGATTACTAGACATTATGATGATCTGTATCAAAGGACCAGTATTTTGATATAAAGATATATTGTTAAACAAACATTGAATATTTACAAGCACACAATGAAATCTTATTTACTTAGTTGGCGTTTCTTATTTAATTCTATTAATAATGCTTAGCTGGATTTCACAGAAGAGATTTCTATTTCATCGTTCTGCAATGTATTTCGGCTTTTCTGTACTTCAGTAGAATTCTTGTAGATTCACCATAAGACGATGATGAAATGCAACCATGTGCTCTGTATAGTGACGTAGGATAATGTTAATTGAAGACGATTGTACCCATATCGAATACAAGGTCGCTTCAACATGCAATACTTCCGTAACGTCAATATCACACTCCACCTGATGAGAATTTCCTTCTCGAATATGTAGAATGACCCCAACGGTCAGACCAGAGCAGACAAGACCAAAATTGTCTCTCAAACACGCAATTCAAATGTCTCTCGAATTGTTCTCGACCAAACTGCTGATCCCACGGATGCCAGAGACCACAACTTTGATTCTCTGCACCGTTTCCCAAGTCACTCAAATGTCACGTCCTATTTTACAATGAGGAACGCGACGACAATTCATCCCGACAGTTGTATTAACTTTAAATAGTTGCCTGCCTTCTGCAAACCAACCATTTCTCACAACCTTCATGTCGGAAATCAAACGTCTTTTCCGTTTTAGTTCTGACGTATTAATTTCCTTTCAATTTTAGCCGTTGCGTTAATTTGACGTTCGCGATTGGCTGCATACCGTGAATGTTTACGTGGACATAACTTCCATAGCAACATTGTCATGTCATCGCCTCGCTCTTACGCTAGATACTCGGAAATCTAGAGATTAAATCGCCAACGGTTATTAACTTAGAAACGCCGTCTAAATTGTTTAACTTAACTCTTACCTATATTAACGATTAAACATGTAGTTTGATTAGTTTACTGTATAAGCAATATAATTCGCTACAAATGCCCCCTCTTTAAAAGACTGTACTCAGGCTTTCTAAACTCACCTACTTATACATCAACTAATCAACTATCAATTACCTTATTCTACCTTACAAACAATACAACTCAGTTTTAATATAACTAATCTATTTATCTACATTTATTTAGTAAGGACCCATTTAGTTACTAGGTCAGTCCTCTACTTAAATAATCAGACATCACATTATTACATCCCTTAATGTAACGTATGGTAAAAGAATAATTTTGCAGGGCTAGACTCCATCTCATGACCCTTGCATTCCTCATTCTTCCTTCTTTCATGTACTGTAGTCCACAGTGGTCTGTCTCTATCACAAACTCTCTTCCACACAAGTATCTGTCAAATCTACTCACTCCCCACATAATTGCTAAACATTCTCTCTCCTCAACTGAGTATCTCCTCTCTCTTTCTAACAACTTCCGACTTGCATATGCCATCGGGTGATTCACTTCACTATACTGTTGCATAAGTACACATCCAATACGCCCATAACCCAAAGAACATTTCTTCGGTTTCAACGTTAAGTGAGCACTCCTCACTCGCTTGAAGAATTCTCTCAAAGTTCTCAAATGTTCCTCCCATCCTTTTGTATGTGCTAGTATGTCATCCACATAGCTCTCATGATTCTCCGTCCCATACAATATCTTCCTAATATTTTTAAACTTCTCAAATTATAATATTTTACTAGTTCGCATATAACCTCACTAAATAAAGCTCATCTACTTAATATTTATTTTCATGATGACTCACTCTCATCTCAACACAAGTCTCGTCAGCTTGTTTATTTTAATTTTAACTATCAACTTATGATTTCATTTCTCAAATGAACTTTGTATCAGCATGAGTGTCTGGATAATCAAGACACTCAATAAACAACATGCTACTGCACTAATTAGTTTCTATTTCACTTCTTAACTACTAACCCACCTACAACTATTGTACTACTATACCATTTTGACCACTTAGTCAACCATGTCCAAGCTGCATAACAATTTAAACTAATAACTCAAATTAACTTAAACTCACATTGTGCTTTATTTACATCCGTCTTAACTAACTATCCTTTCTATGGATATAACTACCAACTCATGTCTACAGCTCTTCTTCTCTTATCTTGACCACTTGTCGGGTCCATACATGAGTTCCATGTCTTACTATTAACATTCTTTCTTTTCAAGTTCAATGTACTTCCATTTCTTGTTTCTGAATCTCTAGTATTTCTTTCTTCCCAACTGAACATATTTAAATCTCCGCAAGACGTCCATCTCACTTCTTCCAATGACTCAGTTCCTCTACTAAAGTCATTACCATTCTCTCTTTCATTAATAACACTTTTAGAATATGACCTCTTCTTGTCATTCCGTGTTCTTCTTCTCCATATACTCTCATTATAGTGCACTTCACCTGTTTCTCTCTGTTTTCTTACAGACTCATTACCATAGGCCTTTCTATACCATGGTTTATTTTCCAAATATCTTCCCTTAGTCTCAACTATGTCTCCTTCACCTCTACACCTCCAATTTAATCTACTAGACCTATCACTGTCTACTCCATTGTTCCTGTTGAACTCTCTAGACCTTTGTCTATAATTTCTCCTATTCACTTCATTATCATCGGTATCTCTTCTATACATCCATCCATTTTGTCTCTTAGACTGGTTTTCACATCTCCTGTGATTATTCTCATTAATCTTCCAATCAACTTGCTGCTTCCTATATTTCTTCTTATTCTCATTAACACCACATGATTCATATCTATCACCTGTGATCATGTATCTATCTTGAGTTTCTATTAACTCCAACGGTTCACCTTTGAAACTCTTCTTCACCTTTGGTTTATACAACAAACCATTCTTCTTCTTATATAGAACCTCATCTGTTCTGTTATCCTCTTTGTTCCCGACTAATGCTTTGTCCCAGCATTTCTTCAACGTTTCGTCTTTACTCCGTAATTCTTGAATCTCTTTCGTCGTTATGTTTAAATTCGGCAGTTCAGTTACGTGCAGTGGTTTGTATTTCACAAACTTTTTTGCCTCTGCTCTCGTTTCAACTGCTGCAGTCACTTCACTTTCGTCACTAGTCTCTATGACGTCACTCACAACCTCATCATTTACCTCACTCATGACGTCACAATCGAATCGTACTTTCTCCTTCGTTTTTCGTCTTTGTGCTTCATCACTCACAGTTCTCTTGATTGTCCCTTTATTCTCAACTGTTTCAACGATCTCCTTTTTATTCGCATTATCTCTCTCTTCGTTTTTATCACCGTAGATGGTCTCATCTGTAGTTTCATTCCCTACTAGAAATTTTAATCCTTTCATTCTTCCAATGATTACGGGTTGTGCTGGTTCCTCCACGACCATTGCTTCGACATTTCCAGTAAAGTGCTCGCTCTCAATATTTATCTTCGCCACTGGAAAACATCTCAGACTTCCGTCTACTAAAACACAGTGTGTTTCTTTCCCTGTAAGATCGCTATCTCTAATCAACGACCTCTTAACAATGCACGTGCTCGAGCCTGAGTCGAAAATACAGCTCGCACTCACACCATTTACTTTCACTTGATACTTGTTCCGACTTTCTAAATTAATACAGCCATCTTTCCTTTCTGTTACCATGGCACTTACTGCCATGTGCATCGGTAATTCTACGTCTTTCTTCTCCTCTTCCTTTTGTTCCATTGTTTCATTAATTTCACACGGTCTTGCGATCTCTCGCTCTTGGGCTACTTTATATTCACGGTTCTCGTAAACCATTACCTCTGCTGCTGTATGTTTAACAAATCCCTTTTGTTTATGCACACATTCAAATGACTTGTGCCCCGCTTTTCCACAAATAAAACAATTTACTTTGTGTTCTGCCGCCTGTTCTCTCTCTCTCTAATGAATCCTCTGTTTAAATTTCCACCGTGGTTCACCTCTCTTTTCGGTCTCATATCACCTCTACCTCGGTTCACATTATTCCTAAATCGCTCTTTGGATTTATCCTCCAATGTTCGAGCATTACCTCTGTCGTTGTGGAATTTCATCGCTGGCTTCACAGTACTCTCAGCATACTTATAGCCATGCGCCTCAATATATGACTCCGCACACGACAACATCTCACTCAAACTGGTTTTCCCTTTCTCTTTGATAAACATTTTTAACTCGCTGCTGCATGTGAGAAAGAACTGATCTTTCAGTAATAAGTCCTCCATACCTTCGTATGTTTTCTCAAATCCGGCTTGCAGTAGCCATTGTTGCATATACCTTCGCAATCTGTGTACGAAGTTCGAAGGTGTCTCACCTTGCTCCATTTTACTCGTCTTAAACCTGTTGCGGTATCCGCCCTCGGTTAATTTAAATCTCTTTAATAGGTGTCCCTTCAGACACTCGTACCTTTGTGCTTCCTCAGCTGACAAACTTTGATAGACCTCCAGCGATCTTCCTTCAAGGTGCTTAGCTAGCATCAAAGACCAAACTTCAACCGGCACTTCACAAGTAGTGCATGTCCGTTCGAATCCCACTAAATACGCGTCCAAACAATCCTTCGCTTCATTAAACATGGGAAACTTAATGTCTTTCATGCCCTTGTGATTATAGCTTCCCTGGTACTGGCTATCTCCAATCATCGTATATGTGGCCTCATCTCTGTTCTGCTCATTTCTAGACTCTATTTCTTTTAGTCTCACTTGGACTTCAAGTCTTTTAATTTCTAAGTCTCTATCCCTAATCTCCTTTTCTAGACGCTCTCGTTCAATTCTCAATTCGTTTACTTCTCTCTCCATCCTAGCGTCGTTTGCTTGGCTCTCATGCTCAAGTCTCTTATTGTTTCCCTCACGCTCAATCCTGGCGTCATTGGCTTCTCGCTCAAGTCTTGCCACATTGACTTCTCTCTCAAGTCTTTTAGTGTTCTCATTGGCTTCTCTCTCAAGTCTTGCCTCAGCTAACTTGGCCAATTCTATCTCTCGTTCTTTGGCTTCTTTTCCCGCCTCGATCTCAGCTTTCCTTGCTTCAGCCTCAGCTGTCTCAGCTCGTTTTTCTTCAATTGCCAATTCAAATGTTTTTGCTTCTGCAGCTACCAAAGCTGCTATCTCAAGTCTTTTTACTTCTGCTGCTGCTTCTGTTTCAGCTAGCTTTGCTTCTTTTGCAAGTTTCTTTTCGACTGCTCTTTCTTGTCTCCATTCGGCCAGTCTTTTTCTAACAAATTCTTTCAACTCCTCTCCTTGTAATTTCAACCGTTCCCCAATTGTAATCCATTGATCATAATCTGTGGTCGACATCTTACTTACTTACTTTTTTTAAGTCCTAGTAAGTTTCACTGAAATAGCCACGCGCTATTAAATTCTCCAAAATTCACAATCAACAATTATTGTTATCCGAATAATTATTACTGTTTCGCAGTGTGCCCTCTTAGGCCTAACAGATATATACTCTGCTGTCTAACTCTATAGATTATCGCACGGCGTTCAATAAGGTTTAGCCTACGCTTCACCTAATGCTGCAATGTTCGATAACAAATTCTCTACCGTACTAGTTAAGTCTTTGACTTCAAATGTCAGTAATGTTCACTTTAAATTAACAGTTATTACCGCTACTTAATATCCCGGAACTCGGGCAACCCCATCACTGTAGCCTATTAAATGCATATTGACTCGGTCCGGAGTGAAGTGATTACTAGACATTATGATGATCTGTATCAAAGGACCAGTATTTTGATATAAAGATATATTGTTAAACAAACATTGAATATTTACAAGCACACAATGAAATCTTATTTACTTAGTTGGCGTTTCTTATTTAATTCTATTAATAATGCTTAGCTGGATTTCACAGAAGAGATTTCTATTTCATCGTTCTGCAATGTATTTCGGCTTTTCTGTACTTCAGTAGAATTCTTGTAGATTCACCATAAGACGATGATGAAATGCAACCATGTGCTCTGTATAGTGACGTAGGATAATGTTAATTGAAGACGATTGTACCCATATCGAATACAAGGTCGCTTCAACATGCAATACTTCCGTAACGTCAATATCACACTCCACCTGATGAGAATTTCCTTCTCGAATATGTAGAATGACCCCAACGGTCAGACCAGAGCAGACAAGACCAAAATTGTCTCTCAAACACGCAATTCAAATGTCTCTCGAATTGTTCTTGACCAAACTGCTGATCCCACGGATGCCAGAGACCACAACTTTGATTCTCTGCACCGTTTCCCAAGTCACTCAAATGTCACGTCCTATTTTACAATGAGGAACGCGACGACAATTCATCCCGACAGTTGTATTAACTTTAAATAGTTGCCTGCCTTCTGCAAACCAACCATTTCTCACAACCTTCATGTCGGAAATCAAACGTCTTTTCCGTTTTAGTTCTGACGTATTAATTTCCTTTCAATTTTAGCCGTTGCGTTAATTTGACGTTCGCGATTGGCTGCATACCGTGAATGTTTACGTGGACATAACTTCCATAGCAACATTGTCATGTCATCGCCTCGCTCTTACGCTAGATACTCGGAAATCTAGAGATTAAATCGCCAACGGTTATTAACTTAGAAACGCCGTCTAAATTGTTTAACTTAACTCTTACCTATATTAACGATTAAACATGTAGTTTGATTAGTTTACTGTATAAGCAATATAATTCGCTACATGCACTTGTTTTAAAATCTGAACGCCGTCCTGCCACATATTGGCGAGCACAGACTGAAAAGGTAAGGGGCCTCCAGGCACTTCTTTTGAAGAGGTAAGGGGCGTCCAGGCACTTATTTTTCCACACTCTAGGCACTGATCTAAGCCCTATGTAAAAACGCAAGGAATAAATTAAACCTATAATAATTAACACTGACACAAACAGAACATGTAGAAATCTTGTTCAAAGGGCACACGCTTGACAGAAGAGAGAAGAAGAACCCAATTATATCTTAATTTACTGCTAATCGGCGCAGAAGTACAGGGTGGCTCAAAAAAAAACGTACCACCGGGGAAAATGCGATATCTTCGCAGCCGATTGGGGTTTTTCTGCGAAAATTTCACAATTTGAAGGGGAATGAATATACAACAATCCCTGAAAGTTTCATTTGAAACTTTTCATGTTTGCAAAAGTTACAGCTGTTCAAACTTAAAATTTCGTTTTTTCAATTATCCGGAGAATCATGCTCCAATACAAGTGATTTCATTAGGATGTTTGGCAAATTACAACACACACACATTGATGATGATGTCATACGACCTCACTATGAGCTGTAAAGAAGCTGTTTATGAAGCAATCTGCTGGTATTTGGTGATATTTTATAGATTAAGGTCTCAATTGGTGAACCCAAACAATGAACGTCATGGGCAAAGTTTCTGCAAAAGATCAAATGGGAACTCGGACTTTGCATGAACAGAGACTGAGACATCGCGTGATCATAGCAAAATACCCAGTGAAAAGTGGAGCCTGAGCACATTGAAGACTATCTGCAAACGTGTTTATGTAACGAAGATCAGATGTCGGAAGAGAGGCAGGAAGTGGTCGCTTGATCTGACGGAAAAAGCGCGATTTTCACGAAATTCGCTTGGTAATCGAAAGGTCAAGTTTGCAAAGCAAATCGTGGTTTCGGCATCAGATATGCCGGCGTGTGTTGCGGCTGCAAGAAAAGACTGCAATTAATCCAATTCAGTAGGTTAGATGATTGTCAAACTCATCATTGAACTCGCTTACCCAGACTCATTGAAGACCAGGTATGCTCTAACATCTGGTTTTATTATGCAGCAGGACAGTGCGCCTGCTTGCTCGCACGGCAAGGTTGATTATGATGGCGCTACCTTATTGACATCAACTGAAGTAAATGCATTGGCAAAGATGATTTACAAACTCGCCAGACCTTAACCCTCTTGTTTATCACGTCTGGGGAGCTATGCTGGAACGCTGCAAGACATTTAATCCCAAGTTGGAGAACATTGGCCAGCTGAAGCAAGTCTTGCTGCTAATGTGGGGTCAGTTGCCGCAGGACCCGACCAACAAGGCCATACTGAGCTTCACAAAAAGAATTTGAGCTTGTGTTAAGGCAGAGAGTGGACACTCTCATTATACCTTACAATAAACTGCAAAACCGAATGCTGAGGTCGTAGGGAAAAGTGATATCATATGACATGGAAATCTACAAGTGACGTAAATTTTACGCGGATATTTGAAAAAACGAAATTTTAAGTTTGAACAGCTGTAACTTTTGCAAACATGAAAAGTTTCAAATGAAACTTTCAGGGATTGTTGGAAATTCATTCTCCTACAAATTGGGATATTTTCGCAGAAAAAGTTCAATCGGCGGCGAAGATATCGCATTTTCCCCGGTGGTACGTTTTTTTGAGCCACCCTGTAGGTCTGGGCAAATTTAATAGCTAGGCTTATCTCTCGATATGTAACCACCCGTATGTAATAACCAAACAAGAATTCCTGCTAAATGACACGGTATAGAAAGAGTAGATCCTTACTAAAGCCTAAAATTTCATATATTTGGAACAAAAGGTTTCTACTGAGTTTTTAAAGTCAATTTTCTATGACAGGATGGTAATGCAAAGCGATAGAGCCAGCCATTTTCTACCAGCGATCTACCCAGAATTCCGTGAACGCCACTGGGCCAATTTTGGCTGGGCTGCGCCGTGGCGTTCATTGGTCTAAGTAATATATGATGTCTATGTTAGTAAGGAAGGATCCTGGTAGATTCCCGGCCATGGCGTAGGCGTAGCTCAAAAGGAAGGCCAGACCACTGGGCCAACCACAGAAAAGGCTCGATTCTTCATGGTAGTAGTAGGCCTACGAGCAAAAGGAACTAAGGACTCCCTTATCAGCGGATCGTAGCTGACGACGTCCTTGAATACACAATGTAAAGCTGCATAGCTCTCGGAGGTAAATTGGGGAATATTTAGGAATTTGCCCAATTAGGCCAGGGTTGCCAGGTTGTCGCGAAAAGGGCGAATCGGGCGACTTTTGAAAGCGCTCGCGACTGAAAATTTTGTCTTCGCGACTTCGCGCTTTTTGGGCGACTTTTGGATTGTCTCGCGGTCGCCACGGCGACATTTTAAAATCTCATAAATTGACAGCTGTAGATTAGGCTACAATTACCGTCACCAGTTGTGTGTGGCGTTGTATACCTAACAATAAATAATAATAATAATAATAATAATAATAATAATAATAATAATAATAATAAATAATAATATTCCATCCACAAAGGAGCCGGTGACACGAAACGGAGTATCCCCCCTGAAAGCTATCCGGGGGGATGAATTAATCTATCCCCCCGGATGGAATCAACCGGTCTATACTATCCGGGGGATAAACCATTCTATCCTCTTTTTTAAAAATTGCGCATAATAATTTTTTAAAGCTGTAATCAAAATTTAAAGTGACTCTTATAATTGTTTTAAGTGTCCTAAGCAATGCTCAGATAAAGGCAACTCGAATTTATTTAGTTACTCTTAGTGTTCTTAAGTGTTTTAAATGTTTTAAGTGCTCTAAAAACAGGGCAAAACAAATTATATAGTAGGAATAAACATACCTGTTAGTGTCATTGTTCAAAACAAAGCATACGAAAATTAATTTGCAAAAGAAAATGCACGCGGAAGCGGTTTTTTTTAGACTTTTTTAATTTGGGGGGATACAATTAATACGGGGGATACCCTATTTTGTGACACCGGCAGGCCTCATTAGAACAGATGGCAGGAGACCGGATGGTCTCACCATGATCCCAAGGCGCGCCGGGCGATGTCTTCTGGGATGTGACCGTAACAGACACCATGGCAGTTTCCTACCTATCGGACACCAGTCAAACGGCCGGTGTGGCATGAAATCTTGTCCGGCATGAAATTGTGTCAGACTCCGCCCACTTCCGTTGTCAAGACAGTATTTCATACGACATACGTATGAGATCTTGTCCGGCATGAAATATTGTCCGGCATGAAATGGACACGACTCCGCCTACTTTCTTTGTCGAAACAGTATTTCCTACTAGTATCACATAAATTATCCGCGTAAAAGTATCTTACTAGCACAAAATCAATAACATAATTTTATATATGGGACGAGCAATCAAGATGTAAACAGTTGAAATATTGTTTTAATGTGCGATGCTTGTTGTTGCGACCACGATGGCGCTAGTTCTATGTTTTTAGAAAGAAATTCCCATCGCGGAACATGGCGAACTGGCGATGAGTCGAGGCCTGTGTAAATGAGTAAGATCGTTTTCAGAGCATAGAAAGGAGTTCTAAAACCTTTAAAAATTAGACTTTCCATTTATCCTTTAGTTTTCAGTTCTGGTTTTTTGCACCTAGTTGTTATAGCTGTAAACTTCTATGTGTGTACGTATAGTTTGCACGCTGTTGCTCAACTGGGCTGCTGATACTTGAAATATGTATTCCATGTATCAAGTAGGCCTACTGATATTAGGCATATGCTTGATTAGCTTGAAATCCTGCCCTGCCTGACTATCTATTACTACACGCATCCACTAGCCTACAATCTTTACAAGATCGAACGTCTTTCAGATTTTCAAAGCACAGGTGGGATCGAAATAAAAACTCAAAAGCCGTTAACCGCATCCTCATATCGATGATTAGGTCTACAATGTTCTGCTGATTTCTTCATCTTTTAATTGTTCCCAGAATTGGGGCCTATATGGTAGGCTACTGCTCTTGCCCAACCACGGACGTTTCCTGTGGCTGGTCCTTCCATATGGAATGACCCTTCCGGACTAAGGGCCAAACTGACGCCTCGTTTTTCTGGTCAATTTGTCATTCATCAAAACATTAGGCCTATTTTCTTTTCCTCGGGATCCGCGTTTTCGTGCTGAGGGCGACTATGAGAGTCATTCTTCGAGAAAGGCTATAGGGCTATAGGCCAGCCTAAATTTATAGACACGGTACGAGGCTACTGCTGTTGAATGTATTATTTGTATAATGCTCATATAGGCTAGGCCTACTACGTACAAGTTACAACAGATCTAGAGATAGGCCCTGTTAGCCTAGGTTATCTGTCTGAAGTGTGATCATAGCCTACTCATTTTCTAACTTCATGCGCAGTCACTTTCAAATAGCCGTTAAAATAAAATCTATTTCTTCCTATTTTTTGAAAAGCTAATTTTACCTAAATTGCTTTTTTTCCCTACATTAATATAATAATATTATATATTTAGGCCTAGCTAGGCTATGCTTCGTATTATTGGTCTTGGTAGGCTGAATAATTATCTTGTCTATTTTGTGTCTTTCCCGGACAAGATCTCATGGTGCTATTAATACTGTAGTTTGACAGTTGCTATCTGATGTCATCGGTCACGTGAACCAATGACAAGGCTTTCCGGACATTATTTCATGCCTGACAAGATCTCATGCCACACCGGTGCCGCGGCAGAGAAGGCGCAAAATCGACAAATACAACGAATTATCGTCCACATATTTTTTGTCCCTTTGGCTTTCGAAACCCTGGGTCCGATCAACAACGAAGGATTGACATTCCTTTCGGACCTGGACAAAAGCTAAGCAGTACATCGGGGGAGCCACGAGAAACAACATTTTTGTTCCAGCGAATCTCGCTGATGATCAACGCTTCAACGCAGTTGCCTTCAGGGGCACTTTCGCCGATCAGAACACGGAATATGAATAGGGCCGTTCCAGACTGTGATTTTATATTAGGCGGTAGTGAAGTCCCTGAGGGATCCTGTATACCTTGGGGCAAAAAAGTTAATATCTTTTCTTTAATTAAACGCCTGCAAGACGCACTGCGCTTGACATTTACAGGTTATGCATTAATCTTCATTAAACTTAACTACCAACTGAACAGACAGCTTTGTAATTACACGGCGCTAATAGCAGCCTGCAAAGCAAATCCGCCCAACGGGGGCTCGAACTCACTACCTCTCGCACTCTACGCCAGCGTGTTAACCACTACTCTACTCTATAATGTGTAAAGGCATCAATTCTCTAAGGAGCACGGACTAATTTTATTGCTCATCATCTAAATTTTTACGTTAATGTTTTCATCATGATTGTGTCTTCTAAGTTCTAACTGGCGCCATTCTATTAAGCTCCAAGAAAATTTCCGCCAATAATAATTGACGGCAAATTTCATCTTTCATGCACGAGGACGAGGTAGCCTACACGTACGGTGTCATGGACACTTGGCCTATTTAGGAAAAGTAGACATATTGGATATTTCTCTAAATGACGTTATGGGAAAGTGGATGAAATACGTGAAATTATACAGCAAGAGCTGTATACGACTCCCAGATTGTGAAGTTAGGTAATAGGTTTGATCACTCCCAATTCGCTGCAATAGGCCTACAATGCCCTACATAGGCCTAAACGTAGCCTATATAGGCTATATACATGTACGATTCATTTATGGTTTGCAAACCAATTTATCCGTAGGCCTAATTGATTTATCCGTAACTAGAAATTGCGGTGAAATTCATTACTGAATGCAAAAATACTTAATGGGTAACAGACTCCCGGAAAGACTCATGGCACCATTAAATCATTAGTGACGTGTTTTTTACGACACGATGACTGTCCAGTGATCGGACTGTGATCCCTCGAGCCGGAGAGGACAAAGCGTTTTATCAGGCATGTAGAAAAACTCATAATCTCGCGATTTTCGCGACTTTTTGTCGTGATCTCTCGACAAAGTTTTTCCGAAATCTGGCAACCCTGAATTAGGCGCGCAGCAGAGCGCAACACCCGGTCAAGACAAGTCAATCTGCTGGATGGGAGGCCAATGTACAGCGAAGACTCGCCGAAGAGAAATAATCAATGTGAGATGTAACAAAGGAGTGCACTAAAGTAAGATAGCAGCAGACGTAAGAGAACGGATGACAGTGCGAAGCTGGTGCAGCTGAAAATAGCAGTCTCAAACGGTACGGTGAAGTTGAGGAGCAAAAGTGAGTTCTTGGTCAAGTTGGACACCCAGGTCATGAACCATGGTTGCAAAGACAAAGCCAGGAAATTCAGATGCAAGAGAAAAGAGATCAAGCTTGGCGAGCTGTTGCCGTGTGCCCAACCAAAATAAATTTTGTCTTAGATGGGTTCAAGCGTAGATATATTCGGCATGCACACGATCGACTGCATTTTTTATACCTTTTGCGCATACACGATTACTATAACCACATCCACACCAGGATGTGGTCATGATCAATTTAATTGCCAACTTATTGATCAATCCGTTAAGTACTCTTTGTGCGTATACCTATTGTTACAAACCTTAGTTGGCTAGCCAGTCAATGTACAGCACGCAGGCTACAGTTGTCACGCAAACTTTCCCGATCGTCGTATTGCCACAATTCACGCCAGCTGGTGCTGTGGTGAGTTCATTGTTGTGAACTATATTGGTACCTTGCTATGTTGTGATTTATATTAATAGCTTACCACAGATTGCTGATAAATCTAATTTCATATTATTTGCCGACAACAGCAACTAAATTGCTGCTGACAAATCAATAGATTTCATTTTTTAATTGCAGCTGAAAGTAAATAAGGAACTTGGAAGTGATCTCAATCTAGTTCAAAGCTAATCGCTTTAACTCAATTTGGAAGATACATGTTTTATACTAATTCGGGTGTGGACATCTGCACTGGTCGCAACCCCATTTTGTTTGCATTTCAGATTACCTCCTCCTCATTGCAGATGTCTATGATGGAAGGCCCCCATAACAATATAAAACCAGTGCAAGCATTATATCTCACTCATAGGATGTGCTGAAAATGATGTCTGAAACCAGAAAAATGGCCTATGTGCAATATTTACCAAGTTCTATTTTAAGAACCAAAAATAACACCAGTTAGATTCTTGCATATTTGGAAAGAGCACAACGAATAGATTGCATGCCATAAGTTTCAGTCCTCTGACCCATTTCGTTGTCAAGATATGACAGTCGAAACGTGATGGATCGTGCCGTTTTCTCAAAATCCGCTTTTTTGCTTATTTATTTCAAAAATTAATATCTCCATCAATTTTTGAGATATGTTGTTAAAATTTTCACTGTCGGTATCTATTTTGCATGTAGTTCTTCCATAAAAATATTCAGAAAAATCCAAGGGTGGGGTGTAGGCCTACGCCTGTGGGGTGGCTATTATGTGCCACATGTACGCCGGAGTATTTTACGCTATATTTATGGACATTGTTATTCTGGGAGCAGATCTTACTCTTGTAAGGAAATCATGAGCAGGCGCATCTATTGGAATATGTACTCTTTGCGTAAAAGAGGTGGTTATAGATTTCTAGGTTATCGCACATGCGCATAGCCTACTATATTTATATGCAACCGTTTCCTACGAGAAGTAAGGAAGTAAATAGACGGCCGTAAACCAAACCGATGCTTATTTAATATAGCCTAAATACGAAAATTACGAGGCTTGATAAGAGCAAATAATAATTATGTGAGTCAACGTTATTTACAAGGGTATTGGAAGAAAATTACATAGCGAGAAGTGAAAAGATTTTGAATAGAATGGTGATGTGGGGATAGAATCTGATGAAACCGTAACCGGTTTCAGCTAGTGTTCGCCGAATTAAAATTCTTAAAGTTCCTTTTCTATTTCTTGTTGGTTTTTCGAACTGTCCAGTTTCACGTGGCATGCGTTTGATTTATTGTAGAGTTTAATATGCAAGCTGTCGCTAGAACAAACTAATTACAACCGATAAAAGGGCCGCTACGTTAGGCAAGCGAGCCATAGATTGGTATTCATACCATGACGCCAATATAATATTCGCCGTCGACAAAGGATACGAGATAGAGGAGCTATTTCTTGTTGGTTTCTCGTACTGTCCACTTTCACGTGGCATGCGTTTGATTTATTGTGGAGTTTAATATGCAAGCTGTCGCTAGAACAAACTAATTACAAGTTTACAACAGATAAAAGGGTCGCTACCTTCGGTAAGCGACCCATGGATTGATATTTCTATTTCTACCATGACGCGGCGCTTCGAATGCAATTTCCTAGGGTATTTAGCCAAATTTTAATATTTTGTTACAGCGAAAATAAAAGCCAATATAATGTTCGCCGTCGACGAAGGATACGAGTTCATTGCAGACGTTTTAAACTCGTTTTGACATGTAAAGCGTGGTCGAATGCAGTGAGTTTCGAGTCACAAACCGACGCCATCTTAGGGAGTAGAGACTTACACTTACCCAAGAATGGGAGTAGCGTTATTCGCATTTTATAGGTCTGCGCCTGACCCATGATTACCGTTTTAAATCGTTATTCGGATGTAGACCATATTTACGCTGGAGTATGAGATACGCGTAGCGTATATATGGCACATAATAGCCGCCCCTGGTTTATATTACGTGGAATAACACTGGTTAGGCTTACTTTAACACAAAAAAGTTGAAAAAATTTTTTCATCCAGGAAAGAGTGACTATAGCCTACCATTATCAGCATTTTCAGCTGATCACAAATATATAATTTGTTTGCTTGTAGGTGAAAAATGCACAATGTTACGCTAACAAAACGGACTATACTGTTCCATGGTCATCGTAAACCTGTTTCTCTTCAAGCAATAAAATTTGTGATAGATAGCTGGGAACCAGCGCAATTTCTTGGTGTTTATGTAGATCGGTATTTGCAATAGAATGAACATAATAATCTTGCATGTGTCTATACTAAGAAATTTAGCAAAAAGAAATTTAGCAAAAAATATCAGCCATACATGTGACTTGTTTGCTTAGGTGGTCTGATAGTACTAAATTAATATTTAAGGATCACAATATATTGAAATCGAGTGATATAACAAAATATCAAATTGGACTATTCATATGCAGCTATCACTATGGATTTCTTCCATTGCTGTTTAATAGATATTTTCATGATATGGTCATGATAATAGAACATCATGTAAATATCGAACCCCAAGTGCACGAACTAGGACTAGGCAGTTTTCAATTAAGTGCTCAGGTCCATTTTGAACTTCCTCTCTTCCTCCCAATTAAAAAATATAATGCACTTGGCTCATTTCCAAGATAAACTGAAGAATTGTTGTTTATTGAACACATACAATAAAAACTTGGCTGATTGCAGTGATTGCTGTTTGTTTAGCATCGCATATGTTTCAGTTATGATGTTATAATTTACGCACTTTTTATTTTTTTAGTTCATGGTTCAGCCTTAGTCTGGGCCCTTCGATAATTAGAAAGAGAAATATTGTTTAGTCTTGTTGAGCATCAATTTTAAATGTTTGAGATTCGTGAAATATGCTTCAGAGTGATTCTTAGATGTCAGGAATCCAAGGGGAATTAGGCCTGCCACGTTGTTCCGTTGGTAAAGCTATCACAGATCCAAACAGCGGTTTCCGGTTTGCACAAACGGGATAACAGATACAGAAACCTGGATTCCCCTCCAGATGAGAGGGACTAGATTAAACACTGCTGTACAACACAGCTGGTCAAACAGTTTTCTTGGATTTTTCTACTCCAAGCAACATGTAATTTCCAAATCTAACCCATCTGCCTTCGTAGCTGTGAACAGCTATTTTGTTAGCTCTGAGACAAAAATCCTAACTTTATTAATGACCATAATATCGCTTTACACTGACCCACAAATTTGAGCAATTACATAGTATGTGATACAAACATATTGGACTGCTATGTGAGCTCTTTATATTGAAGGTAGTCTACCAATAATTCAGGCAGAGGCAAAGAGCGCAAAACTTCACAATGTAGCAGCTTGGATGCACTAAAACAGTGACGGATTCGTAGTCGACATAGATGCAGGAGACTCCTCGGACTTTCTGGAAAAAAAAACAAAGGATAAAGTTGGCTGTGGGTCTGTTGTTAGTTTTACATATTTTACATTAAGTTTGTTTCAATGCTAACACTTTTTGGTCCAGTTTTGGACATTCTTAACTTAATGTAGCTGGTTGTGTCTAATGGGAAGGCTCTTTAGGAAATGTCATCCTCCAGTTGCACCGTTCTTACAAATATATCACAAAATATTTGATGTTCACAAAGCTACATCAATTTATTATTCTGAACTTTGTCTCAAGGAATTAAGTAGCAGCGGATGTAGTAAAACTTTGGCTCATATTTCTAAGCAGGATGACCTTTTAGACCAGAGGTCTCAAACACGCGGGCCGCATGCAGTCCGTGAGCCTGATTAATGTGGCCCGCGACAGCCACCTAGTGTTTAGTTTTTAAAAGAAAGAAATCTGTTAAAAACTGATTTTGCAGTTCTTTTGCAATTTGAACCAAGGTTCAAGCTCTTTTCTACTCCTTTTGCTGTGGATATTGAATCTACAACTGCAGTTTGAGTTAGTGGACCTTCAATGCGATAACATGCTTAACACGTTCACCGCCTACACGCCATGTTAAATGACTGAATCCGGTACGAGATATCTCGTACTGGGCGGTGAACGTGTTAAGCAGAAGTACAACAAAGTTGTTAGTAGATAGATTAAGACTATTCTGCAACATTTAACCTTAACCATGGTTCAACTTTTCCAAACCACCCATAACCATGGTTCAAAAATGTGTCGACCCATAACCATGGTTCAAAAATGTGTCGACCCATAACCATGGTTCAAAAAATATATCACCCCATAACCATGGTTCAAAAAATAAACCACCCATAACCATGGTTCAACTTTTTCCAACACACAAATTTTTTTTTTTTCTTGTGTATATAAAATAACAAAAAAAAATATTTTCTTACGATCCGTCGTGCATTCAACCCAAACCATGGTTAAACTTCTACCAACCACCCCAGCACGCGCCTATGACTCATCGCGCCATAGGTAATTCACGATAGATTGTCCATTATGAAAATTTGAAGCAGTATGAAAGCCTAGGTTTGAAGATTACCAAAATTCATCGAGGAATTAAATTTGAAGAAAGCACCTGGTTGAAAAAATATATCGACCTAAATACTAACCTGAGGACCAAAGCCTCAGGTTAGTGTTGTTATTCTTGAAATTCTACACGTTTCTAACACAAGACAAATCCCCAAATCTGCAACTCGCTGCAACACGCATAATGGCAATGGCAGTGCCGGCATATGAGAACAGCTATATTTCAATAATGAAGATTAATAAATTTGAAAGAAAGACACGTCTACAGTCACAGGTGAATATTTCAAGCTGTACTCTGATTGGTCTCATCCCAGAAGATGAAACCAGACATTGATGCTTTCATATTTGGGAAACGTTGTCAGTAGAGTAATGCTAACCACACTTGAGCACCACCTTGGAGACCACTCCCTATAATACTTTGCACCTTACGGTAACGTTTAAAGCTGCTAAAGGTAGTTTTAGGTATTAATAAATGTGTTCGATGCATTTCGTAATCAAGCTACACTGAGAATATATTTTAGAGGATTATATCATTAATGCATTTATGCTGCACTAATATACAATTATATACAAATAGTTTCACTTGCATGATACATGTACAGATTGTAGGCTATATTTTTATGTTGCGGCCTGCGAGCCATTGTAAATTTTCAAATATGGCCCACATGATGACTTGAGTTTGAGACCACTGTTTTAGACCATGAACCGAAGCCCTGTCAATAAAATTTAAGCCATAAGTAAATAAAAAAGAATAAATTCAAGAGCATGAAGCTTGTGGTTTTGTCTAAGACTTAGTAAGTAGGCATATTCTTTACTCAAAACAGTTGACAGAGGTGTGTATAAAGGATGACAAAAGTTGGTAATTGATGTAAGTAGTGTATGATATTGAAGAAAATGTCTGTCAATGACTGGAAATGCATTAATCCAGAAATACGGTTGCTTGGTCAAGTTCAAACTGACTAATAGCTCTATAAGATTCTTTGTTGCATTACA
This sequence comes from Lumbricus terrestris, assembly GCA_949752735.1. Lineage (NCBI taxonomy): Eukaryota > Metazoa > Annelida > Clitellata > Crassiclitellata > Lumbricidae > Lumbricus > Lumbricus terrestris. The sequence continues at coordinate 21,398,850 of OX457038.1, forward strand.
TTAAAACCATGAAAGTAAAATTGATTTCAGGTAGGAAATCAGAGCATTTTCATAACCAACATGTTGAATTTCTGTAAACTGCAAACCATTCGTATTACACTAGATAACATTGTTTGCAGTTTACGTTTCATAGTTGGTGTTTGTAACGTTACCTGAAAGTGAACGCAGGGCTTTCCTGTCTTCTTCAGAGTCAATATAGCTGTAGATGGGTGTGTCAAGCTTAATGCTTCGGGTGAATTGAAGAACTCGGTAAAGAGCTTTTGCCACTGTTATTCCTACCCTTGTCATCAGCAAGCGATTCTCAGCAAGCTGACGCCAGAAAGGTATTGGCGTGCTCAGCACACCTGGCTCTGTTTCATAGTCATCATCATCATCACTGTTTTGGAAGTGGACCAGTCTGGCTCTGGAGTCTTGACTTTCTAGTTTCAAAAGTGACTCAACCTATGCTCCACAACGAAGTACAAAGTTCAGGCACTTCCAATTGTCAATTGCAACAATTACAGATAGGTTTCCAATGACTTTTGGGTGGTAGAGGTTAATATTTGCACCATGTTCGATGAGCATCTGGGCAAGTGGAAGATTACAAATATCCAAGGCCGGGAGTAGTGCAGGTACAGCCGATGCGGTTCTTGTATTCAACGAGGCACCGGCAGCTATCAAAGCACGAGCATGAACAAGAGAGTTTTGGTTGATGGCAAGCACAGAAAGGGCTCCAACTGTGTTTCCAAAATGCACTTCACCACTGAAATAGCGCAGAACTCTTGGATAGTAGTCGTAATCAAGTGAGCATTTGGTAAAATCCAGCCCAGCCTCAATCAAGAGTTTTGTGGCTAGATCATCATCATGAATCATGGAGAAATGAAAAGCACTTGCAGTACAGGACGAACAAATACAGTGATCAGTATGTGGTAGGAGTAGTTGAACGCACCTGCAACAATAACAAAGATCGTTGCTAATCCGCATTTGAAAGAATCCACTTTCATCAGTAGTTTTACAAAAACTGTTTAAAATAGGCCTAAATATTATCAAATGTACAATGTAATAGCCTTTCTGTTGTCTATAACTATGATCATAGTATGGTAATCATAATATACATTATAAGTACTATTGTAGCAACATTTGGTGATTCTAACTTGACAGGATGACAAAATGTGAGTTCAAACCTTCTCATGTGAGCAACGCTTCCCTAAATCCAGCAGAAGACTTGATAGACTGAGAACAATCGATTCTTTATTAAATTTCTGAACTGAACAAATCAACTCCAGATCACACAATTCGGACTATTTTTAGATTGTGAAACACAGAACCATTACAGCGTTAATCTGGCAGGTTTGATTCCAACGCAACTGCAATAATTCAGAGCAAAGAAGATGCCTTGAACGCATAACTTCTGATGAAGCGCATGACCAATTCCACGAAGGAAAATCCACCCTTCAACTCAGGCAGAACAAATTGGCCACCGACGAGTTTTGAGACCAAGGTCTTAACTGAGAAAGTGGTCCTTGTATCGAGTCTGTGGGTCCACTTGCACAAGGGCTGTACGCTCACAAAAGTTGCAGGAAAGTCTCATCAAACAAAATGGCCGTAGACTACCCATCACACTATGATTATTATTTTAATTTTATTATAATTATTTGTCTTTAAAGAGTATCTTAAATTTACTTGAAAACAAAGTACTACTGCTGTAAGTCATTGAATGCAACTCTCAATGCTTAACATTATTTGCCATGAGCCACAACACTTCTCAAAATATCTCTTCTACCACTGAATGGTTTCTACAAGCTCCTATACATGACATGTCAATTAATATTTATATAATTTCTTACCACCACTTAACTTACTCCACATGGTTGAATTCTAACGCAGCATGAAGGGGCAGTGCCACTGGGTCAGTAGTTGTTAGATTGGCACTAGCTTCATGATCCAGTAGAAGGCGCACACAGTCTGTGTGACCTTCTTGGGCTGCCAGAAACAAAGGCGATGCTCCGTCTTCTGCACACAAATTCACAACATCACTCTGACCTGAAACAGTAATTAAACAGTACATAATTAAATATTCAAACATAACGAAAAATTTAGCAATCATATAATTATATATATGTATATTTTAGAAGTATATATATGTATACATTTATATTCATATCAGTGATTCCCAAACCGTGGCCTGCGGGCCAAAAGTGGCCACCAGGCCTAAAAATGGCCCTCATCTCTCAAAGAATTAACAAAAATATTTGAAAATATTGACAATTTGGACAGGATGGAACACAATTATTTTCTATTAAAAATTATTTTATTTTGACGTCTATTAATACCATCAAAGATCCAAATTTGATTCAATTATAACAATTTTATATCCTTTTAGTTAATTAAATGTTAGCCCTGTGGCCCTCTAATGCCCTTCAACTAAGAAAAGTGGCCCTTGTGTCCTCCAACTTAGAAAAGTGACTCTAAAGTAAAAAAAGGTTGGGAACCAGCGAACCACTGATTTATATACTTCTGAAACGAACATAGAAAACCATTTAGAATATTCCAAACATCAATGATGATGATGATCATGACGTATAGCACGTTTAGTTAAATGCATCAATAACCTATAGATATTTTTTAAACAGAAGAAGCAGGCCATGAATACTAGCCACTGTGACAACATTTACAGTTACCACCTTGGACTATTATTACTGAATGGATTACAACAGACGAAACACATTCAACAACCAACAGTGACAGGTTAGTCTAATCCAATGACTTCTATAGCACGTTTAGCTAAATGCATAAGGCATCAAAAAATGGCTGCTGTAAGGAAGTCAACTCTGATGTGAAACATGGATAATGGAGAATTGTGCCACTGTAGGCATTGGAATAGTTAATAATAAAATACACTGTAGGTTAGCAATGGGCCCCAAAAGCCTGGTAACCCATTTGAAGGTCCACACATGGGCACTAAATCCATACCTGAAACCTGACTAAAGAATTATAATACAGGTCAACGTTGTAAAAGCTTTGCTACATGCCATGGTGTTCATGTAATAAGTCAACAGTGTTTCAACATTACACTTGTTTCATGTGAGATTCTTGAATAAAGAAATCGTCACTACGTCGTGAGATGCCTGGTCGAAATCCACTCAAGTCAGAAGATGACACAATCGAATGACTCTCATAGCGCAACTACACATTGCACTATTCATAGTAACCAAAACAACTATTGTTATGCATCTAACTGAAAGCAGGCAGTTTGGCCTGACCATAAAAATAATTTAAACTAGTCGATCAATTTCTAACCAATCTTGAGGAGATGCTGTAGAATGACATTGAGACATTCCAGACGACCATAATGTGCTGCTACGAATAACGGTGTGATGCCAAAGTCATTTCTAATGTTGATGAGAGCACCAGCTGCTAACAAATGGTTCAAGACAGCAGGCAGATCACACTCGACACTCATATGCAGAGCGGAAAGGCCACTGTACTGCTGACTGTTAATGTTTGCGCCATGCAACAGCAGTGACACAACGCACGCCAAGTTACGAGATTGAACAGCTAAAATAGACAAATCATATGTTTAAAATCTCTTAGAGGAAGTTAACACCTAAGTTCAACAGTCAGTGATTTCCATCTGATAGTTATAAGAAAACAGGGTAATATGACTTTATAACAGTTGACACCAACCACCAAAATACAACATTGCATTTGAAAATGTATATAGCGCCCCTCCAGTGCTATACCAATCAGAGGCACATTAGTGCAAAGAACACCAAGAAAATAAGACTGTCTTTAAACAGCCTAATGATGCAGGAAAGTCCCATGGTTGAAATAATGAGCAAGTTGTGGAAGGAAGTTGGTTCCATGCAGGGCAAACATTTGCCAGGAGAGTTACAGGGTCTAGGGCCAGCAACAGAAGCATAGATCTGCTGAAAGCTGAAATCTTTGCCCATATGGTATCTTCTATATATTGTGATTTGTCATTTAGTAACACACAATGTGTTTCTGGCTACAACAACATCTACTATTCCCATATGCTATTTTAACACTTTCACAACAAGCTGTATTGTTGTGCAGTAGCTGGTACTACCTCGTTGTCATCCTCATTAGAGGATCAAAGAAACAAGTGCCTACAGTTAGTATATAGCTGTGTATGCATATACAGCCAGTGTCCCGGCTCCTGTCCGTGTTAGCTATGGCTAAGCAGGCAAGGGCACATGTACCATAATCATCTAAGAGACAACTACTGCTAAATGTGTTCCTGCATGATATTTCTCAAGTAGCAATACCAAACAGTGTCTAAAAATTAATTACATAGGTGATAATGCCTTTGTTGATTAGAACATCGGAGATACAGGTTGAGAATTTCCGTGGGGTTGAACCACCCTCAAGTTTTTCCTGTGGTCTCATAGTAAAGTCTTCTTTTCATATACCAACTCTAGGTGGATCCTAGTATGACCTCCAAGTTATTTTCTACAATTCTCATACTGTGGAGATACAACTTCCAATCCAACTTCCAATTGTGCAGTGTGTGTACTGATTCTAAAAATTCATTCTACCAAGCAATGCTACACAACAAGTTCCTGCATCATGTGTTGACACTCGTGTTTTAGATAGTATTGGGTAGCATGGTACTTAGTGTTTAACCTAGGCATCTCAACGGGGGAAGTTCATCCAGGAATGACATTTCACTCCAAATTTGACAGCTGCTGTGTTTATCTATATTGTATTACATGAATGGTTATTATAGACTATTATATGATTAAAGTGTTACCACTAAAAGAACAAAAAAAGGTCATCAGGTCAGAAAAAGGCCATCAGAGATGTTTTTCAAAACATGAAACAGAAAAACCTTCTCCCTGTAAGCACTATGCCATCTGTTGAAAGGTTGTTTGTCTCCACCCTTCCAGAAACCTTGATTCCCAAAAGCAGGGCGACTATTACTAAACACTGACAGCACTGTCACACATTAAGAGGATTCGTTACACATAACAAAATAGGCGCTGACTGTAATTGAAATCACAAAAAGCAGATGGAATAGCAGAGTACCATTTGAGAAATAATAGATCTTGAATGTGTTTTACCTGCCATGAGTGGTGTTACACTCATATGGTCACATAGGTTTGGGTTCGCTTTTCCATCCAGAAGGATGTTTAAGCAGAGCTCATTGCCCACTTTGGCAGCCTCTAGAAGTGCAGTGCTGCCATCAAATGCTTGCCAGTCAACGCAAGTCACTTCTAAAAATGTTCACCAAAACAACAATTTAGAAACCATTTTGACAATTAAAATTCGCTGGTTCAGAAGTTCATTAATACAAGTCTGATCAGCCCATAATTTTTTTTAGTAAAGGTCTACCACTCTAAGGTCTCTACCTGTGAAGACAACAAATAAAAAAGCATAAAATGACAGAAACAAATGAAGATGTAAAAAGCCGGTTTCATTTTGTTGTGTTTGTTTCTGATATGTGTTAATTACTCTTCCAGTCTGCAAAATTACCATTGTTGGTAAGTTCAGCAAGACAATCTGGATGATTTCCTGCAGCTGCCTCGTGGATTGGCTTCCAGCCTCGATTATCCGAAACATCCACAGGATGACCTTCATAAACAATATTGAAAAGTGAAACATCTTTGCAGCCAATGCCTTAAATTCCATTTTTTAATACCTGCCTAAATCTATGGTATTATTGGTAAAGCATGATTTGTCTTGACAATGATGCTGGTTGAACTATATGATGAGTTCTTTTACATGCGGTTCAAATGAATGATGTCACAAAACAAACCAAAGAATCTGAAGGCTATCCACTGTACCCAGCCTGTGCAGATATAGGCAACCAGTTTGCTGAGCTTGGAGTTGCTCTTGTGCAGCACAAGAGTTCATCATGAAGACAAGCAAGTGCACTACTTGCTAAAAGTTGTCAAAGATAACAAAAATACGTTCTTAGATTTGTTTATTAAGAGGATTTATATATAGCGCTCCTTCAAGGTTACTACTCAGAAGTGCTCCTGACCCAACCTCACCTCAAGTCTAGAGAGGACAGTATTAAGATGTTGGCTGAATAGAACGTCACGTTCTATTGCATCTCAATACTGTGGAGGGGATCTATGGCAGCAGGCGCAAGTATGGAGAATTGGAGATAGACCATTCAGCATAGGCGTAGGGGACATTTCGGAAGTGGGGGGGCAAAAATGTTTGGTTTTTTAGTCATCCACCCAAAATCTTAGGATTTTTTCGTCCGAAAAATCTGATGACCTTTTTTAGTCATTTCCTGCAAATCTTCAAAAAATTTAGCTTTTTACCCGTGTGCCCGAAAAAAAATCCGAATTTTTTTCCCGTCCGTGCCTCTTTTGCCCGAAACACATTTGCCCGAAATTTGGGGGGGCATTTGCCCCCTCTGGACCCAACCTCCTACACCTATGCCATTCAGATGTCTCTTAGATTTGCATGGAGAGTGGGTTTTAACATCATTGGTTTGCAAGTGTGTTGAGTAGGATCACAGGTGACATTTTCTGCAGTTACCCAAAAGCACCAGTCAATGCTTGCTATTGAGAAAAACTTGTTTTCTTGTGATATTCTAGGTTAAGTTCAGTCAAAAGTCAAGAAGGAAGTCCAACAGTAATCCTCATAGCTTAGATTTTTCAGGTAGTGACATCATGGTTGACAGTGAACAAGTTTCACCAAGCTACACTTTAGCAAGTGTCGAACATGAGACAAAACATAGCATATGCAGAATTGCAGAGTTGTTAAATGACACCAGTGACTGAATATCATTTTCACCTTCAGTGATAAAATGAGCACAAAACTACAGAGGGTACGAATAATGGTTATAAATAAATGCAGACAATGAGTAAAAAATACAATTCAGTGAAACATATGGTATGTAAAAAAATACCAGCACTAGATGCTGCTTTATGCATGGTTAAATGATATAAAAGGCTGCAGGTAGGACCTGTGACGCACTTTCTTATCAAGGTTCAGCTATTGCAGAAAGAGATTTCTTAAAAGGACAAAGTATTAAAGACCTTTGTTTATCAGCATTTTCAAGTCATCCAGTCTACCACATCTGGCAGCTTGAGCAACCGTCTTGCACGGCTTCAGCGGAATTGTCTCCATAACAGAAATTTATTCTGAAGGAATTCCAGCTGTAAAGCATATCAGTCAAAGATTTTATTCCAAGCATTAAATTATAAATAATTCTGTTATATACAGATATTGTGTGCATGTGATATGTATGCTTAAGATCAGTGATTAGAGATCAAACTCAAATAAACACCTGTAAAAGGCGAAGCTTGTTGCAGCCAACAGTCAAAAGAGAATTGATGGGAATCAATACATGTCGCATTTTCTTTACTGAAACATTATACTGAGAATATTTATAAATGACAGATGATTTTAACAAATTAACTACCTTTACCTTTACCTTGGTCTTGGGGTGAATGCTGCACTTTAGACATATCTTTAAAGATATGTTTTTTCCTTTAGCTTTTCTGGACAAGTCTGTTGTTTATAGACAATATAACATATATATTATATTAATATACATATTATGTATACTTCCTAATTTCAGATATAATTACTACTTTCTTCTACACAATAGAACTTCTTATAAACGCCTCAGTTTATTTGTTAAAACATAATTATCCCATGGTGGAAATTAGACATTGTGTTTACAGATCCATGAATATTTACAAAAATTGTCGGACGCTTTGCAAAGCACAGTATCTTCCCCTTCCAATTAAAATAAACCAGCATTTATTTACACAAATTCCTTACCAATCAATGAGTGGATATTCAAGCAGTGATATTTTCATTCGCAGAAATATGAATAGGAAATAAAACTATCACTCATTTTTAATAAGAATGAAAATCCTGAATACCTATTCTGAGAATGGGCATAGAATGAGAACTGAAATATGCCATAGATAATGGAAATATGAAAAGAAATTAAGATATAGAATGGAATTTGCACAATTATAATATTTGCAGTACTCAAAATATAAATGTGACCCATCTGGCACATGTCGAATTTTGCACAAATTGAGTGTCATACGTCTTTTAAAAGAATGAAGTCTCTGCTTCAAAATGCCATAAAATTTATTGTTCTTCCCTGTTCCTGTCCAATGTTATGAGCAAAAATATGGTTCAACCATTCGAATTAAAATTCTGAGAAAAATGCATTTAAAGTTTCCTATAACTTTGGAATGCAAAATTCTTTATCAACCATGTTTAGAATTGAATCAAATTTGCGAAAAATAAACGGATTGCATAATAGGTTAAAAGGAAGTCTGGGTTTTTCACTCATGCCTCATTTGTTATTAGAACTATCTTTATGCCAAATATGGCAATTAATGGCGGTAAAGTGGAAAATGTTCGGAAAAGTCATTTAATTATTTAAACAATAAAAACTTCAAAATCATCAAAAATATCATTAAAAATAAGATTTTTCAGAAATTGTTGTTTTGATGTGTTTAAAACATATTTATTCGTCATTTTCCGTCAAAAACAAAAAATTGAATTTGTTTGATTACATTTTGGCATCTCGGAAGCATATGTTCGACATGCGCCTGGTTTTGGTCAGATGGGTCACAAAGAAAAACTCAATAGGCCATATTCTAGAGAGCTGCTGAGATCGATAATCTTTGCCCATATGGTATTTTCTATATAAAATGCACAACCCTTGTGTGATCTGTGATTCGACTTCTTGTCGTCAGCAGCTCATTTTTCACAGTTTTTTTCATTTACTGCACTGGATACTTTTATTATTAAAATGTGGATGGTACCTGGAGCAAACAAAACAGTTTGTGAGCTTTATTTGTACGAAGAAAATTTTTACACCAGGATGAGAAAAAGATTTACAGCGACTCTCAGAATAACAGCATGTTTCTATAATACACATTCTGAGCAACCTAAAGTTCTAAGCATGCTTTTCTGAACTGTTCTCATCACTGGAATTAGGGCTGAATAATTTCAGTTCTAACTGGATTGGAGCTGAGATTATTTCAGAACTGGAATTGGAACAGAAATGGGATTTATTAAATGGAAATATAATTGAGATCTTTGAACTGAGAATTAAAATTAGGATTTGCTTTTAGAACTGAAATATCACTTCTGTCATGGACATGGCGGAAATAGTTTCATAAAACTTAATAACATTATCGGTACTTGTTATTTCTGCATCAGTCTGGTAAGCTCTTAACATTTCTTTAAACCTAGAGCCTAAACTAGAAGATCATCAACCTTGATAAAGTCTTGAAAATTTTATGTTTAGCGGAGTCCCGATGCTGAACAGTTCATATGCATTCCAAACCTCTGCCCCCATGAAATAGAATTGATTTCAGCCCTTGTTTCATAGCTCAAATTCACTTCCTTGCTTCAAATTACGTAGACAATGCTTCGACGAAAAAGAGTAATTTTGCAGGTCTGCCGTAAATTATCCTACAAAAACTCAATATATCTCCTTAGCTCTGAAAACTTGGATATTGAACACCATCTTCCTCTTGTGGCTGACTATCTGCGCCTCAGATTCACATTTCAGCGTGACTTGCGCACATTACAAATTTATCTAATACTACTAATAATAATGTCCTGCAATTTCAACAATGCATAGGCAATATGGCTAATGGTCCGCTAACCCATTGGGTGAGAAAACTGAGCACCAATTGAGAGATATAATAGGGCAGCTATTGTTAAAGATAACAGAGCACTGATTGTGAAAGAAAAGAGCATTTGTGGTATTTTGTAAAATTTTATCCTATGTAAAATCAGTCTTCCTTGGATCCTATAGATCTCAACCCAAAAGCTGTGACGACTCATTCTTACCTCTGCAGTGAAGACCTGCAAACTAGACCCTCTCCCGATGTTCCTCTTCCAGGAGTTAGTAGTTACATTTTATATTCTACTCCCATTCCTAAAACTCCTCTGCAATAGTTCTCTCCGTGATGGCATCTGTCCTGTGGCACAGAAATGGTCAATCCTTGTTCCAGTGCCTAAGCATGAAGGCATGGATCTGGTGGTCTATAGCAAATGTTTATTTTTTGTCTAAAATAATTGAGAAGGTTGTACCTGCCCAGCTCATCCACTGCCTTGATAAAAAAAGGCACTGTAACTACTAATTCCTTCCATCTTTTCAATCAGGCTTCTGGAAAGACCACTCCATGGACACCTTACTTCTTTGCCTTCTTTTGGATATCAACGTGGCCATTGACAACTCCCAGGTCACCCTTTTTGGCATTGTTTGATGTGAACACTGCTTTAGACACAGTCTACCTCTTTTGGCCTCTCAGGAAATTTTCTCAACTGGCTTACTTCCTACCTTCAGGACCGTTCTTACACTGTCGCTTGCAGGACTGCTAGGTCATCCTGAGCACCTGCCCCGTTTGGTTTGCCCCCAAGGATCTGTCCTGGGTCCTTTAGTATATAATTCACACTGCAGACCACGAGCCACTCTTATTACTAATGCAATCCTGAGTCATTCCTATGCTGATGACCTCCAGGCATGTGTTCACTGCCCAGCATTTGCAGATGCTGCTGCGGTTTGAGAAATCTGTACTGCCATGGAAACCCTGGAGGTCTGGATGTCCTTCAACCATTTGCAGCTGAATCCTACCAAGACCCAACATACCTGGTTTGGGACGCATCAACAACTGGCAAAATGGACATGAAAGCGTTAGCATTAGTTTTTTTAATTACTTTTTCACCTTTTGTGCAGGACCTTCGTATTATTTTGGACCAAAAGATAATTTCCAATCGATATATAAACCTGCTATGCTGTAGCTGTTATTACCAGTTGCCCCAGCTTAAGGTGGTCTCCCGCTCTCTGAATTTTTGGACTGACTCTACCCTTGTCCACTTTTTCGTAGTTTCTCGCCTTGGCTACTACAGCACCCTCTATCATGGACTACCGGCTGACTGGATTGGCTGTCTGAAACGGGTCGTCTGCTCTGTGGCACGACTTGTTGGCCATATTCCAAAATTTGGTTATGTCTCATCTTATATGCAGGATGGGTAATTGGGTAGTTTAGCGTCCCAAATTATTTTGACCATTTCTTTGCAATAATAACTAAAAGACATATACAATAACACATATTTAATTGAGGAAATCATAAAATGTGTGCTTGAAAATCTCAAGGAAGTCCCAAACGGGGTAACTATCGCGTAGAAATGGAAGCTGGATGAGGACCTCTTATGGCTAAAATGATGAAAAGAATGCTTCAAAGATGGAAGCTGGATCAAGGTTCTGTAATAGTAGTTGAAATAGAAGCTGGATACAAGTTTTCATCGATCTGAAATAGAAGCTGGATTCACGAATAGCACGATAAAGAAGTGGAAGCCGGATGAATGTTTTTATAGATCTAAAAAATAGAAGCTGGATTTATGAAAAGCACGATAAAGAAATGGAAGCTGGATGAAGGTTCCAGTTTTGATAAAATCGAAGCTGGATTAACGAGAAATTCCAAGTCTCAGCAATAACCTGAATAATTTGGGACGCTAAACTACCCAATTACCGCAGGATGTTTTATATTGACTCCCTTCACTACAGCGGATTGCATAAAGGGCCTGTGCGTTGGTTAGGTGGTGCATTGGCTCCACCATATCTTCGAGAACTCTGGTGTTCCACTTTGGGTGTTCAGTGTCAATCCACCTTTCGATTGGCAAACCAAGTTGTGCTTTTGGTTCCCTGCTCGCGGACAGCGTCGTTCATTCTGTTGGAAGAATAATGTCGGGGGATAATGTTCAGTGGGGACAATGTCCTACAACCCAGTTGGACATAGATTATGAATAGAAAACCATGCATTCGTTGGACGCATATCTTAAATTTTTGCGAACATACCGTAGCGCTCAGGTGTGTACAGTAAAACACGTGTTATCGCTCAATTTTGTTTACGTCGATCGCATACAAATTTTTATTAAATATCACAAAATATATCATTTCTACGTACATTACATTTCTCATGTGCAATTAAAATATAATTATCTATCAACTGATCTAGAAATTAATTATTTATACTAAACTTGGGACTAAAACCAGTTGCTTTTATTGGTTACTGGAGCAATAATGTTCTCGCTCACTATCTCCAGTGTTGCCACGGAGTTTTCAGAAATAAGCCCAGATTTTCTTCCGGAAAAAAGCCAGAAATACGCAGATTATTCATGTGAGCTATTTTAGACCGCCTTTGTTCAAATTAAGTTGGTTTTTCGCTTGTTCGTATGAGGGTTAAAGAAATGTTCGTCAAAAGAGTCGAATAGAATGTAATTACAACTTTTAAAATATCAATTGTTAAAGTTGGCAGAGACTCGGCATCCATATTGACAATAAGCTTTATCGATATATTCGTGTGCGCATGCGCGGGTCGAGCCTACCAGATTTGTAAACACATAATATCTTCTTTAATGCTTCAATTTGACACACCGCAGAATGATTACAAGTACATGTTATACGAAATACGGCCCACTGTAGCACGACACGCAGGTCGGCTTTACAGCAGTGGGTTCGGTAACTTAACTAATGGCCTAAGTCTGGATCACTCCCGGTCGGCCAAGCCCGAAGTGAGAGGGCTATCTTTATTTTTAGCAGGTCCCGAGTCAAGCAAGACAACAGCAAAGCGCCAATGGCAGCTAACATAAATTTTTAATAAATTAATGCCCTGTTTGAGGCTTGAACCCGGGTCGCGCGGATGACTCTCAGTTTAACGGCCACTGAGCTACGGGACCCCGAAAAAAGTATGTATCGCAACCATTTTACATTGAATTTCCCCGAATATTCATGTCTTGTAAGTACAAAATTTGTACTTACAGCACATGAATTATCGGGGAAATTCGATCTGGGTTTATTTAATGGTCAACTCACCAAGATAAACCCAGATCTTGCCCAAAAACCCCAGAAACCCAGATGAAGGCAAAAAACCAGATCTAGCGGAAAAAACCTGCCTATCTCACATCCAGGGAATAGGGATGCCACCATTGATATGTACTATATAGTAACTGGATAGGTAAAGCTTCGGTTACTGGTCTATGGCAGACGGCGAATCAGCTCTGACTTCCGGTATGGGCAGCGTGGCTTGTTTATATGTAAACCCATGTTAAATTCGTCAACTTTAAAGGATATTTTCAAGAAATCTGGTCGGTGGCCGCAAAACATGGTTAAGTTGATAGTTTTGTATGTCACTCAACTCAAAAACCCCAGCCTGTTTTTAAACAATTTGTTATCGTTGCCGAGAAATTTGCGTTTTAGAGCGAAGTGGTGTGCCGCCTATCCTTTACTATGGTTTGCCTCTAGGAATCCTGGGATTTGCCCCAGAGAATTCTGGGATTTGCCCAAGAGAATCCTGGGATTTGCTCTTGGCTTTGCCTCAAGGAATTCTGGGATTCCCTTAGTGAGCGATAATCCAAACTTTCATAGGCAATTAGCTATCCAGTAACTATATTGTACATATCAATGGATGCCACTCTGTTTTAAAAAATGTCAGATCCGGTGTCACGAAATAGATTATACCCCGTATTAATCGTATCCCCCCCAAATGAGGAAAAGTCGAAAAAGCCACTTCCGCGTGTATTTAGGCTATTCTTGTAAATCTATATAAATAAAGAGAAGATTCTGTGTGTCTGTCTGTCTGTCTGTTTGTTCGGGATGCATTTCCACAGTTTTTGAGCTTTTCACTCCAAACCTTCACTACTGTGTAGGTCTCGGCATGAGACACAAAGTCGAGGGGTTGGCGATTCTCTACCACCATGGGGGGTCAGGGTGGGGGGCGAAACCCCCCAATTTTTCTCTCCAAAAAACGCAGCTAATGATACAAAAATTTTCACCTAGATAGAGGGCCATAAGAACCACCCGGATCAGTGGTTGGTGAATTTCTACCACCATGGGGGCCCGGGTGGGGGAGGCGAAAACACTAATTTTTGCTATAAATTTTCATTCGCTTGCCATAGTTTCGCAGTTAGACAGATTTTTACACGGGCCACCTCGCCTCCACCCAGCACAAACTTCTTTCCGCAGAGGCGCAACCACCCTATGGGACCCACGGGACGCGTCCCCCCAACTTTTGAGTGGTCCTCTAACTTTATTATTATGGTCCCCCAACTTTTAGGACGTGATTCATTATGGTCCCCCCAACTTTTAGGACGTGATTGCACCTATGGTGGGTGGGGAAGAGGTGGGTGGGGGTGAGGGGAATTTTTCTGAAACCCTAATTTCACGGGTGGCGGTACTGGTGGAGGTCGGAGTGTGGTGGGGTGGGATGAGCGGTGGGGTTAAGGGGAATTTGTCCTGAAGCCAAATTTCACGGGTGGCGTACCAGTGGAGGTTGGAGTGTGGTGGGGTGTTGTGGGATGGGTGTGGGGTGTGGTGTGGTTGTGGCCGGGAGCGGGTCGAATCCTAAATTTCCCGGGCAACGCCGGGTACCCCAGCTAGTTAATAATAATAATAATATTATTATTATTATTATTATATTATTATTATTATATTATTATTATTATATTATTATTATATTATTATTATTATTATTATTATATTATTATTATATTATTATTATTATTATTATTATTATTATTATTATTATTATGGACGAATTAAGTTTGGTTTCCACTCTTGCAATAGCCTAGAGGAATTAAGAAGTAGGTCTATTGCCTCATCGGGACCATTCCGTTAATCTGTCAATTGCATGGATGGTCCTGTAGGCCTTGGCTATATGCTCTAGCCTATTATATGCTGCATTTCTAAGAATATAATTATGAGTGCAAACGCACACACGCATAGTGTATTATGCAGGTCCTGTACCGGAATAATTATATAATAGGCTATATAATGCATTCGGGTGTATAATTATGCTTATTTGCAAATAATATTCTTTATGCAGGCACCTTAATGCGCATATCCCTGCATGATGTCTTAGTCGTTTGACGTAGGCCTATTATAATATAGGTCTACTCTTACCAGAAATCGAACACTCCCCTAATTAACTACGTCTAATTCGATCATCTGTTCGCTGGTGCGAAAACCGATTTAGCCTTCGCGATACATTTGCGTTGTTAGCGTCCTGCTGTCAAACTGATGATCCGATTGCTTTCTCAATGTGCACGATCACGTTTCTATTAACCAGCACGCATTTAAGCAAAGCATAAAAATTATTCTGTCGGGAATTCATATGCCAGTTATTGAAAATCAATGCACATTTTTTATAATGGATTTAGTCATTTAGAATTTTGTGATCACTTGCTAAACGCGTGGGCGCTTATGAAATGGTTTTCGATCCTTTGACTTTCAAAGGTTCCACGCAAGGCAATTACATTGTGATGCTGGATGAGTAACTAAGTTGATGATGAGGGTTGAAAAATATGATACTGGTTTGAATGACAATGAATGGAAATTATGGAATCCGACGATGCCAGAGTTCAAGTTATCATCCATCAATTTGTACAGAGGAAGTCGATGGACCGACGATGGTCTTCGTATCGTCTGCATTCATGTAGGGCATTGTAGGCCTATAGGGTCAAGGACCGTGGCCAAGGGGCAGGGCGATCGGTCGGTCGGTCGGTCGGTCGGTCGGTCGGTCGGTCACAACTGTGATCGTGTGACCCGTCATTACTACGTACTACGTAGGCTACATTGCCAGGCACTGACTTTCGTGATATTATCGTTATCGTAATAGTAATCGTAATCTCCACATTTCTAACGCGCTACTCAAAAGCCAAGCGCAGGGCACCAGCTTATTCACGAGCGCTGCGTTGCGTCAAAAGGGTTGTCCGTAAGAGTAGTCCTAAGGTAGTCCGGGTCGAGTTACCATAGGGTCAGAGGGGCGGAACAGCTACTAAGGCGGGTGTCGTCTTGGTCGGGAATTGGAAGGTGGAGGATCAGATGAGACATGATAGGAGTTATTGAAAGGTGTGACTTGAGTTTCGAATGAAAAGCCCGAGGTGTGATGGATAGTGGAGCTTGAGGAAGGTTGTGGTGTGTGATTAGTAATGACGGTGGAGGAACTGAAAAGGATAGGAATTCATGATGCAGATCATTCCAAAGGCGCAGTGTTGAGTTGGATATGGTTCGGTTGGAGAACTTGAGATGACTTGCGACCGGCGGTCGAGAGAGTGTAAGACAGGTTGATGATCGGGTAGAACGTGTTGGTTGGATGGTGAACAGTTCGCGCAGATATCTGGGCTGTGAGTATTGTAAGTAGTTGTAGGTTAAGGAAAGAACTTTGAAGAGAAGACTTTGATTCAGTTCATGCACCATTCAGGTGACTGCAGCAGTGCATGAACTTGTCGTTTTTCTAAACCACGGTGCTCACTGTTAGCACCAACGTCCTTCTTCTTCGTGAATGAACCATAATATATCAATATGTTCATATATATATATATATATATATATATATATATATATAATCTTCATTATAAGGCTCAAAGTTTGTCCTTTCTGTTTGTATGTCCGGATATGTGGTGTCCCAAAAAAGGCTCTGAAACAGTAATTTCCGGGAACCACTGAGAGATGGGTGAGAGCTTGGTGGCGGCGGGTTGCGGGCCGAGTGTGGATTATGGCCGGGCCGGGATCAGGGGTGTAATCAAGGGTATACACGGGTATACAGCGTATACTCACCTCCGGGAAAAAACGGCATCGTATACACGCGGCTGTTTAAGATGGTTTTTTGGGCCGGATGACTAAAAAAAGAAGGTCGTCAGATTTTTCAGACGGCAAAATGGACGAAATTTTCCCGAGATCAGCGTGTACTCACCTCAAAATTTACCAGTACAGCCTTGGCCGGGATGGATGCGGAGGGGGGTAAGGAGGATAGGAAAGGACTGGAACGGTAGGGTGGGGAAAAGGTAGCGTTGGGCCGGGGAGGTGGTGCCGGGGGTGATGCGGGGTAGGGGCTAAAGTTGAATTTACAGGGAAACGCCGGATAACCCAGAGGGGTGATGGCGGGGTGGGTAGGGTGAGGCGGGGTGCAGTGGGGTGGGGCGGGTTGCGGGTGGAGTGTGGATTATGACTGAGCCGGGAGGGTGTGAACGAGGGTAGTGAGGGGTGCGGTGGGACCTGGGATGGGGCACGAGGTGGTGCTGGGTGGGGCGAAAAGCTTGAATCTACCGGGCAGCTACGAATGCCCAAGAGGGGTGAGGGCGGGGTGGGAACAGATCGGGGTGGGGCGGGTGTGGTGGGATGGGATGTGGCAGAGGGGCGGGGTGAGGTGTGGGCAAAGTGAGGCGGAGTGGTGTGTGGGTGAGGGAGGTGCTGGGTGGGACGAAAGTAGGGTGGAGTCCTGGAGCAAGGGTGGAGAGGGTTGGGGTCGAGGGGCAAAACTTCGAAATTTAGCGGTCAACACCGGGTACTCCAGAGGAGTAGCCTAGGGTCGAAAAGCTAAAATTTCCTGGGCAACGCGCGTACCAAAGCTACCGTAGTACTATAATTATAACGTATAATATAGACTAACACGTAACCAATCAGAATCACGGTAACGGACAGACTTCGTCATGTTCCAGCGATCTATCAGTTGATTGGACATTCAAAGATTCGATTACTTGCCGAACAGTTAAGCAAAAGCGATCTTTCAAAATTACACTCATTACGAGGATCACTCTGTAATTATCCTCATGAGCAAAATGGAAAAACAAAAGGACACTGCAGGATTATCTATACGGTCTGATATTCGGCAAACTCCATGGAGATTATCTTTCCATGGAGAACCCTATCCGAGGTCAGGATGCGATTATGGCATGTCTGCCTGCCTGCTTGCCTGCCTGTCTGCATATCTGTCTGTCTACTTGTCTGTCTGTCTGTCTGTCTGTCTCTGTATGTTCGTCTGCCTGCCTGCCTGCCTGCCTGCCTGTCTGTGTGTCTGCCTGCTTGCCTGTTTGTCTGTCTGTCTGCCTGCCTACCTGCCTGCCTGTCTGTCTCTCTGCATGTTCGTCCGTCTACCTGCCTGTCTGTATGTTCGTCTGCCTGCCTGCCTGCCTGCCTACCTGCCTGCCTGTCTGTCTGTCTGTCTGTCTGTCTGAGCTCATGCAGAAACCGCAGCGGCCGACATAAGGCTCACTGGCGTCTGGTGGTTGGTCGGTCGGACGGTGGATGCACCGCAGCCTCTGCTGCCTAAGGACGAACGATGCATTGGATCGGGACTGCATGCATGCATGGCGGGCGGCTAGAATCGAATATCCAATTAACTCTGCTTTTCTTAAGGTGTTTCTCCGCATCAACATAAGCCAGAGCGATGCTTTAGATCTATTCCCTGCGCACGCTTTAAACGTGTCTTGCTGCAGCCGACGGTAAATGCCACGAATTAATATATTCTCTTAATTTGTAGCAATGCATCGATATCCTACATCCACTTGTGTCAGAACTCTTAATCTTAACCTATGCTCAGACTCGGATTTGACGTGACATCTAGCGATAAGACAAAGTCGTTTTAGCAGATTAAAATTAATACGAGTTGCTGCAATCTAAGTCGGAGTTGCGTCCTATAACTTATTGCTAGGCTACTTAAGGAACGTATACATGTATAGTCAAAGCTATAGGTCTATGGCGAGCAGACTATAATGAATTACTCATTAACCATAATAATATAATAATTTAATTAGACTTATGGTCTGATTTATAAAGCTTGTCATTCAATTAATATGAATATTGAAATGAGGCAAAGCCTATGTAGGCTACACCTGATCGAAATGCCCTGCAGGAAGACGAATAGGAATGGATCGCACGTAGACTAATTTTCATTGGAATTCAATTAGGACTAATCAGAAATTCGATGCAGAAACGTGTTCTGCAATTTTTAGAGTTTCGAAGGACTGCTGAAGGGACAGAAGGGTAAAGTATCCAGGACAGTCTGAAGAAATAAATTATCTGATACAGGCCATACGGTATATTCACCAGCACGGAAAACTGATTCTTCGCTGGACTTAACTGAGTTTCAACGACTATCACGTTACAACTACAGGAGACCAAAACATCATCGTTGCTCTGAGGGAATCGGTTGATAGGATAAAGGAAGACGTTGTGGCTACAGATCTAGCAAGTGTCAGCGAGAGAAGAAGAGCTACTCAGAGCAGCGCGTATAAAGACAGCGAACAGTATAGGACAATAATCGTCTTTGTCCCTTGCGATGGAACACGTTCCCATTCGATCGAGGTCCCACCAGAGATACGACACCGTGCAGCAGCCCCCACCGCCCCAGCCGCCCCAGCCGCCCCCGCCGCCGCCGTCTTCTGCCACCGGTGTCGTCGTCCCTGCGGCGGGTGACTCCATGGGGTCGACAGCGGCTGACGGTGGAGGGACCGCCATGGACGGCGGTGGCTGTCGGTCACCGAGCTGTCCCACAGCGGCAGCAGCAGTCGATGGAAGAAGCTTCAGCTGCAGCCCTTGTGAGTCTGCGGCAGATAAGGAGGATTCGAATGCTACCGTCTACGCAGACACGGAGACGGTGAGGAGGAGACTGAGAGGAATGTCAGCCGGAAGGGGAAAGGAACTGATGAGTCGAGTCCTCAGACATGACCAGGAATTCGTCCCAGAAGATGACGACGTCCAGAGCCACTTCTTCGCCAAGGTATTAACACGTCACGCTTTCGCTCTCTTTGCTATCTGCATCTACATGCAAGCACACAAAGCCGACATTTAGGTCTACAGGGAAACGCCGGGTATCCCACATGGGTTGGCTTGGATGAGAGGCAGGTGGGGCTGGGTGGGGGCGATAACCTAAATTTCCCGAGTTGCAACGCCGGTTACCTCAGCTAGTCGTGTGTATACAGTAGGCTATATATGTATATATATATATATTAGGGTGGTCCTTATTTTAAAAAGTCTGATTTTATAACGGGGCACCCTCTAAGTTGGTTTCTATTGATGAGAAAAAAATTGGGAAAAAGTTTGGACAGAATCTGAGGACATTTAGGGGTCGCTACCAGAGGTCAAAGTTCATGTTTATAATTAATTTGGGCTTTGTGGTTGAATATGCTTAATTTTCAGTAATATGCTTTCCAACCATGTTAATCGCAATATAGAATTTAATAGGTCTACAACTACTCACATATTTATTAACATCTCCGACATCATGATTGCCACTTACTTATTTTATTGACTTTTTCTATAGCGCATTCACAGCCATTGCATCTTTTGGCAGCAATTTCGCTTCATTTTGGGGTTTTTCCATGTATATTGCATAATAACTCTCTATTGTCAAAGATAACGCAAAGGTGATAATAGGCCTAAGCCTTGACAATTCCATGTTGAAAGTGAGTAATAGAAATGCAACTCTCTTTTGCACTAGGCCTACAATGTCTTGGCAATGATCCCACAGAGTTAAATCTCAATTGCTTTTCAATCCTTAAGCAATGACTAAAGAGTGGCCAAAAATTTCTGGAAATTTGAAAGCTGAATTCCAACCAGGAGTTCCTCTAATAATTCACTGGGATGGGAAGTTGTTGGAAGACATCTGCAGTAAAGAAATAGTAGACCATCTTCCTGTCTGCGTTTCTGGAGTAAGTGATGACCAGCTTGTCGGTTTACAGAAGTTATCATCGGGACAGGAAAATCTTCAGTGTCTGCAGTGTATGAAGTGGTTATGACTTGGGGCATTGCTGATCAAATCAAATCTGTGTTTCGACACAAACTGGACAAGGATTTGCTGTGGGTCGCACGATGCTATCATATAGGCCTACATTAAGTTGGAGGCAGTGGTTATGTTTTCTCTTTGTTCACCGAAGGGTAAGGACAAAATGATTTTCAGCTGCATGGACTGCACAGAGCGAGGTTGATGGCCAAGAGTATTTACAGTGTTAAGATGTGGATGTTCAAGAAATAATTCAAGGCAACAAGAAGAGAATAAAGGGTATAGCTGACATCTGCCTGGTATATAGACTAAGTCAAAGTCTTGTTTCAAGCACCGTATCCACCATCTATACTCCTCGACCTGACCTGTAGAGTAGGGTGGAGTGAAAAACACGAATATTAGAAATCGAAATTCCGATAGCAATAAAAAGTTGTCTTATGGTATGGGGTTAAGAAATATCCAAAAAGTTTTGAAAAATATTGATGTCTTCCTCCTTTCTCTTTCTATCATGCCGCTTCTTTAGTGAAGTTGATATAATCTTATCCTGACAGCTAATCGTCGTAACTCTAATTGTCTGTTAATCATGTAGGACTCTTGTTCCTCTCTTGGAACCTTTCTGGCTTTGGTACATTTGCAATTGTCAGTGGTGCATTTGCAGGCTGCAATGTAAAAAAATTATCTACACTTTTTTCAAAGTTTTGCAATTTCTGTGGACATTTCCTTTAGTTTTCCTATTTTTTGTAGGGTTTCATGAGCTTTAAAATTCTTAATGGAAGATTCTTATAAGTTTAAATGCACCGTCAGATAGACTGTCATAAACTGAATAGAATGACATATTACAAGTTGAAATATCGCAAAGGATAAAAAAGTTATTAGTGTTTTACCATTTTCAGGCATAGCGACATGTCGCGAACGTGGGGTATCTTAAAAAGTTAATATCTCCTACAAATATGCGAATATTCTTGAAATTAAGATATGATTTTACTCAGTTTAAAGAGCTCTATCCAACGATGTATTGCTTCGTGGTTAATTATTTTACACTAAAAATATTCCATAAGAAAACCTGCAATTTTCTCCAAAAAATCCAATTTTTCGAAACTTTGGCCCTCTGGGGGCAAAGGAAGACATTAATATTTTTCAAAACTTTTTGGATATTTCTTGACCCCATACCATAAGACAACTTTTTATTGCTATCGGAATTTCGATTTCTAATATTCGTGTTTTTCACTCCACCCTACTGTAGAGTCTAGATCTTTAAGCACATTGACAAAATACAGGGAGATAAATAGTGCAGTTGCAGACGTTGCAATGAAGAAATGTTTAGTGACCTTTGGTATCTTTCAGAGGAATTGGTGGTTTTTGCATTCTTTGATTATGGGGTTTCCATTTATACCAAGCGTGGTTACTACTCTGGACAAAACTTGGATCGAGCACCCACTACAAAGAACAACCTTGGAACCTGCTGCGATAAGCTACATGTGACTGGAAGATTTTGTCACGGAAAACACGAGATTTTTCAGCAATACAGGCATTCCATCAAGTTTTCTCCAAGAAGATGTTGATATACATGGTCAAACAACGAGAACCTCAAGTTAGATAAAGCCACTGCGAGCTCAGTGATAGTTGTGAATGACATTACAGAGCGTGAAGTGGCACTCTTGAACATGTATAACAAGCGTCAAACAAATAATGAGGATCAGAAGCAGAGTCTGTTTTTGGTTGTGAAGAATCTATCGTCGCAAAAAGACTCTGATGCAATAATGGAAACATTAACTGGAAAAACATTTTTATGTCCGCTTATGGGTGTTTGACCCAAATAGTAAACCAGTCCACAGGTCACTAGCCCACCTCCAGCACAGTCCACTGCCCACCAGAATTTATTTCAATTTGTGCATTCAACCATACATGTACACTAGTAATAGTACTATACAATATACGATATTCCATGTTTCGCCTGTGTCTTTACATTGATATATGTTACGTCCGGTAGCGACCCCTAAAACTCAAAAAAATTCGCCGAAATTTTCAGTGTTATTATTTTTTAACCTAAATGTATAAGTTAGGAGGGTGCCTCGCTTAAAATTCCCCCAAAATTATTTTTACATGGAGCTAAGGACCACACTAATATATATATATATATATATATATATATATATATATATATATATATATATATATATATATATATATATATATATATATATATATATATATACATATACAATGTTACCACTGAGGTTCAAGAAATAGGCCTAAACCCAGATTCCCTTTTGAAAAAAACCCACAGAAATTCCAGACTACTTATAGGAGCGATTTTAGACCTCCATTTGTTAAAATTTAATTGGATTTTCGCTTGTTCAGTTGAGGGTTAAAATGAGTCGAATCAAATGTAGTTGTAGCTTTTAACTTTAGAAAAAAGTCATTATTGTCAAAGTTGTCAGAGACTCGGTATCTATCGATAATAAGCTGAATCGATATATCGTATGCGCATGAGCAGAGGGCAAGGGCGGACACAGAAATTTTCGAAGGGGGGGCCAAAATTTAGGGTCTTGCTGGTGGGGCAGGGGAAAAATTTTCGTTTTGTCGCCGAAAAAACTGATGACCTTTTTTTAGTCATCAACCTATTTTTGGGAAAAAGATACCATTTCATCCGCCGCTAAATCGACAGGGGGGGCCACGTCCCGTACGATTTTGTAATAGGGGGCCTGATGTCCTCTTTCTCTCTCTCCACTACATTTCTTCAAACCAAATGGGGGGGCCACGTCCCATGCAATTTTTAAATGGGAGGCCATGACCAGATTGGCCCCCCTGGATCCACCCCTGGCAGAGGGTCGGTCGAGCCTACAAGAATTGGCTTAAGTTTACAAAGTTGTAAAGTTGTCCGAACTTTTCGTCCAAATTTTCTTAATAACCTACATCAATAATTATATAATCCAACGTTGAAAACTACCTATAGATTGAAACATTAATTAGGCCTAATTGCCGCAGCTGCATGGACCATCATGCACTTATTAGTGGATTGACCTGACCTAGCCTAGAATAGGCCTATGTCAGATCCATAGCGAGATGTCGATGCGACTTAACAAGGAGGAGTGACCTGACCTACATGTATATTGAGATGCCAAAACACCTTATTTTTACGCAGAGCTATTCTTTTGCCTCATCATATATTATCGTGAATTATTGACAACTTGGGATCTTGATTGTGGAGTTTCAAATTAAAATTAGTGGGGGAAAATTATGTAGCTCAACCAGTTTACATTGAATTTCACTATAAATACAATGTACAGGGTGGGCAAAAAAAGACCCCACTAAGGGTTTTTGCCAATTATCTTGAACTTGATAGTGCCTTACAACTTGCCTTTAATGTGTACACTACCAGTGCCCACACCTGTTCTAAGTCTCTTTGTAATGTTCTTGATGGTCTTGTTGATGTCTTCCATATAGGTAAATCTTTCCAGATCAGCTCAAATGCGACCACCTATTCTCTTAATGCTCTTGGTTTTGGCCACAGATTGTGATAGTTCGCAGCGCATAGCTCTCTACACTTGATTATCCAGCAGGTTCCAGTTCGGATATTTTGGGGTCATTGGCTTTTCTCAATGAAACCCGAACAATTGATCGATCTGCTTTCATCAACGTGCCGTTGATGAAAGCAGATCGATCAATTGTTTAACTCAAAAGTTTAACTCATAATTTTTCTCTGCACTTGCTGTTTATCAGAGTAGCCTAAGCGGTGACTAATGACTATAGCTTTAGCTCCAGGACCTTGTTCGGGACGTGTGTCTGATAACACTTTGTCTGTCATTGACATCTTGGCCATTTTCATTTTTAGCTTTTAATACTTTGCTTTAATAACAGTCTTAATAGAATTTATAGCAGAAAGACCGGTCTCACAGTGGCACGTATAAGCTTATAGTCGAAAACGGCAACAGAACTGACAGCCTCATCAGAAAGTTGTGGCCGTTGACCTGCAGCACGACTCTCCTCAGTAGTTGTTAGACTGTTTCTATGAGCGCAGTCGATGACGTCATTGCGCTCATAGAAACAGTCTCACTGGATGCGCTCATTAGTATGCATAGCGCAGACAATGATAAGCCACTCCTCTAATTAATATTAATGCTGTGACGTCATTTCGAGAAGGTTCTGGTAAATACTAGTCTGTGTATGCGTCTTTGTATGTGTGTCTGTTTGTCTGTCTGTCTGTCTGTTTGTCTGTGTTCGTATTTGCCAGTAGCAGGCATTGCGCTCATTACTATTCATATATGCAGTGACGTCATTTGCCAGAAGGGACTCGAACATTCCAGATCTTGCATGTGCCTTTATATGGCTGGCTGTCTGTCTGCCTGTTTGCGTCTGTCTGTGTGTATACCTAACTAACTAAGAAGCCTTTAATAACAGGCCTAATTAATATTCATGATGTGACGTCATTTGCCAGAATCTTCTGTGGAACTCAATGGTTAACACTGGTAGCCTCCATAATTATATGCGTCTCTCTATCTACGCCTCTGTCCTTCTGTCTGCCTGTGGGTGTGTCTATGACGTCATAGCCGTGGAACCTTCTCGTGAACTCTGGAAGATTGTCGAACCTCTCTGTCTGCCTCTGTATATGCCTTTTGTATTAACAATGCTGTAATCACACCTGCCTTATTCAAAGAACCACTGTCCTCTCAAAGCGCCTCTGGGCATCTGCACCGCACGTCATTAAACCATTCACCAATCCACGCATCATTCATTTTCATTCCAACCGTTCTTCCATCGCATTAATTTAAAATAGAACTAAGAATTGTCGATCTTCTCATTTTCCCATTCCTTCACGCATATAGGGCAATCTTCATTCTATACGTAACTAATATATGAACTACATAATCCTTTATCCACACTTGCCATAGACAATAGCGCAATGTAATCAGCAGCGGTGTTTCTTAAAATTTAAGCGTATTCATCACTGCGTCGTAAGTAGTAGAACCATTAACAGCACCCGCCTACATTATACAGACTTTGGATTGGCACCACCTTCATTCTATGACTTTCCATCACATTATACAAACGGAATCCTAGCCAGTTATACACAATTTGAACTAGTCCTCTCAGAATCCTATAGTCAGAGCTTTTTACCAAAACCGCAACCCACAATCGAATTCGAAGTATCAGGGTACATTTGGAACAGATGCGAGTTTTTAGTACATAGAAGCGCTGTGAACTCGGTCAATTTTGAAGTGGCCCAGAGCAGCGGGTCAACGACACGCGTAACCATACACCGTGGCGAGACAGGGCTGCCTAACAAAAGACTGTCGTCTATATGGCCGCAGGCGATATTTGACTGCTGTCATTGTAGTATTGACCGGCTCCACTCATGCGACGCGATACGTTGATGAAGAAAGGCATATGAATGGCTTTATTTGTTGCGATAAGAATCTGTGCCGCGCGACGTATGTTCGAGAAAAAGAAAGCTGCTAGAACCAGCAAACTAAAAAGCTAGAAAAAAGTCAGATTTTCCACCTAAAAAAAGTCAGGTTTTCCACCTAGAAAAAAACCCCAGAAAAACCCAAGATTTTCCACCCAGAAAAAAAAACCTAAAAAAAAGTGAAATTTTCCACCCAGAAAAAAAAAACCTAGAAAAAACCCAAGATTTTTCACCCATGATTTTCCACCCAGAGAAAAAAACCAAGATTTTTTTTCTTTTTTTGTCAATTTTATCTTTTAATGCGTACAAGGAGGAAGTTTGTTACAGCGTTGGCGCCATCTGTTGTGTGTACATTATTAAATGATCATAGCAGAACTTTGATATGTTTTCAATCCCTAGCATTCAGATTCATGCATACAAATAACTACAACACTTTTCAAGTACCAGAAACTTTATTCTTATACTTTGGAAACGAAATGATAAACCAGATAGTCGTTCAAACCAGTATCAAAAGTTAACATATTCGTTACAGCATTAATATTTCTACCTCTAGCTCTATGCAACGAATACAAAATACAGTAATGTCCACAAAATTTGCTAACTAAGCTTTGCAATTGGTGATCAGTAAAAATCCACCATGCACAATGTCTATGTAAAAATGTTCTGAACGGTGCTTCGGGTGGCGCGCCCAGCGAGTCAAAGTATTCCCCATAGGTAGAATTCTCTATGTAAATAACGATCCAATGTTTCCCTGGATTGCCGTACGTATCTGTATTACACACGAGAATGGAGGGGCGATTTCTGTTTATCGTAGAAGGTAAGCGGTCGCATGGAAACACGCCCAGAAACATGGGACCACACTTTGCATCTGCACGTAGTATCGAATATATCGTGTCACCGTCCATTTCAGTTGGTATAGTCGAAAATCACGTTTCTGGAGCGGTCGATTTCCAGAATATTTTCAAATTCTGCGAATGCGATGACATTTATGGTTCTAGCCAAAGCCTGGCCGAACTTCATATCAACACGAATATTTCCCGGTTTGATGAGGTTAAAGTGTCCACCTTCTGCCAGGTCCGGTGTTAAATCGAATGCGTAAAGAGCGTATCCACGGGCAAAGTCCTCTCTCGCTATTTGATTTCCTTCGTCGCGCATCCACTTTCGGGTACCCGTAAACAGCGAAGCGTAAGCATTCACAAACTGATTGTTTGCGAAATTCGTTTCCAAAGGTTTGATCGTTTGTTGTTGACCGTCCAAGTACACTTTTAGTTGGGTCAGATTCATTATGTTTGAAGTTGAATGGATTCTTCGTATAGACTCCGTTAAACGCGTCGTTGTCAACGCAACCGATAACGATACGGGTAGGAATCTGACCGGAGAAGAGACTCTCCTGTGACGCATCCAAGTTTCCTGCCGGAACCGTGAAAGTCTTGCAAATGGCTCTTCGAATGGGAAACTTCAAATTACCAACCTCAAGTGCTTTAGCATGTGCTAGAAACACCGACGGACTTAGCTTTACTTTTCTAACGTACAACTTACATTCCAAGATTTTTACTTTATATGCGGCACCCGCTGTCGCTGACATCAAGCAGAATGGATCCTTATTTCTTACGAGCCGGATTTTTATATTAATATCGTTGGGGAGAAACCGTTCTTGGAAGAATAGATCGCTGTGAATCCCGCCTATCATATCAACGACGCGCCCTTCGTCGGTCAATGCACTGCGTTTCTTAAAACCGACATTCGCTATATTGTCATCGTGCGGATTGGCGTCTTCCAAGTGTGTGGCTGTATCCTTGTAAAAGAGAGCAGAGGTAAGTTGCGAAGCTTTGGCTGCATCACCGTAGCTAAGTATGGTCTCCATATAGCTACGATACGCATACGTGTTGTTCGAAGAAGTAACGAGCGTGTCATTTAAAGTGATGTCGACTTCCGAAAACAGACTGTGTAGGAATAAGTTGATAGGGCCAACATGATCACCAGCATCAGTCGGATCGTTATTCGCTCTTATTATAGCTGCTCTGACGTATAGTTGTGTATTCGACAAGTCCAAATAATCTTGACCGGCCCCTGTAATGCTAAATTCGATCGGCGTACCTTGCGAAATGGTGGCTATTGGATTATACTCTACGTACGACCCAGTTTCGATACTGGTCTGCGTGGGATGTACGGTAAACAGGTCCAATTCGCTCTTTGTACATTCGCAAGATTGTGGATGAACGAACGCCATTTTTCAAACTTTGCCGAAAATATCTTCCTTGGTTCTCTTGTTAATTCTTTTCAACGATCTTTTACGTCTCTTCCTGCCGCCGCCGCTTTGCACATTGTCATCTTTGGAAGATGTAAACGCTTTTATACCTTCTGGAACGCGACGTTTGGCCGAGTCTATCAACTGACCGCCGTCCGCAACGTCGTTGGCAATCTGCAGACCGGTTCTCAAAACCTGTTTGCCAATTGCCTTAGCGCCAGTCTGTATAAGCGGCCAGGCGCTTCTAAACAGACCGCCAAGAAAGCTGCCCACGCCATGCCCACGTTGCATGCGCGCACCTTGAAAAGCTGGCATACCATTGCCACTCTGTTGTACATAGTAGTCCTCGTATGCCAAACGACTTGCATCGCAGCAAAATTGTTTTTTCATTGCAGAAGATAAGGTATCTTACGATGTCTAAAGTGTAGTGTCACAATTGCCTTCCCGTATTCGAATGGGATAGGACTTCCAGTGTCGCCCCTTATATCCACTTCGATGGAGTCGAAAGTCTTCTGTTGCAACGAAATGTAAACAGGCTTTTCGTAAGTCGTACGCACGCTATCGCCACTTTTCCCAGACACGTTTACAATTCTGAGCAATGGCACAGGGACTTGTTCCAACACATTGCAATATACGTAGAGAGAGCAAAACCCACGATTTACATCGCAAGCATTGTCGCCCACGAAATCAACAATGTAGTCATCTAGTCATCCTCCTCATCGTAATTGAGAATTGGATTTTGACGTGCATCAACGCCCAGCATTGAACATATGGTTGGTGAAAACTGAATATTTGCACCTTTGTTTATATCTCCCTTGAGTCGCTTCGATATAGGATCGTATTTGAACTTTGGAAATGTAGTCAATTCCATTTCATCCACAACAAGACTTATAAATTTGTTTATGGAATCGATAAGATCTTGGGGTGTTTCATAGTATCCGGTTGGCAGTCGTGTAGTTCTATGCAGCGATCCTGGTAGTAGGGTCTTATCATATAAGTCGGACACCCTTTTGTTCTGACCGAGGTTACTCCATAACGCAGCGTCACATTTACATGATGTAAAGTTTATTGTGTAGCTTATCATCTCATTCAACTAATACATTCAGTTAAATCTGGCCAATTGTATATGAACTCGATCAGGAGAGTGCCAAGTATAGCGAGCTGACGAAATTTGACTTTTCGGTTTTTCGGGTAAAGCTGGACACCTTGGTTGGTAAACCTGGACAATAATTTGCTGAATCGACCTTATTTTGTTAAAGTCGGACAATCTATAAACTGAACTATAAAGTCGGACAATCGATAAAATGAACGATTTTCATCAACATCTGTGCCAAATTTAACTGTAAGATAACATTGAGCATTGAAAATAACTGAATTAAAATCAATCAAATGTCAGTATAAGCCTACTTGCCTACATTTATTGAAAAGATTGCACTTACGAGCCTAGCATCAGGCTAGCAAGAAAAACCTAACTCCAAAGACTAGGCCTTGGCGTATATAAAATTCGACTACCTAGACCTACGAAAACCCTATGAAATCTAGATCCATGAAAAATTCGAAAAGAACAAGAACTTTTCTAATAATTATTTCAAACATTCCCAACAAGTAAAATTAATCATCAGTGGCACCATAGTGCATGGGCTATTCTTCTGCACACTTTTTACAAACCATCTGTAGCTACGGCCTTTTTAATTGCACCGCTGGCTGGGTGAGAAGTGCTGTGGGAGTTGAAGTGCGGGATTCGACCCCTTTAGTCTTTCTTAGGACCCCATAGTAGAGTCTTCATTGCGCAACCCCTCCCCAACTCCACATATTTCAACGTCTGAACCACATTTATTTTTCTACAATTTTCATGAAGGGTTAACATTGCCATGGCCTATATAATAGTCTAGGGCAGTGGTTCCCAAACTTCAGCAGGCCGCGGACCGGCAATAATTTTTGGTGACGCTCACGGACCGCTGACTTAGGCCTAAATGGCGATGGCAAACAAAAGCGACCTAAATTATGAAAAGACTAAAATATAAGGCTGTTGATAATTAGCCTGCATTTGCATGTTCTTGTAGCCTTTATTTGTTTAAGTTTTATTATGAGTGCTTTCGCTTGAACTGTCGTTTATTTTTCACCTTCGAACATGAAGTCATTTCTGAATCATTAGGCGTATCATCTTCGCTCTGAGTTTCTGAGCAATCACGTATAGGCTATTCGCTGTTTTTTATATTAAAAAACCTGTCCAGATTTGTTTGCATACGTTTGCTCATTTTTTTTATTCAAAGACATTTGTTTATATTTAAACTAAAATTTTATAGCCTACCATGTTAGAAATTTTTAATTGTGGATCCGGCGTTTATCGTTTACCATAGTTCAACATAAATTTGCTCGAAGCTGATTGAAGTCTTCGACCGATGTAGTAGCCCAAATCTATATAAATAAAGAGAAGACTCCGTCTGTTTGACCGGAATGCATTTCCACAGTTTTTGAGCTTTTCACTCCAAACCTTCACTACTGTGTCCGTCTCGGCTTCCGACGCGTAGAGAAGGGGTTCGCGAATCTCTGCCACCATGGGGGCCAGAGTGGGGGCCAAAAAACTCTCATTTTCCCTGTTGGACTCTGCCCTTTCAAGCTTATAACAGCACTTTTCTTTCGGGCCTCATACGTAATACGTATAAAAGCAGCCGTTCGACAGCGTTTAGAGAACAGCGCTTTTGCAAGTTTCACGGGTCGGGTACCGGTGGAGGTCGGTGGTGGGGGGGGGGGTGGAAGTGGAGGGTGGAGTTGGGTGAATGGGTGGGTGGAGGGGCGAAGGGAGTGGGGGTGGGGTGGAGGGCCAGGGTGGGGGTTGGGTTTTTTGGAGGGAATTATTTTCCCCAAAACTAAAATTTCACGGATGGCGTACCAGTGGAAATCGGAGTTACTGGTCGCGTGTTGTGGGAAGGGGGGGAAGAGGGGTGGGGGAAATTTTGGGAAGGGTGAAAGAGGGGTGGGGAGAAATTTTTGGGGTTAAATTTCCCCCCAAAAATTTTTCCCGAAAACTGATTTTCACGGGTGGCGTACCGGTGGAAATCGGAGTTAGTGTTCGCGTGTTGTGGGGGGGTGAAGGAAAATTTTGTGGGAAAATTTCCCCCCCATAAAATTTACCGAAAACCAAAACTTCACGAGTGGCGTACCTGTCGAGATCAGAGTTAGTGATGGCGTGTTGGAAGGGGGGGGTAAAAGGATAAGGGGGAAATTTGGGGGGCGGGAATTTCGCCCCCTAAATTTTTCGAAAACAAAAATTTCACGGGTGGCATATTGGCCTAAAACCGAATTTCAAGGGTGGCATACCGGTGGAAATCGGAGTTAGTGGTCGCGTGTTGTGGGGGTGTGGGGTAAAGGAGGGGTGGGGAAAATTTGGGGGGTAAAATTTTCCCCCAACAAATTTTCCGAAAACCAAAATTTAACGGGTGGCGTACCGGTGGAAATCGGAGTTAGTATTCGCGTGTTGTGGGGGGGGGGGTAAAAGAGAGGTGGGGAAAATTTGGGGGGAAAATTTTTCTCCCCAAATTT
This sequence comes from Lumbricus terrestris, assembly GCA_949752735.1. Classification (NCBI taxonomy): domain Eukaryota; kingdom Metazoa; phylum Annelida; class Clitellata; order Crassiclitellata; family Lumbricidae; genus Lumbricus; species Lumbricus terrestris. The sequence continues at coordinate 21,430,555 of OX457038.1, forward strand.
TCCTAAAACCGAATTTCATGGGTGGCGTACCGGTGAAAATTGGAGTTAGTAATCGCGTGTTGTGGGGGGGGGGTGAAAGAGGGGTGGGGAAAATTTTGGGGTTAAATTTTCCACCAACAAATTTTTCGAAAACCACAATTTCACGGGTGGCATACCGGTGGAAATTGGAGTTAGTGGTCACGTGTTGTGGGGTGGGGGTCAAAGAGGTGCGGGAAATTTTGGGGGTAAATTCCCCCCCAAATTTTCCGAAAACCAAAATTTCACGTGTGGCGTACTGGTGGCGGTCGGAGTTAGTGGTGGCGTGTTGTGGGGCAGGGATGGGGAGAGGGAAATTTGGGGTTCCCGAAAAACAAAAATTTCTCAGACCTGTGGTGTACCGGTGGAGGTCGGACTGTGGTGGGGTGTGGTGTGGTGGGGGTGTGGCCGGAAATGGGTCGAATCCTAAGTTTCCCGGGCAACGCCGGGTACCCCAGCTAGTTAAGAATAAATTTTAAAAAATTTGAATTCGCCATCTGGCAAGTTAAAATAAGGCGCGTTGGTTTATTTCGAATTTTTAAATAGTAAGACAGAAATTTGAATAAATTTTGGACAACAATTCGAATAATTTCACAATTTCAAACAAATAAACTAATAATTACAGTCTATTTTGTTTATTTTTAACTCTTCTCCGCGGACCGGCGATCATACCTCCGCGGACCGGTGCCGGTCCGCGGACCACCACTTTGGGAACCACTGGTCTAGGGCTCTAGGCATAATGCTACACATGAAACAGGTTCCTTTTGGCCTTTAATGTCTCTCTTTATTCTTTTAAACCCTTTTTGCCAAATTCAATCCTTGGTTTGCCTATGAAGCATTAGCGTGAACGTAGTTTTGTCAAAGTCGGACACATCCCAGCAGGGTTCAACTAGTTGTGTCCGACTTTAACAAGAGCCTATTCGGCAAAGTCGGACAGCAAACAACTGCAGTTTCAACCATGAAACTAATTTATTATGGCTCAAACAAGTTACGCAAAACATATATTGTACTGTAATCTATAGGGGAAAAATTTGAAACTCTTCCTCTTCAGCAATTAAATTTGTCATAAACCCTTAGTAGTGAATGAGGGGCTTCACTATGTCAGCCTGTAAAACTCTAGAAATCTACATGCATCGAAAATAATCGACATCTTAAAATTTAGGCAACGATCCCTTGAAGGTTGGGAAGTTTTAATCATTAGATGGACCATCTGCAAAAACAATTTATGATTCTGCCACCTGGTGATCGAAGTCTCTTCTGCGTGGTAGGTCGGCGAAAATTTTGTCCGACTTTACCTGATGTCCGACTTTATGTTAGGCCTCCCCTATGTCACCCGTTTCAGAAAACTTGACGTGCATATACGAGATTCTACCTTCATTTCTTTCTAAATTGCTCCAACTATGAGGGTACTGTAATTCAACTACCCGACTTCCCAGTCACCGGTTAGGGATATGGGATTTTCCATTCTCGTGGTAAAATGTGTTATGGTATTGTTTGGATAAAACAGCATGGAACTATTGCTGGGGAGCGTAAGGTAAAAGTGAGCCATATTTTATTGAATGAGATGCGATTTCTTGCACTGTCTGAAATGAAGTAATACGAACGACTTCCCATACTCGAATGGTATTGCATTCCCAGTGTCACCCCTAATATCTATTTCTATCGAATCGAAGCTTTTCTGCTGAAGGGGTACGTAGACTGCATTCTCGTACATGATATGCACATTGTCGCCATTTTTGCCTTCAATGTGAACTATTCGAAGTAATGGGGCTGTCGTATCGCCAACAGGTACATGTGACAGAATGTTGCAATAAACGTGTATGCTTGAGAATGCTGGATTTATATCTCCAATATACTCAGATTCCCATTCCACATCGGGTACCTCATCCCATACTTTATTAAACTCTTCGTAATGCTCTTTATAATATTCTTCATACTCTTCAGCGTCATATTTACCAAAATTGTGGTTAACAATAGGATTCTGCCTTTCGTCTATGCCCAAAATCAAGCATAATGCTGTGGAGAATCTTACTCCCGCTCCTAGATTTATTTCACCTTTGAGTGTTTTCGTTATTGTGTCATATTTAAAATGTGAATATTTATCAAGTTTATGTTCGACCGCAAACTCCTGTATGTTCGTATTTACAACTTATACAACATCATGCATACTTTCGTAATAGCCAGTAGGTATTTGCATTGTCTTTTGATCGCCTGGCCAATCCAAACCGTCAGAATACTTTTTCGATTCTTGCCAATAAATAAATTCACAATCGTCGGATGTTATATTGTTCCACGTGTGCGGATAATGTATTTCAATCAAGCCAACTTCCCAATCGCCCGACAACGAAATGTCGTTTTCCAATTTTGTTGTAAAGTGTGTCGCAGTATTGCTTGGATAATACTGCATGGAGCTGTTGCTTGGTAGCGCTAGATAAAAGTGAGCCATACTCGCATGTAGACTATTACAGAATGCGCATTGTCAGTGCTAGACATCGAATATATCCTGCGTCCAAGAGTTAAATTTGTCGTCGTAACCTTTCCACTTGACATAATATTCGGTCTTACCACGACGCTTACGCCTTTTAAAGACCTTTTCGATACCGTACACGTCATCATCTTTCAAAATTCTTTGCAATTCGACTTCGTAGAATTTACCCTTTAGCGTCTCGTCTTTTAAATCGGCTAATTCGTAAGTTACTGGATCGGAAGGTATGCGAGCTATGATCTTAAAATTCTCCTCGGACCAAGAGGGAAGGTAGCCCTTTTTGAATGCGATTCTAGCCTTTGCAATTCTCACTTTATCACCTACTGCATATTTCCACTTTGCTGGACTTTTCTTTTGACCGTACAAACGACCTCTAATACTATTTTCGTCTTCCTTTGTCACTTGACTAGGTATCATATGATATCTATACTTCTATGATATGTATTGTTGTACGAATGCATAAGATCTTGCAAAACATCTACATATCGATACGTATTCTTATACGTAAAGTACTTCCACATTTTTGTTTTAAGCGTGCGATTGAATCTTTCTACTACAGAAGCCTTTATGTCGCTATTTTCAGTTGTGTAAAAGCGAATGGAATTCTTGCGCAGCATGGATTGAAAACTTGTATTAAGGAACTCTGTTCCCTTGTCGGTCTGTAAATGAGCGGGCTGTCTATCTACCAAAATGGACGAAAAGGCGGCAGTCAAATCTGATCCCGACTTTGTCTTGAGCGGAACTGCCCAAGCATATTTAGAAAAGACGTCTATACACGTTAAAATATATTTATTTTTATCATTATGTTTCGACAATGCAGAAAGATCGGCCAAGTCAGCTTGCCATAGGTCGTCAATTCCTACTGTAAAAGTCTGTCTACGCCTAAAGTTCAACCTGACAGGTTTATGCAACGTGTAAGCGTCCTGTTTCGAAAGCCAATGTTTAACATCCTTAGTTTTAAATTTATCGACTATATGTCTTTGAAATGAAGAAACGCCGCCGAAGCTAGCCGGTTGTTTAGGATCGAAGTAAGACTCCATCACTAGGGTAACCAACTCGCGTCCAGATGATGTTGTTGTTGTTGTTCTCCGTGTATACTTTTCGGTGTAAATGACTGACTTTCATCGAACGGACCGTTAATATATTTCCAACGATCTTGATTCCCGATCAACTCGCGAGGAATATTGGAATCTTTCAACGCGTCGGCCAGTTGCATCCATCCGGTAGGCGGTGAAGCTGTTGTAGCCTACGTTTTCTCAGCAGGTCGTTTACCAAGTCCACCACGTGCGTCTTCGGAACCGTCGCATTCTTCAGCACAAGTTCACCTTTAGTAGTCCACGAAACGTCCGGGTTGCTCTTCATGTGAGTCAAAAGTCTAGCAGCCTGCGTTTTCCATTTCTTTGGCACGGTTTCCAAGACTTGGGCCTCTATACTATTGGTTTTGACCGGCTGCGCCTTCTCAGCATCTGTCACTTCATCTTCTTTCTTTTCGAATTTGGTAAGTACAGTAGGTTTATCAATGTTCAGATAGCGACTCAGACTGTTGGAATAGAGTTTGGCTTTATCGTCATCGGCAATATCGCGATGCAGAATGTCGTACATCTGCGTATCCAATTTGGACAAAGTCTTGTCCAACATGGTTTCCTTCCATTTTTCAATCTGTCTGGGTTCAACCAAGACCACCTGCTTCGTATGTTCCATGCTACAGTTTATTACTTAGCAAGGTACCCAGAAAGGAAAGCACAGGCGTAAGTAATGCACCTATGAAACCACCAGTCTGTACTAATCGTTTCTTAATCTTTACACGAGTTTTCTTGGAAGCCAATTTTCTTAACTTGTGTTTGAAACGACCAAGTCTCTTCTTCTGAGCTTTTTCCAAAGGAACAACTCCTTTTAAAACGTTGAGTGCACACTCACAGAGACAGTAAAGTAGAGAGGTGTTGCAATCTTTCAAAATACGTTTCCTCACTTTGGGTGACGACTCTTTAAGCAATCTCAGTTTCTCAAATTTCTCCTTCAGTGGAGCCGTCATTTTCAACGAATGAATGTTCGAGCGATTACACGTCCTTATATTCACTTTCTTACGTATACAAAATGCGTCTCGCCAGGGAAAATGTTCGTTCTTAATCTGCAACGTTCATCCGTCTCCGGTTTGAGATCAACCAACAGATATCCGAAAGGCGCCATGGTCGCATCTCCGAACGCCTCTATCATGAAATTCGACTTGGCGGGGAACATCTGCCTTGCCAGGTTTGCTATCTGTGTCGAATCTCTCACATTTTTGAAAAGAACAAAGTAATGCGCGTTCAAACTGATGGTTCTCGTATGTTTGCTGCTGTAGAATAGATTCTGCGTCAGGTATAGTATCGAAACGTTCCTGTGGTGGCTGATCTTTGTAAATAATTTGGTAACCCGGTCATCAGTCTCGCTCATAAGATCGTCCAATATCAGAAGCGTTTTATGCTTACCATCGAAAATATTCAAGTCGGGTAATCCTTCGTGAAATTGAATTTGCGAATATTTGTCGAAAATTTCTTGGTATATTCCGTAACACCAGATAATTTTTTCTATCTGAGGTTTGACCATATAATGTAAATGATCTATAAATCGTAGCGTGAATTGTGTTTTTCCACATCCAGAAGGTCCACTCACTATAGCCGAGAACGGGTGTTGCCAAGTTGGATCCATAACGAGAAGTGAGTCCTTGAAATGTTGTAAGAAACTTTTATACAATATATATTCTGACTGTGCCCAATATGCGTTCTTTGCATTGAGGACATTCTGTAGCTTCTTCATCTGTGCATGGGTCGCACATATTTATATGTGAACATGGAAGTAGCAGTGCTTCCACTTGCTTATTTTTACATACCACGCAAGTAACTGCTTTTTTAAGTTTTTCATTCTCCGTTTTCAGTCTCATGATGCGATATTTCGTAGCTTTCTCATCCTCCGTGCGTTCATCGATTCCACAAATGGCGCATTCGCACTTGTAGTTGCCAAACACATCCATTTCACACTCAACATTTGACGGACACATATTTGCGCAAAACGTCTATCACTCGCAAAGAATGGGTAAAAAATCATTCTTAAAGATACAAGTATCATCTTTTTAATAAAGTAATTGCAGCAAGTGGCGCCATCTGTCAAACTTCCTCCTTGTACGAATTTAATTTTTTTTTCACTACATGTATATTAATTAGGCGCGTGGCTTCCTATTGTGTGCGCACGTCACTGCGCTATGAATAGTAATGAGCGCAACATGCTTTCCATTGACTGCGCACTGCATACTAATGAGCGCAATGTGTACTAAGTGACCTTTCTATTGTCTGCATACTAATGAGCTCAATGTATACTAATTGATCTTTCTATTGTGTGCGCTCTGCATACTGATGAGCTCAATGTATACTAATTGCCCATTCTATTGTGTGCGCTCTGCATACTAATGAGCTCAATGTATACTAATTGACCATTCTATTGTGTGCGCTCTGCATACTAATGAGCGCACCCAGTTAGACTGTTTCTATGAGCGCAATGACGTCATCGACTGCGCTCATAGAAACAGTCTAACAACTACTCTCCTCTTTAACATGTGGTTCTGAACGTTCCATCGCAGTAACCTGTAGTTCTCAGTGGCGGCGCCAGGATTTTCTTTTTTGGGGGCTGGATTTTCCGTTTTCAGTCGCCAAAATTTCTGACGACCTTTTTTTAGTCATTGACCAAAATTCAAAGAAAATTTTCCATTTTCGCCATCAAAATTTCTGACGACCTTTTTTTAGTCATTTGATCGAAATCTTCGAAAATGGTCCTTTTTCATAATCCACCGAACTGTCTGTCAAACCTCGTGCGTACCTTTACGGTTATTTGGGGGGGGGACTAAAGGGGGTTAATCGTCCAAATATTTTATTTCTACATGGGGAAAAAATGGATGGCCATTTTTAGGGGACTTAGCCCCCTAGCCCCCCTAGCGCCGCTACTGGTAGTTCTACCGGTTGAGACTCTTGCTCCATAGAAAAGAATTTTTTTCACTATCTGCTGCAAAAGGGTTTCGCACATAGTCAGGGCCGGACCGGCCTTAGCTAAAATGGCGCCATAGGCAAACAATGCGCTGGGCACCTCAGGTAAAGCGCACATTTCGCGCCCTCATATCAAACTCAATCTTTTAGCCCACGTCAGAATCCAAAGATGAACCAGCCAGAGCTTTTGCACTCAGCTGAGTAATTTATATTTTTTTATTAGTACCGTACACTGAAGGTTGGATAAAATTCAATTTCGTACACAATGGCTAAAAGTGAGAAAAGCTACAAACACGTTTTTGTGCAAATGACTTCCACCCACTAGAATTTGGCGCTTCAGACAACAGTACTGCTTTGCCTGTGCCTGAGGCCAGCCCTGATCTTCACCTTCGAAATTGAGCGTCGCGTAGTCTGAATTATTATAGCTGCATGACGATTGGGCGCTAACATATTGACAGATAAAGTTGTCATAGTTTTGTTTAAATAGATCTGATTGAAAACTGACCCTATTTCTTTTTATCCTAAATTCTGTCTTCTGTTTTTTCTTACGGCTTTGGGCACCAGATAACTTTTGACGCTTCATGGAATCATAGGGTATCATTTCCTTGCATTCATTGATATCATATAGCCTAATTTTTAAGATCAAAAGATTCACACCAGACACGACTATAAACAACGCAACAATTATTCTCAGTTGTTGGCGTATTCAGTCGAAAGATGTCACTACATGTATGTCAGTATTAGCCCATAGACATCGGGTCTATTATAGATAAATGATTATAGACTACAAAGCACAGAGTAGCCTAAAGAATACCGTTAAAATCGAATTTTACAAAATGTATTAGTCGATTTAAAATTTATACTTTCCTTCAAATTGAATTAGGCCTGCCTGAATTGGTGCAATGAAATCAATAATTATCTTAAATTCTCTCCAAAGTCTTCAGTTTAAAAGAATACCGGTATTGTGTAAAAATAAATAATCGCCGGTGCCGCGGCCCCACCCCCCCCCCCCCCACACCAAAGACTGCGGCGCCCTAGGGCCTAGGCAACTGCCTACTTTGCCTATGCCTAAGGCCGGGCCTGCACACAGTCATTATATCTCTATGAGTTCAGTTGGAAAATAACTTAGAAATGTTGAATGGGACTAAAAATTGCGAAAATTTGCCAGATCCACTGAGATGTTCTTCGCGACCCACTTGCGGGTCGCGCGACTCGCTGCATGCCTGAGAACCGCTGACTTAGAGTCCTAGAGGATTGCAGAGCAAAACTGCTATTCTAGTAATTAGTAGGCTAAAGTGTAGTTGTAGATCTGGATCATTTTCGTGAAAGTCGTTGTCGGTTAGGATGCGCAGATATTTTGAAACCACATCCAAGTTACCACGTGTGTTGTCAATTTATGCCTTGGCCTAGGATCATCTGAAACGGAAGTTCCCCATTATGGATGCCGAGTCCCTGACAACGTTGACAAGTGATAATTTTCAACAGTAAAAAGTCGCAATTACATTTTATTATGTTAGTTTGTAATCAGTGGCGGTACTGCAGCAGAGCAAATCAGGGCAAATGTCCCGGTAAAAGCCCTTTACCCTGGTCGTTTGCACAAGACTGCCAGAAGCTTTTTCTTGCCAAGAATTTATTTGAGGCATAAATCGCTTATCCACTGTTTACTTGTACGAATGCCTATCTGCCTATGTCCTGGTTACAAAAATGTCTGGCCACGAATCACTCTAATATTCATAAACCGTAAAAGATGTAGGCCTATACTCAGGGTGCACGGGCAGCAATAATTGAGTAATTGAAATTACATAATTTAAATTACAATTGTAATTGGTAATTTGTAATTTGCTGCTCTGCGTCAAAGTAATTTGCAATTTGTAATTAAATTACATTTCTTCCTGTGATTTGTAATTTCAATTGCATTCTCCAAAATCAAATTACTTTAAATGTACCTACAGGGTGCGCCAAAAAAAGACCACCCTCCTAGATTTTTTGCCCATATCTTGGCCAAAAGTAAGAATTTCGAAATGAAATTTTACAGGCTTAAAGGCAATTCATATTTACACATGATGGTCAGATTTCATCAAAATATTTCAAACACAACAAAAGCTACACCACTTGTAGTGAGGTCACCCATCGTTTTTTGACGATTTAAAAATGCGACGCAACAAAAAGTGACAAAAAACCAATCTAATTATTCTGGGTAAAACATTTGAGCCAAAAGGAAGAATATCGAAATGAAATTTTATAGGCTTAAAGACAATTCATATCTGCACATGATGGTCAGATTCCATCAAAATATCTCAAACAGAACAAAAGTTATACCACCTTTAGGGAGGTCACCCACCGTTTTTTGACGATTCAAAAACGAAACGGAACAAAAGAGTTACAAAACACGATTTTTTTCTCGCCTCAAATAATTGGGTGTCAAATAGCCTTGATAATGCCAGATGGTCTGTCAGATTAATCAACAGGTCCATCAAGAACTTTGCAAAGAGACTCAAAAGAAGTTTTGGCACTGGTGGTGGGCACATTGAACACAAGTTGTGAAGCACCACCATGTTCATTTGACAACAGTTATTTGAGATGAGACTTAATAAAATCGTGTCTTTGTTGCTTTTTGTTGCGTTTCGTTTTTGAATCGTCAAACAAGGTGGGTGGCCTCACTAAAAGTGGTATAACTTTTGTTCTGTTTGAAATATTTTAATGGAATCTGGCTATCATGTGAAAATATGAATTGTCTTTAGGACTGTAAAATTTCATTTCGAGATTCTAACTTCTGGTCATGATATTGGCAAAAGACCTAATTTTTGTTGCGTTTCGTTTTTGAATCGTTAAAAAACGGTGGGTGGCCTCGCTAAAAGTGGTATAATTCTTGTTCTGTTCGAAATATTTTTATGAAATCTGGCTATCATGTGAAAATATGAATTGTCTTTAGGACTGTAAAATTTCATTTCGAGATTCTTACTTTTGGCCAAGATATTGGCAAAAACCTAGGGTTTGTTTTTGGCGCACCCTGTATATGCTAAGATTCTTTGGTAAATCATGCAATCCTTGCAACAGTGAATCATCCGTATTTTAAATTAAGCTGGCTATCTGCACAGTTTGCAGACCAAATTAAAACATTAGATATGAATTGCTATTAACAACATCTGAAAATGCCATCAGCAGCGAGCAAAATACTGAATTTTGCGGCTTTAGTGTGCAGCGCGCAGAGTGCAGTGACCACAAAGTCGCCTATAGCAGAAACAAAAACGATTTAGAAATCTTGCAGTGGGCCTATATATAAAGGTAACTAGCAATGCCTCATTTGTCCTAATAGCTATCCAACTGCTAACAAATTGTTTATACAATGCTGCCCTGCCCTGGTCTGCACCAGGTTCTTTGGTTGCAGCGTAAGTGCATGTGTATCAATTACACACATTTTCAATAACTATAAGCTGGCGGACAGAATGATTTATCAATCAATCAGTTTATCCCTCCGGATACTCTAGCTCCAGTATTAATTCATTCCCGGATAGCTTAAGAGGGGTAGAACATATCCCGCGACACCGGCGCCAAAACGCCACGAACCTCGGTTTGATTGAATAGGACCTCCATATTAATTTAGTTAATCCGGCACTGGCTGGAACTTCTCAAGATCCGGCGGAGTCATGCACGCAAACCTTCAATTAGAGCTATAGACCTATCACTATACTATTAAATTATTAATCTATTAAATTATTAATGCTAGTGTTGTATTATATACTTGCTTTTATATACTCATAATTTATGTCGACACTCCCCTGATCGAGTTTCCCGTGTAGGTCATGTTGTTTCGGTGAAGGTCATTTCACGATTTCCACTCAATCCGTCACCCTGACATTTGAAACTCGATCCTTCGTAAGCTCAGCCAGTTCTGTTAAGCTGGATGTTTAGAGCAGCATAAGATATTGAGTCCTACGCCTACTCTTCCTCCTCCTCCTACTTCTCCTCCTCCTCCTACTTCTCCTACTTCTCCTACTCTATTGATTTTTCAGTCCTGGCGGTGTTCAGTCAATCGAGCTGCTTCTCGTTCCGACACCCGAAATTGATTTCAAACGGTTTGTGGACCGTGACAACGAGGGCTATACATTTAGGTTGCCATAGATACCATTGACCATAAAGCCATAGCAGCATCGTTCCGCTATCCAGGTGCTTAACGCTTCACCGACCTCACGATAGGACACAACCGATATCTCTGAGATTTGCTATTCTCCCTCTCTCCTCAGATTTCATCTAATTTCAAACCGTTGGCTGCAGTCACTGGTGTGCTGCATTTTAGGTTTGCTTTTCAAATCTGCTACAAAACTGAATTTAATAGTTATACACTCACTTTTGTTCTCGCATCAATCAATCAATCAATATTCTTGGGGCTTGGGCTCAATGCCCGTTGGAGTCCGATGCCACTCTCTGTCTGAGTCTGTCTCGCGTCATGCTACCCGGCTTCAACCGGTCCGGTCATCAGGTCTGCTTCATACCATTAACATCTTGAAGCAGCTGGACCACCTTGTCTGATTGAAGAGAATATTGGGGGAGAGAGGCATGAAGGACATCCTGGGTCAATGCCCGTATGTGCCCCATGCTCTCTCCTCCGACTCTCCCCACCGGTCTGTCCTGACCGGCCTGTGCATGTCTGCTCCACATCATGACACCTAGAAGCATCTGGGTCGCTATGTCACTTGTGTCGTGGTTTTTGCGGATTTCAATCGTCTTGGTCCTTTACTGCCAGCGTATCGCCACCCATCTGACAAACCTTCCTCCTTTTGTCCGGGCTTAGGACCGGCACAGGGACGTTGTTGGCTTCCTGTGGCAGAGGATGGATGCAGTTCAACGTCGTGCCCAGGACATACGTCGCGCCCAGGACAATCTCGCATGCTTCCCAGAATATTATTATTTTTAATATGTGATCGTGTAAACGATTACATGCAGTGTTTAATGTAGTTCCACTCCTCTGGAGACTGGAGGGAATAATCCAGGTTTCTGGGGGAGGGGTAAACAAGCGTCCGGTGGACGATTGGAGCCCACAGTGCACGCAATGGTAACATTTTAGAGCGCAAGACCTGTAGCCAGAGTTCGTAACGGGAGTGACGACAGGTGAAGTGTCGCGATAGACCCTGGATTATACACGTAGAGTAGAAGAATATAAAAAGAATGGCAATGAGAGAGAGTCAGCTTGAAGGCCATTCAATGGCATTCATTTCATTCATGGGCGGAGTTTATCATGGGCTAGGGGCTAAGCCCACAAGAAGCCAAGAACCCGTAGACTTGAACATGCATCATTAATGACTCCCATGAGTCCGAAGAATGGTACTTGTGGGGTGGGGGCAACAGGAGTAGAGCAATAGCCTATGACAAGACTAGTGAAAGGACTGGACACTATAATTTCTGGTTGAGGAGTGGCGCATCCCCTCCTCAAACTCCTCCCCTCGCGCCTCGACGATCACCCCATTTCGCCGTTCGCTCGTCCGCCCAAACCTAGAAGGGCAAGTTTCAGCCCCCCCCCAACTGAAACCAAACTCCGCCCATGCAATAATTTCATATGTTCCATTGAGCTGACTGCATGCAGGTGTAGCGAACCAGGTTGCTACAAGCTACCTTACTTATTTACTTAAGTAAGGCCGCTATTTCTATTACGAATTCATGGGTGCTATGCTTAGCACTGATCGATGCGGTCATCGCTATATTTAGCTTCCCATGCATTTTTCAATGGAACTTTCCGCCACGTGCGATTTTTGATTGGTTAGACATCACGCGATGTTTTAGGCGCTAAAAAGCGCTCTCTTGCGGCAAATTAACGCGCAAACCTTTAGTCGGGCAGCAGTATTGAATCGTGTAAGACCTATGCTGGTGGAAATCGTGAATCGTGGTCAAATTGATGGTATTTTCGATTCTGGCAAGTTTCTCAGTGCAGAAGACGAGGTTCTTCCGATGTCTTGTGAATCGATGTGTAATTACGAAGATTTCCGGCAACGATTAAATTAATAATACGCTTCCTACGGAGAAATTCTGGCATCGGCCGACGACTCAATAACTTTCTACAGGACGGAAAACGGTGGATCGGCTGTCCTAAAATATCAATGGGAACAGGGAAGTATAGGCAACCTAATCTATAGAGCTCGAACCTGAACTAAGTGTAATTAGATAAAACTTGTATCGCTATTTTGGTGCAAATATTAGTTGTGGTATATTCAGTCTGTAAACTGATCGGATAGGTGTGAAATAGTCAGTCTGTGAACTGATCTGATAAAACTTAAGCTAGTCAAGGGACATAAGCGTTTTAGGAAGGCCTTAATAGTGAATCTTTAATATTGTTTCTATTTTATCGGCTGTGTAAATAATTGCTAATGAACGACAGACAGTCGCTTGATTAATTCTACAATAAATGAAACTTAAATAGAGAACTGTGAAGTGATTTCTGCTATCGAATTATAATGGACTCCGACGGGGAAACTGACAGTGTCTTAGGGACAGGACAAGAGGAAGATGAGTTATGTCCGAGAGAAACCCTTGAGTTGGGGACTACAGACAATACTGATGACTTAGACCCTGCTGTATTACAGAAGCAAATGACTACAATAGAACAGTTTATGGAGCGCCAGAGTAGCATTTTAATCGGTCTAGCCGAAGAGCTGAATCTAGTTTCCATGCAGCAAGCCCAATTAAGTTCCCGCCAGAAAGAATGTGAAACACTGGTGAAGTCGGTAGCTGAAGGTAAAGTGGGTGATGGAGCTTGGGGAAAAGTTGAGGAATCGAACCCAGATAAGCACCCATTTAGTGGGGCTGTTGTGAGCTTAACAGCCACCGCTGACATATGTCAAATATCGGCCCATCCTGAGGAATTTGGTAACCAGAGAAGCTCGAACCCTAGGTTAGGATTCGAACCCGCTACCATTGACACCAAAACCCTTGACCTAGGACCCAGCTTTCCTCAACCGCGCTTAAGGGGGCGCGCAACAGTAGAGCCCATTAATTTGGGGGCGGAAACGTTAGGACAGGCGGTGCCCCCGCGCGTCACAATTGGGTCCAGCAAGTGGGGTGAAGCTACAAAAGGTCATGGGTCAGAGGGTAAAATAATAATGGATCCCAGATTTGGTAGAACAGAAGATTTATGGGAAGAAGTGGAAAATGGAAAAGAAAATTTTTCACAAGATGATCCAAGAAGAATGGATGTACAGATGAAATACTTTGGTGCTAGACCAAAGGATTTACAAGGTCAAGGTCAAAAGGTAAATGATTTACAAGGTCAAGGTCAAGGTCAAAGAGTAAATACAACTGACATGTTGCATGGTCAAGCAATGTATTATTATGATACAAATGTTTTGTATAGAGATTTTGACTTTGGAAATTACATGCGTCGAAAACAAGATGATAAATTAGTTAGAATGGGAATCGAAAATAAATCTGAAAACGATGATTCAGAAATCACTGATGTGCGATCCCTACATAGAGTTGAACTCGAACCAAAAGCGTTAAGGGTAGAACAAAACGAGGGTAGAATTTGTGCTAATCCTAGACTTGTAGTTTCAGATGGAAAATCGGGGGATTCTTCGTTGCTGAGCGACGACCACGTGGGAACATGGGATGCACATCCTCGCCAGCCAGCGACCGCTATTCATCGGGCTGCCACCTTTTCCCCCTCGTCGGTTCCTGAAGCAGAAAAATTCCGGTCACCGAGTAATCCGCTGTCACAAGTGACTGCTTCAGTCACCTCGGCTGCTTCTGATGTCATGTTCTGCGAGTCGAAAGCAGAACTGGGAAGAAACCTCACAAGCTTCGCGTCTGCTCCTCAGATGTTCGCGTACACATCTGCTCTGAGTCGACCGATCATGTCTACGGTGTCTCTGTCGTCGGAAACTCGAGTCACGCACAGCTACGAATACGTACATGGGGCTAACAGTCAGCCCATGTATGCGCACTGCAGTCAGAAGATGGTTCAACCTGTTCCAGTCTTCCCTGTCTACGCGGAAGCAGTTTCTCTTCCGATCCAGATGCAACCGTGGCCCATGACGCGCACAGTCATGGAAAATTCTGTCAACGTCATGAAGCTGAATTCATCGTCAGAAATATTCAGCTTAGCCAGACTGAACTGTCAAGAGAACGGTCAAGGTCACTGTCTGCAAACAACTGAAGGGAAGACAGTCAGTCTTTCTTTCCCAGCAGAAGAAGTTGCAGCTAAAAATCGAGCGTCAACTGGTGGTACTGCAACTCCATCAACCAACACGGAAAAGAAAGAAGCCGCTGAGAAAGTTCAGAACTCGGCTGCTGATCTGTCGAGCGAGAAAGTAAAATCTCGTTTGAACTGTCGGCCGAACGATCTTTGCAGAAGAAGTGCGAAACAGTGTCACCGAGCAAAACGAACTTTTCGAAACATGCAAAACTCTCCGAACGGTGAAACGAATGTCGAAATTCCTTGCCTAGTGACCAAACAGGTCACTGAGCTCATTCTCGGTCTCTCCTGGATGGTGAAGGAAGCTGTCCTGTGGCATGTAGGGAAAGGATGGATCCTTGTGCGAAATCTTCAGCTGAACGTGTTTTGCAGAAACAGTCTGAAGCAGAGTCAGCGAGCAAAACAAACTGTCTGTGACCTGCAAAATTCTCTGAACATTGAAACGAACAGTAAATCGAATGTCGAAATTCGAACAGTGCTACCAGAGATGAAAATCGTACAAGAAATCGGTGCCGTGCAGACAGAAACCGTCGAATCAGAAACTGTGGTTCCAGAAAAGAATTCTGCCGAGTCCAGCCGCTTCGAAAATCTCTGCCCTGCTGAGGTGGCAGCCCGAATCCTACGCCGACCGGATGTGCATCCTCGGGTCGATTCCAGTAGTTCCTTCCGGGGTGAAACTTGCCTTCCTCCAGTGACGCCATCTGTCGAATCAGTGCGAGTGAAAGAGTCGGTGTCACTCCGAAATGTTGCTCGCTCTCAGAAGTCTGATGTCGACCAGATGACCAAACTCACCGGAGGAACAGACTCGCAATGCTGGCGAGGCTGTGGCAAATTAGGGGCGTAATGTGATGTAATGTGATATGATAGGGTAGTCCTGTCGCGTAATGGCGACAAGTAGGTGAATAGAGAATAGAGTCTTCTCTGCTTTAGTTGTGTTTTGATGATATTATATGTGGCCTTGAGATGTAGGTTTACATTTTTCTTTTAATGTGCGTAGATATATTGTGCTTTCTTACTGTGTAAAAATGTGAAAGTTGATTACAGTAATGAAGTGTAATATGATGATATATGTTAAGTGAGAATGCATAGTTTTATTCGTGTGAAGTGTAGCTTAAGTATTTCAGATTACCTGTGTGTCCTCTGATGATAAAAGTAACTATGTAGACGAGATGAATAATAAAGAGATGAGATAAATAAGATAACCAGGTAAAGCTACTTGTACTTGTCTCGTGTAGAATCCCGCCAGGTCGTGTAATGGCGACGAGAGTAAGCGATGGGAGAATAGAATCTTCTCTGTTTTATTTGCTTTATGATGATATGTGACTATGTGATGTGGGAATACATTGTTTTATTTTCTTGTGCATAAATGCTGTGCTTTCTGATGTAAGCTAGTTGACTATAACTATGTGAAAATGTTTACAGTAAGTGTTTAGTAGCAGTTACAAGAAAGTAATGTAGAGTGATGTGATGCTACAAGGACATTTAGTAAGTATGAGCTCCAGCGTAATGCTTAAAGAGTAGTCCTTTAGTTTGAAATAAAAAGGGTAGTTTTAAACTCAGTTTAAATATTTGAATAGCTTCTTGTTGCCACGAAGAAGGGCAGAAGTTGTACTGTATGTAAATTGCATAATAATGATTGCAAGTTAAAAGATTATGATTATAATATGCTATGGTAGAAGTAAGTAGCATTCTGCGTGGTGATTGAAGGATAACCTTGTATGATTGGATGAATGAGTAACTTGGTGATAATGTGGGGCTAGATTGTGTAGTAAGGTTGAGTAGAGCACCCAATTGTAAGCATCGCCCTGAGAGTTAGTGAGTAAGTTGGATTATAGACTTAGAGGCAGAATCACTGTAGCAGGCAGTGGAGATTGCATGCAATGGTGAAGCTGAGCCTGTGGATGAATTCGTCCAGTCTTAGACCACTTCCTGAGGGGTTGTAATGTAATAGACTATTATAGGATATGGGAATAAATCCTTTATGCCTTGGGTATGCTTAACTGAGCAGTAATTCCTTCTTCGATCCAGGTAGCTAAGCCTTGATGTAATGTTGAAACGTGTGCATGTTGGTATGCATTATTAGTAGCCTAGGTTTATGATCTGACGTTGCTTCATCTCTATAACAGTGGCTTGTTGTAAAAGGAATGCGTGCCTGTAAAACCACAGCTTAAGTTTTAAGTTGCTGTATATGTTTGGCTTGGTGAATGGGTGAACATTGGTTTGGGATTGCGGTAGAAATAGATTGTTTGTGGAATCAAACATTGTCTGAGAGATAGTGTAAGGTAGTATGCATGAGAGTGACTGAGTGTGCTTGAAATGCATTTCTTATTTTGTAGCTTTTGATGACAAGTTTAAATGGATTAGGGCCTCAGACTTTTGTGTGTCTGAGATTTAGTATAGTATCGTAACCATAAAATTGTGTAAGGTATTGATTCTTCTATAGCGATTCTTGTTGATTGTGATTATTATATGTGAAATTCTAATAATGCTACTGCTGTATAAAAATGTAATAACGGATTAATATAAGATTTGGCGCCGGAACATGACTACATGTGTTAAGAGGACTTTCTCTCGCTAGGGTTCCGTGCAATTGCTGGAAGTAGTAGGTAGTTAAGTTTAATTGTGGATAATTGCTAAAAGTAGTTAAGCTAGGTGATTGTAACTATGTGTAGTTAATGGGGTAAGCTGGACGTTGGTTCGATATTTCTACGA
This sequence comes from Lumbricus terrestris, assembly GCA_949752735.1. Lineage (NCBI taxonomy): Eukaryota > Metazoa > Annelida > Clitellata > Crassiclitellata > Lumbricidae > Lumbricus > Lumbricus terrestris. The sequence continues at coordinate 21,447,962 of OX457038.1, forward strand.
ACGGGGACCGTTGGAATTTGGACGGGCAGAGTTAGATGCTCTGTTAGAGTCCACACCCGCCCTCTTGGCCTGTGCAGAAACTGTGCCCATTGTGGTGGCTACCATTCACACGGTAGCAACTATGCCCAGGGTCCTGGACGTGATAAATCGTTAGAGGAGGTAGGTAAGAGACCCTACTCCTGAGTCGACCTACGGGGGGGAAATGGTCTTGCACTAACTCCGTGGAAAGAAGAAAATCTTTGGACCTTCAGAACCTGGGCCTTAGCCATGGAAGTATCCCACCGGTTCTTAGCCCAAACGAACACCCTTTCCGAGGAAGTGTTCCTCGCGTTACTAACTGACCTGCTGGACCCTGTTGGTCGAGAGTGGTGGAAGGTAGAAACGATAGTTACAATGCTGTTTACTATTAAGAAGGCCGCATGGTTCTGGCCATTCCTCGTTTAACGCTACTGAGTTGGATGTAAGCAGTAATGTTACCGCTTAGATGTACCAGGCTCCTATAATTTAGTATCGAGGGATCTAGCATATAACACTAGTCGTGAAATGAAGATATGATTTCAATTGGTTATTTTATGTGGACTATACAATTGTGTTACTGAGTTGTCTTGGAGATGCTTTGTCCTGCATTGCTATGTTTTACCTTTCCGAGATATTATTGCTATATGATGTATGTAATCTGATGGCAGGTATTAATGATAAAAACTGTGACAGTTTATGTGAATGAGGAGATTAGTAAGACTTTGTTGGTCAGTGTGAAGACCTCGTTTAGTTAAGAGCTGTTGTTGGGCATATGTGAACCCTTATGACTGACTAATAATCAGCCATTGTACAAATTTCTATGCCAATTGATGCAACTTCTGGGACATTGTAAGCTGTAGCATGCTAGATGATATACAAGTACTATGTATCCGGTTCGAGCTCCGAAGTATTATTAAATTTACCAGGGTACTGGTAAATTTAAGAGTAAGTTGTAGGGGGTGTAGCGAACCAGGTTGCTACAAGCTACCTTACTTATTTACTTAAGTAAGGCCGCTATTTCTATTACGAATTCATGGGTGCTATGCTTAGCACTGATCGATGCGGTCATCGCTATATTTAGCTTCCCATGCATTTTTCAATGGAACTTTCCGCCACGTGCGATTTTTGATTGGTTAGACATCACGCGATGTTTTAGGCGCTAAAAAGCGCTCTCTTGCGGCAAATTAACGCGCAAACCTTTAGTCGGGCAGCAGTATTGAATCGTGTAAGACCTATGCTGGTGGAAATCGTGAATCGTGGTCAAATTGATGGTATTTTCGATTCTGGCAAGTTTCTCAGTGCAGAAGACGAGGTTCTTCCGATGTCTTGTGAATCGATGTGTAATTACGAAGATTTCCGGCAACGATTAAATTAATAATACGCTTCCTACGGAGAAATTCTGGCATCGGCCGACGACTCAATAACTTTCTACAGGACGGAAAACGGTGGATCGGCTGTCCTAAAATATCAATGGGAACAGGGAAGTATAGGCAACCTAATCTATAGAGCTCGAACCTGAACTAAGTGTAATTAGATAAAACTTGTATCGCTATTTTGGTGCAAATATTAGTTGTGGTATATTCAGTCTGTAAACTGATCGGATAGGTGTGAAATAGTCAGTCTGTGAACTGATCTGATAAAACTTAAGCTAGTCAAGGGACATAAGCGTTTTAGGAAGGCCTTAATAGTGAATCTTTAATATTGTTTCTATTTTATCGGCTGTGTAAATAATTGCTAATGAACGACAGACAGTCGCTTGATTAATTCTACAATAAATGAAACTTAAATAGAGAACTGTGAAGTGATTTCTGCTATCGAATTATAATGGACTCCGACGGGGAAACTGACAGTGTCTTAGGGACAGGACAAGAGGAAGATGAGTTATGTCCGAGAGAAACCCTTGAGTTGGGGACTACAGACAATACTGATGACTTAGACCCTGCTGTATTACAGAAGCAAATGACTACAATAGAACAGTTTATGGAGCGCCAGAGTAGCATTTTAATCGGTCTAGCCGAAGAGCTGAATCTAGTTTCCATGCAGCAAGCCCAATTAAGTTCCCGCCAGAAAGAATGTGAAACACTGGTGAAGTCGGTAGCTGAAGGTAAAGTGGGTGATGGAGCTTGGGGAAAAGTTGAGGAATCGAACCCAGATAAGCACCCATTTAGTGGGGCTGTTGTGAGCTTAACAGCCACCGCTGACATATGTCAAATATCGGCCCATCCTGAGGAATTTGGTAACCAGAGAAGCTCACACCCTAGGTTAGGATTCGAACCCGCTACCATTGACACCAAAACCCTTGACCTAGGACCCAGCTTTCCTCAACCGCGCTTAAGGGGGCGCGCAACAGTAGAGCCCATTAATTTGGGGGCGGAAACGTTAGGACAGGCGGTGCCCCCGCGCGTCACACATGCATCCGTGCATGTACATTGTACAAGCAAAGCTGCTTGTGTACATAGTGTACAACCACCCAGTAGTAGCGGAGTTATTGCCAGTACCACCAGGCCATCAAGCGATGACGCAACAAATACCTATATTTGTTTAGATTTTTAAAACTTCAGCTATATAGTCTAGCATATGTAGGCCTGTATTCCATTTCCAGTGCTGGTCGATATTCATGTAGGCCCTATAGGTCTACACACAAGAACTTGTTATATGGATAAGAGACATGTATGGACTATGATGATGGAAGACATCGAGAGAATAGAAGCATTCGAAAGGTGAATATGGAGAAGGATAGAAAGAATCAGCTGGAGGGATCATGTAGAGAAGGACAAAGAAGATGGATCGGGCACACACTCAGGGGAGACTCGATGCTACGGACAGTCATAGAGGGGAAAATGAAGGGGAAAAGAACGAGAGGCAGACCAAGACAAAGACTGTTGGACTGGATGATGAAAGATGGCTATCAGAAGCTGAAAATGAAAGCGCAGAACAGAGAAGAATGGAGACGTCAAACATTCGAACATTCTGCATCTGAGGGCAGAGAACGAAACGAGAAGAAGACACAGGAAGTTATAGACGAGTATGCTTGTGGTATATGGATTATTTCCAATTAACAGGTCATTACCAGGAGATGGAGAAAGTGTTTTTGTGGAGAAAGACAGTCAAATTGTAATTTGTACATATGGAAATATGGATATAAGTAACAATATATATATATATACATATAAGCTGCAATGAACCTATTAATATGTAAATTGTGCCCGTATACGATGTATGTGCGTGTCACGTGTGTCATGTGGGTGCGTGCGTGTTGCACGGTGGCATCAACAACGTGACTTTCAGAAGCAATCAGCCACCACGCCTCGATCCTCATCGAAGAAAATTTAGTTCTATTAACAATGCACACACATACGCACGCACGCACGCGCGCAGCCAGCCACACACTAGCCAGACACGATTATGTGTGACTGACTTGAATGCGACAGTCAGCTAGGAGCAGACAAAGTCAGATGAATGCAGAGAGAGAGACAGAGACAGAGAGACATACAGAGAGAGAAACAAACAGACAGAGACAGACAGACTGACAGAGTGAGACAGACAGGCAGACAGAGAGACACACAAACGGATATAGACGCAGACGAACGGGGTTGAGCTAGTTTCTGTTCGGACGACCATGCAATATCTGTCGTAATTTGTTCTTTGCTATGTCTCCTCCTCGTCTCATTTCGAAGCCGTCGTTTCGTTAGCAGCCGACGCCGCCGCCATCCTCACCCGCCGCCCCTCACCCGCCGCCATCCTCACCCGCCGCCACTGCAGCAGGCAATTACTGCGACGGTGGGTCCGACGGCGCTGCTGCAGTGCATGGCCAACGACTCGAACGTCGATCTTACACTTCGGACCTTTCGGGCGAATAGAAGTCGACGGACACCCATCTGCTCATCCTACTCACGCATTTAAAATCAGAGAAAGCAGCATTTGAGGAAATGCAATTTGATACGTTGTTCATTCATTCATTCATTCTTTCATTCACTCATTCATTCATTCATTCATTCATTCATTCAATCATTCATTCAATCATTCAATCATTCATTCTTTCATTCTTTCATTCATTCGTTCAATCATTCATTCTTTCGTTCATTCATTCACTCATTCATTCTTCCATTCATTCGCTCATTCATTCATTCATTCATTCATTCATTCATTCGTACATACATACATGCATACGTCAAGCATGCACTCCTGGGGCGTTGCATGCATGTCAACAATCTTTCTCCACCGGTTACGGTCTTCTGCCGAACAGATGACCTCAGGGATGTCAGTGTACCGCGGATCCTTCTAGACTTAGTCTAGACGTTAGGACAGCCAGGCATCTCGCAGTCTCCCGCAAGGTTTCTTCCTTTTTTACTCTACTTAAGGTAGAGTCAGAATGGCCCCTTCCATATAATATTATATTGGGCCAACAGCGTCCCATACAGTGCCATACTGAGACTTTAAGGGCATGCTCTTAAGCCGCAATTGCAATAATTTGCTTACATTCTGCTATATAGTTGCTCTTTAGCGGTAGTTGGGCTGAGAGCGCTTCTAATTAAGCTGGACCCTTGAAGGACGCTATATAAGCTAAAATTCCACGAGCGACGAATAAGATATGTAATGACAGTAATGTATTCCATGATTGTAGGACATTATCCTCCCGGGCATTATCCCCCGGACATTATCCCCCCGGACAAAAGCCCCCGGACATTATCCCCCCAGGGTAGGACAATAGGACATTATCCCCCCTAAGAGAATGAGAAGGTCCAAATTTTACATCAAAAACACAAACATGAAAAGACAAATTTTGATGTGTATGCTAGAGGTGTCTACATATGCACAAAAATTCGTCAAGAATTTTTTATAGCAAAGAGAAATAATGTTAATTAATTCTTAATAGTTAGGCCTAACAATGGAAACGACGCTAAAGGAAGTCTGCGAAGCGCAGACCTACACGACGTTAAAAGGCCTTGGTCATACCCATATCTGACAGGCCTTCGTCATATCCATTTCTGACAGGCCTTCGTCATATCCATATCTGACAGGCCTTCGTCGTACCCATATCTGACAGGCCTTCGTCGTAGCCATATCTGACAGGCCTTCGTCATACCCATATCTGACAAGTCTTCGTCGTAGCCATATCTGACAAGCCTCCGTCATACACATATCTGACAGCCCTTCGTCATATCCAAATCTGACCGGCCTTCGTCATATCCATACAGGCCTTCGTCGTAGTCATATCTGACAGGCCTTCGTCGTAGCCATATCTGACAGGCCTTCGTCATATCCATACAGGCCTTCGTCGTAGTCATATCTGACAGGCCTTCGTCGTATCCATATCTGACAGGCCTTCGTCATATCCATACAGGCCTTCGTCGTAGTCATATCTGACAGGCCTTCGTCGTATCCATATCTGACAGGCCTTCGTCGTACCCATATCTGACAGGCCTTCGTCGTAGCCATATCTGACAGGCCTTCGTCATACCCATATCTGACAAGTCTTCGTCGTAGCCATATCTGACAAGCCTTCGTCATACACATATCTGACAGCCCTTCGTCATATCCAAATCTGACCGGCCTTCGTCATATCCATACAGGCCTTCGTCGTAGTCATATCTGACAGGCCTTCGTCGTATCCATATCTGACAGGCCTTCGTCATATCCATATATGACAGGCCTTCATCGTAGCCATATCTGACAGGACATCGTCATATCCATATCTGACAGGCCTTCGTCATATCCATACAGGCCTTCGTCATACCCATATCTGACAGGCCTTCGTCATATCCATATCTGACAGGCCTTCGTCATATCCATACAGGCCTTTGTCGTATCCATATCTGACAGGCCTTCGTCATATCCATATCTGACAGGCCTTCGTCATATCCATACAGGCCTTCGTCGTAGCCATATCTGACAAACCTTCGTCATATCCATATCTGACAGCCCTTCGTCATATCCATATCTGACAGCCCTTCGTCATATCCATATCTGACAGGCCTTCGTCGTAGCCATATCTGACAGGCCTTCGTCATATCCATACAGGCCTTCGTCGTAGCCACATCTGACAGCCCTTCCTCGTATCCATATCCGACAGATTTTCGTCGTAGCCACATCTGACAGGCCTTCGTCATACCCATATCTGACAGGCCTTCGTCATATCCATACAGGCCTTCGTCGTAGCCACATCTGACAGCCCTTCCTCGTATCCATATCCGACAGATTTTCGTCGTAGCCACATCTGACAGGCCTTCGTCATACCCATATCTGACAGGCCTTCGTCATACCCATATCTGACAGCCCTTCGTCGTAGCCATATCTGACAGGCCTTCGTCATACCCATATCTGACAGGCCTTCGTCATATCCATATCTGACAGGCCTTCGTCATATCCATATCTGACAGGCCTTCGTCATATCCATATCTGACAGACCTTCGTCGTAGCCATATCTGACAGGCCTTCGTCATACCCATATCTGACAGGCCTTCGTCATATCCATATCTGACAGGCCTTCGTCATATCCATACAGCCCTTCGTCATATCCATATCTGACAGGCCTTCGTCATATCCATATCTGACAGGCCTTCGTCATATCCATATCTGACAGGCCTTCGTCATACCCATATCTGACAGGCCTTCGTCATATCCATATCTGGCAGGTCTTCGTCATATCCATATCTGGCAGGTCTTCGTCATATCCATATCTGACAGGCCTTCGTCATATCCATATCTGGCAGGTCTTCGTCATATCCATATCTGACAGGCCTTCATCATATCCATATCTGACAGGCCTTCGTTATACCCATATCTGACAGGCCTTCGTCATATCCATACAGACCTTCGTCGTAGCCATATCTGACAGGCCTTCGTCATACACATATCTGACAGCCCTTCGTCGTAGCCATGTCTGACAGACCTTCGTCATATCCATGTCTGACAGGCCTTCGTCGTAGCCATGTCTGACAGGCCCTTGTCGTAGCCATAGCCTATCTGACGCTCACAGCCAGGCCTACTTACGGTATACGAGCGCATGACACTAACAATCCCTTAGTTTACTTGTGAGTTGTGAATAACAGTAACGGGTCTATACCGGGACAGTGAACCTTCTACAATTACAGGAAATGTACGAATTGCACAAACGACATCAAAACTTCTTATTAATTTTTTGCACCTACATGTACATGACACTAACAACTCCTTCCGTCTTTAAATGGCGTCAGCAAGTCTTATCGGCAATGGCATACACATTTTTTGCAAGTGCAGCTTTATCAAATTCAAATAGATCTATATGGATGAACAGACTATGAACAGACTAATTGCACAGAAGGGGGGAACTTGTCCGGGGAGATAATGTCCTAGGCAAAATCGGGGGATATAATGTCCGGAGGGGGCTTTTGTCCGGGGGAATAATGTCCGGGGGGATAATGTCCGAGGGGATAATGTCCGGGAGCGGGATAATGTCCGTTTCCCGTATTCCATAGAGATAACCAGGAATAACAAAGATATTCCATAAAAATTAGAGCCACGATATTCCACGGAAAACTAGATAAGCTTATAAATTTTCCGCAGACAAAATAGCGCTTTGCATAGATAAGCTTATACCACAGCAGGAAACTAAATCCATGAAGCCTATTCTGTAGAGATAGACACGAATTTCAAAGACACTCCAAAGAAATCCTATATACACAGAAATCCTACTCAATGAGATTCGACCACAAGAAACGACGACAATCAACGTTCGCTTCAGTCGTTCGAATCATTCCTCCACAAAATCCTAAAATTCATCTCTCATCGTTCGCTGCATGAATACAGATAGTTAAACTTCAAATTATTCCAGTAGCTTTTCATAATCTACCAAAACCACAATTGCAACATTAGGCCCACAATCAAATCAGGCCTGCTAATCGGGCTGCTACCTATAGATCAGGGCTGTTAATATCGCGATAAAGTATCGCAATACTTGGTATCGCCGATACTTTTTTCAGTATCGCGGAGAGTATCGCGATAGTTTAATTTTGTTGGTATCGCATGCGTATCGCCGATACTTTTTTTTAGCCTGTCAGCGATACTCGATACCAATACTTTTTTCACAATAATTTATATGGTTTCTCATCCGCTTGAATAAGTGACTCTTTGGTGCGATCTCACCGATCTGTGATCTTTGACCGGAATGGACGAAAATCGAGATCTATAAATAGTCAAATGACCGGAAACGTGTCCTTTATTTAGATTGGAATCTTTGCAGAGTTAAAAATGGACACTAATACTGCCGATGCGGACACTAACCTTGCCGATCCGATACCAGCACACTGTTTAACGGGAAATGGCATGTGCTTTTTTAGTCATTAAACTTTAAAACTTATCGAAAAGTATTGGTAAAAGTATTGGTATTGGTATTGCAATACTTTTAAGAAATAGTATTGGTATTGGTATTGCCAATACTTTTATTAGTAAGTATTGGTATTGGTATTGCCAATACTTTTTTCCAGTATTGTTAACAGCCCTGCTATAGATCTACACGATGATCAGACACGATGATCAGACACGATAATCAGACACGATTATAATATCAGACACGATGATCAGACACGATGATCAGACACGATGATCAGACTGGCCGAGCGACGATTCGTCTATCCTGAATACAGGGTCTACCCGAGGTCATTGAGGTCAAGCTCTGTTATATTATAGAGTTGAAATTTGATTTGAGATTTTGTGCCCGACCTGCGACCATAAACATCTGAGCTGTAATGATGATTACAATGGGAGAACGGACATTTCCCCCTGGACATTTCCCCCCCTCGGACGTTTCCCATGGGCATTTTCCCCCCCTGGACGTTTTCCCCCTACCCTAGGACATCCCCCCCCCGTATGCGAAAACCAGTGTTTTTTATCGTCTTCAGGCCTAGGTATTGAAAAAAGGAATTGGAAGGTATAGTCTACGCTCAGTAGATCTTTGATGATGCCGTCAAGGCATCCGTTATGGAACGTAAGGTACGAACACTATTTGTTCATTTAGAGTAATTCGACTGTGACTTATTAGCGAAGACTCAGTCATCAATCAGGGCTACCTCAAAAGGGACTGTAGGCCTACATATCACCTCAATTGTCGGTAATAGTCAAGACCTAAAATAAACATTGACCGGTCCGATGTTTTGATCTAAAGCTCCGGTTTCTATAATCGCATCGCAATTGTATCAAAAGTTTCGAACTTCGCACCCGAGTTCGATCAACATTAAGGGTCCATACAGTATGTTTGTGCGTTTTATACGAATAGCTATTTATAGCCTATGGATTCCTTAGCATTTACTTCAAAGGATTCGTTGTAAAAGTTTCAGATTTAATTATAATATATATACAGGCCTAGCTCTAGAATTCAGGGCAGGACTTGTATGGACAATTGAGGTGGTATGCATAGAAGAGGGGGAAATGTCCTGGGGGTAAATGTCCTAGTCGAAATCAGGGGGGAAACGTCCAAGGGGAAAATGTCCAGGGGGAAACGCCCGGGGGGGAAATGTCCAGGGGGAAATGTCCTACACTCATTACAATGACCGTGCATAGCTGCGGATTGGAAGAGCAGACGACTTTGCAGACGACGCTTACTATTTATAGACACCTGCTGCTTTTGTATGCCGAGGTCAAGAAAGTGATTAGGTCGTCGTCAGGGCTGCTTTCAGACGCGACTGCTCCTTCTTATTCTTCTCATTGTTATCCGAAATGTCCCCCACCCATCCTTTTTACGTCTTCTCATTCTTTCTAGACCTGCGCATACATCTTTGTTTCTCCTTAAAACCATTATTTCTTTCCTCGGAGTATAGCATATACTCGCACTGCAAGACAGTGCAAGTGCAACTGACAGATCATTGCTGTGAGCGACGCTACATAGATTTGACGAGAGTTTGACGATGGGCTCGAGTTACACGCTGTGATGGAAATGAAAAGTCCTGCAAACCTGTCTCCATTATGTCTACGATCATCCCATTGAGATTCGTCATTCATTCATTCATTCATTCCGCAAATGTAAGCTGATACGTATACGCTAGATAAGCCAAAGTTCCTATACTATACACTATACAGTATATCATAGTTCGCTACGGCTGTAGGTACAAAGCGGGAGCCATAGATCCGTCGAGCTCCGTACATTTATAATTTATATATATATAAGCTTATATATATAAGCTTATATATATACGTTCGTGGAATTATTGCCATGTCTGTGCCACTCGTAATCTCGTCGGCTACCACATAAATTACGTGCACGTATCAGGCCTGCAGAGCATTATATATATATATATATATACATATATATATATATATATATATATAGATATATAGATATATGAACCTAAATCAATTCAATACTTTCCTTCAATTTATACCACCGGCGTCTCGTGTTAGTAGCTAAGGACCTAAGGTGAAGGTTTTCAACATTGTTGTGGGTTAACTATCGCCGTTTTAGTACAGTGTTTACTCTATGGTCCCTGTGCTTTGAGAGGGATCCAGGTTTCGGGTGGAGTGGGAAGAGTGGGGCGAGGATAACCACCGTTTATCGGACAACCGCTGAGACTCGTGGCCCTGACCAGTGCAAGGTTTTTGCTCTTGTACGTCCTCTTTCTTTTTTCTGATGACTTTTTCTCTTAGTACTAATCACGGTAGTAAACTCACATGTTGGGATTCCTGATAATCTTCTGACCTTTTCTGTGAAAAGCAGCTGTTTAATTTTTTATTCTTCGGTACGTGGGGGTGGGAATGTTGTTCCTGGGAGAGAAACTTACTCCCTTCCCCAGATACGTCTTGATTAAGCACTGATTGTTAATACATTGCGTTTATAGTAGTACATATATATGCCTAACAACCAGCCGCGATTATATCACAGTCGTCTGTTTATTCGACTCAAATGGTAATTAATGAGCTCTAGTAATAATTAAAGACAGTGAGGTATGTCGCACGCTTGCACGGTCCCGCCTATCGATTCCTAACTCAGCAATGAATCTGGTTGTCGAGCAGCTGCTTGGTAACCCGATACTGCTGACAGGTAATCTGGCAGGAAACATAGAGCGCCACAATAACAGTAGGCTATAGAGGATGGACCCTTTAACAAGTTTGCTGTGATGGGATCGGAATCGAATCCTGGTTCAGGCTTGGCCATGGCTGATTTCTGGCCCACCAACGCTGACATGCATGAATCAATTATCGACCGTTGGGTTGAGGAGACCCCCCATAGAATGTAAGGCTCTATGGTCTACCTGCAATCCTAGAGATATTACTGTAGCATATACCTTAAGCAGAAGTGAACGATTAGGGAATGAGCCTATACATGTATAGGCCTTAGGCCTAATTATGCAGGACAAGGGTTAGAACTTGAATGTTTCCAGACTGTACCAAATATGTTCAAATGATTCTACTAAAATAAAATATTATTATCTCTCGTGATTACTTTTTTTCTTCGCATGCATGGATCCTACAGCAGTATACGTCCTGTTCCGTTGCAGCTTGGAGCAAGCTAACACTGCAGCATGTCTGAGATCGATCTTCCTCCTCCTCAATTCCCCACTCCATCTTTCACCACGTCCTCAACCCACAACATTACTAACATATCCACCGTCGTCTATAACTCCTTCTCCTCCTCGTGGCTTTCCATTCGAAACTACATGTAGTCTCACCGCTTCAAGAATTTATACCCACAACTTTCATCTTCCATTTATCGACCCATACGACACCCTCCTTAACAGCTCCTCTGCCTCTCTGATACTTTGGTAACCGGACTCGGACCCCCTTCGGACTACACTCTTGACTTAATGACTTTCATTGATATACTCTAGAATTTTGCAGTTTGCGATAATGATTAGAAATACGGATGCGTGTGGTAACAATAACAATAGCAATAACATACTTCAGCAGATTATCGTTATTGTATAATTATAAATAAATTCATGGACATGATAAATTGCATCATGCCGCCCACTCTGCAATTATGCTGATCAATTGGAAGTCGTTCCATGCATGCACAACGAGATTAGGTCGCCGCAAAGACAACAGTTCGACCGTGAATGACTATTAGTTCGAATTGATCCAAAGCAGCTAAACACTCGCATTCAGAGTCACATGTCAGCCACGTATTTAGGCTCCAAAGGACTGGCGGGCAGTGGCGGCACGTGGGACCAAGCAAGTATAGACTGTGAGGGGCCATTGCGTGTAGAGCCAAGTGGGTCCGGAAATGCTATTAGATCTACAGATGGGATCAAGTGCCGTGAGAAGCAACCAGATGTAGGCATATTATAATATGCGTATATGCGTATATATAATATATATGCATATATGTATATATAAGCCTATACATATATGCAGATATGGAACGGAGAAATAAATCAGCGTCGGCTGAACTATAAAATGTCTGATGATCAGCCGATGGTCACCCGTCGAAATAAATGCCAACAACGCCAATGTCAATAGCATCATAAGAAGCAGCAGCAGCAGCAGCAGCAGCAGCGGTCCATCCACAGTTAACACCTTCTCGCCGGTGGAGGTGTTAAACCGCTGAGGTCAAAGTTCACCAAATGGTGAATCGTTCATCACAGTCAGAGTAGATCAGCATTTCATCGCTAAATGGCAGTCTTTCGGAAGTGTTAAAATGTCAGGGCAAGACATCACACATAAGTGTTTAGTGCGCTTAATATTAAGCTGCTCAGGTCGCAGAAAGCAGTTACAGCGGAGTTACAGCGCATAAATCAGTTGGCTGACGCAACTGGACCTTAGTACACGAGAGAGAGAGACAGACAGACAGACAGACAGACAGACAGACAGACAGAGACGGAGAGAGAGAGACAGACAGACAGACAGACAGACAGAGAGAGAGAGAGAGAGGGGGGAGGGAGAGAGAGATGTTTAGCGATATATATAATAGTTGGGCACAATATATTTGCTTTACCACCTTCTTCTATGTAGGGCCTATGCGATGTTTTGTATCCAAGATCCCAAATCTTCTTGTTTAAATGCTTGGAGACCTAAACAATACCATGTGGAAGAAATGGGATAAACTAGAATCAATAAGAGACCTGCGCCATTCAGTTGAATTATTGGCGGCATTTGAAAGAAGCCATGGAAGACGACGACCGACCTTTCAATGCGCGTCAAAGAATGCCGCTGGATCAACGGCGTAGCCTATATATATATAGTAAGGCCACACTGACGTCATTCAGAGCAACGACATTTCTGCATTGCATGCCATCAATCGATATAATACATTGATACAGTACACTACACAGTGTAATGTGATACAACTGTAACTGTAGGTTTGCTTGATATTAAATTGTCCTGCTTCCACTGTTCAGAAGAACAGTGTACCGGTAACGCCGGGTTCTTATACTTCAGCAGGACCCGAGAGTTCGATCCGACTCACGCTAGTTTAATTTAAGGATGTATGCGAGACATTGGTCCATCTTTTCAGAAAACAGTATTGGACTGCATAGTACTAGACTATAGTTAAAGGGGAAAAGTTCATCCAAGAAGTCCTTGATAAAATTGAAAGGGTGAAAGAGAAAGTCCCGTCACCTCGCGGCATCGACGCTGATAACGATCGTAGGATGGAGATCTGCTCCAGCCTCCAGCTGATGTGACATTGTGTGGTCTGTTGGAGGAAAGGTCGGCAGTGGAACAACAAGTGGGAAAAGTGGAGATTTGGAAGAAATCAGGCGACGGGGATTACGATGGTGGGGTAAGGGGTTGGAATCTGAGACGTTCAGAGTTCATAAATCACTGCTTGAGTCCAACGCAAGTTTCTACCTGCCATGGAGATGCATGTTACGGCCAAGCATGAGAGATATTTCGTTTCTACGACGCAATTCAATTAGAATTAGATCCGCGGCCCTGTCTTAATGCTTCTCGACATGCGATTCCCAGCATGCTCTTTGCCTATCCAAGTGTTTTCAATTAGACCACGCAAGCTGATACCTTCCCTTTAACTTTCTTTTTCTTCTTATTAGAACATAGTCCTCCGTCCGTAGTTATACATGTCTGTGTGCTTTTCCGTCTGCATGTCTACGTCGCGTTCTCTCTTCGTCTCTCATCATTTCCCTAATTTCTTTTATACGCTACCTTACATGCAGTTGCACCACAGACGACTCTTCATAATAGTAAACCAGCAGCAGCCACGATGACATATTATTCTCCGTAAGATCGACTTACCTTTCCATTGCGATCACAACTTTACCTAATCAAATCTCAGATCTTCTATTGCGCCATTTTTATGATGCATTAATCGATGGCAATCCAAAACATAATCGCAATCCAGTCAATTCAAATGGACATGAGACGAGTCACGCCAAGAAGGGAATGGAATGGTATACCCAAGAAGGGAATGGAATGGTATACCCAAGAAGGGAATGGAAGGGTATACACAAGAAGGGAATGGAAGGGTATACACAAGAAGGGAATGGAATGGTATACCCAAGAAGGGAATGGAAGGGTATACCCAAGAAGGGAATGGAATGGTATACCCAAGAAGGGAATGGAAGGGTATACCCAGGAAGGGAATGGAATGGTATACCCAAGAAGGGAATGGAAGGGTATACCCAAGAAGGGAATGGAAGGGTATACCCAAGAAGGGAATGGAAGGGTATACCAAGAAGGGAATGGAAGGGTATACCCAAGAAGGGAATGGAAGGGTATACCCAAGAAGGGAATGGAATGGTATACCCAAGAAGGGAATGGAAGGGTATACCCAAGAAGGGAATGGAAGGGTATACCCAAGAAGGGAATGGAAGGGTATACCCACGAAGGGAATGGAAGGGTATACCCAAGAAGGGAATGGAAGGGTATACCCAAGAAGGGAATGGAAGGGTATACCCAAGAAGGGAATGGAAGGGTATACCAAAGAAGGGAATGGAATGGTATACCCAAGAAGGGAATGGAATGGTATACCCAAGAAGGGAATGGAAGGGTATACCCAAGAAGAAAATGGAAGGGTATACCCAAGAAGGGAATGGAAGGGTATACCCAAGAAGGGAATGGAATGGTATACCCAAGAAGGGAATGGAATGGTATACCCAAGAAGGGAATTGAAGGGTATACCCAAGAAGGGAATGGAAGGGTATACCCAAGAAGGGAATAGAAGGGTATACCCAAGAAGGGAATGGAATGGTATACCCAAGAAGAGAATGGAAGGGTATACCCAAGAAGGGAATGGAAGGGTATACCCAAGAAGGGAATGGAAGGGTATACCCAAGAAGGGAATGGAAGGGTATACCCAAGAAGGGAATGGAATGGTATACCCAAGAAGGGAATGGAATGGTATACCCAAGAAGGGAATGGAAGGGTATACCCAAGAAGGGAATGGAATGGTATACCCAAGAAGGGAATGGAAGGGTATACCCAAGAAGGGAATGGAATGGTATACCCAAGAAGGGAATGGAAGGGTATACCCAAGAAGGGAATGGAATGGTATACCCAAGAAGGGAATGGAATGGCATACCCAAGAAGGGAATGGAAGGGTATACCCAAGAAGGGAATGAAATGGTATACCCAAGAAGGAAATGGAAGGGTGTAACCAAGAAGGGAATGGAATGGTATACCCAAGAAGGGAATGGAATGGTATACCCAAGAAGGGAATGGAAGGGTATACCCAAGAAGGGAATGGAAGGGTATACCCAAGAAGGGAATGGAAGGGTATACCCAAGAAGGGAATGGAATGGTATACCCAAGAAGGGAATGGAATGGTATACCCAAGAAGGGAATGGAAGGGTATACCCAAGAAGGGAATGGAATGGTATACCCAAGAAGGGAATGGAAGGGTATACCCAAGAAGGGAATGGAATGGTATACCCAAGAAGGGAATGGAAGGGTATACCCAAGAAGGGAATGGAATGGTATACCCAAGAAGGGAATGGAATGGTATACCCAAGAAGGGAATGGAAGGGTATACCCAAGAAGGGAATGAAATGGTATACCCAAGAAGGAAATGGAAGGGTGTAACCAAGAAGGGAATGGAATGGTATACCCAAGAAGGGAATGGAATGGTATACCCAAGAAGGGAATGGAAGGGTATACCCAAGAAGGGAATGGAATGGTATACCCAAGAAGGGAATGGTATACCCAAGAAGGGAATGGAAGGGTATACCCAAGAAGGGAATGGAATGGTATACCCAAGAAGGGAACGGAAGCCTTGGAAGGGTATACCCAAGAAGCCTTCTTGGGTATACCACGATACCCTTCCATTCCCTTCTCGAAGAAGGGAATGGAAGGGAACGCCGAAACAAAACGTTTCTTGAATTGATTACGAAACGACACTAATTAGGACATAGCAGAGTGAAAACACTGTGGATGAACATCACCGAACCGTCGGAAAGCAATAACAAGAACTTTGTGGTCAAGTTTCTACATTCAATAGAGCAATAGATATTGCAAGAAGAGAATAATTGGAGAACCAATAAGAGAGTGATGATGGTTATGAGAAAACTAGACGCAGGGCACCAGCTCATTCACGAGCGCCATGTCTAGTCAGAGGGGTTGTCCAAAGAGTAGGCCGACGGAGGTTATAGTAATAAAATAGGCATATTATATGTTAATGAGTAACCTACACACAGTTGACTACACCAGACAGGTTCCATGGTCATTGTTCACGCTCCAATCATCCATTTCTTTCATCTTTAATCTTTTGTTTTCTTTCACGCTCTTTCTTTCTTTCTTCGAACCTCTAGCTGTTCTTTCTCTCTAGCATTCTGCCTGTCTGTCTGTCTGTCTGTCTGTCTGCCTGTCTGTCTGTCTGTTTGTCTGTCTGCCTGTCTGTCACTGTCTCTTGCTCTACCTTTCTCTAGTGATCTCCCTCTGTCACTGTACATCTATCTCTGTTATTGACTTTGAATTTAAGTTGTTGCTTCAAGAGTTCAATTGTAAGTCTAGTTTTCAGCTGCTTTGGTGTCGATGTGATGAATGACATGAGAGCAACCCACCTCCCCCACTCTTCGCTTTATCTGTTGATTCGATTTGAAACATAAGATGCATTGACATTCGCTACTCGCTATTCATGTCGTCGTCTTTCATAAATCAAACGACTTCAATCTATTTAGTGGACAGTAACTGCGACGTCGGGTTCGTCACAGAAGACCACATCGTTATAGGCTACCGTACATATATAATACATCGCATAAAATTTATATAGGGCCTATATACGTCAAGCTATATGCGGATGTCACAACATTTGGTTCATGCTCCAAATAAGAAGAATCGGTTTTCGCTGGTAGCCTATATTGCACGAAGGCATTTTCTCATATTCCATCGCGTCGCATTCTTCATTTGACCGTTTTTCATATAATTCCCTGATTTTCCTTCCGTCTGTTGAGCATCCTCCTCCCTCCCTCCCTCCGCCCTCACTCCCTCCGTCCCTCCCTCCCTCCGTCCCTCCCTCCCTCCTTTGCTTTCTCTCTCTATCCATCCCTACCTCCAAGCGACCACTCAAGCAGACGACGCCTGATTACTTTCTATGCGACGCAGGATTCACCTTCTTTCATAGATTATCGGAGAGATCGCGTTTGCGTCGTATATATATAGAGACGATTCATCGCCAGATTCTTCCAAGCGATTGATCCAGATTTCCACCGTCGTCCTTCCATTCATCTTGCAAGGTCATGGCTGTGGAAATCTATATCTTCCGCTTCCAGCCTACTTCGTAGGTGTTCATGACACGCGATGGCGTATAGACCTATACGTCTTAGGCCTGTATACAGAAACATGCAAAGATGTATCAACGACTGCATAGATCAGTGCTGTGTCCCATCTGAGTTCACTCGATTTCTACACTTTGCGTAAAAATAAAGTAAAGGGTAAAGTCAGTGGTCCACTGTGGTCGACTTGAACGTCGAGAAGACGAGAAGAGGTATGCTTTTCCACTTTTCCACTAGACAGATCCATTATTCCTCTTCCATTTCTCTTCCATTCCTCTTCCATTCCTCTTCCATTCCTCTTCCATAATTCCATTCCTCTACCGAAACTCTTCTGGTTCGCTATTGTCTGATTTACATGACGCCATAGACTGTGGTCCGGTGAGTCAGGTCACTCCTTTGCTTCTGTTTGACGTCAGTGCCGCTTTTGATGCAGTTGATCCCTCAATCTTGCTCCAACGTCTTTCTATTTCATTTGGCCTATAGCGGGTGCTCCTTTAGAATGGCTTCGCTCTTTTCTGTCTGGGCGCACTAACTATATGTGGTGCCTCTATATAGGTCATGTTGGGTCCCAGCCCCTTTTGGTGTGCCACAGGGTTCAGATTTGGGCCCTTTACTGTACGTTCTCTATACAGTTGGTATTAGTTCCTTGTTGTCTGTATGTGGCCTCCTGCACCAACTCTATGCTGACGAAGTGCATGCCTATGCTCACTGCTTTGCCGCTGATGCAGTATCCACCGTATCTTTAATGTCGAATGCCACTGATGCTCTCTCATCATGGTTGGCATCTAATCGTTTGCTACTAAATCCATCTAAAACTCAGTTCATCTGGTTCGGTACTCGCAGGCAATTGGAATCCATTGACCTGCACTTAATAACAGCAACTTTCCCTGATATCACGTTCTCTCTCTCTCTCTCTCTCTCTCTCTCTCTCTCTCTCTCTCTCTCTCTCTCACATGCAGTGCGAGAAGTAACTTGGAATTACTTTGGATCAAGAGCTCAATTTCTCAAAGCATATCAATTTGGTCACTCGTAGTTGCTACTACCAGCTTCGTCAACTCCGAGTTGTCTCAAGATCCCTCTCTCATAGTGCTACTATGACTCTTGTGCATGCCTTTGTCACTAGTAGAATTGATTACTGTAGTTCGGTACTTGTGGGTCTGCCACTTGGAGTAATTGGGCGCTTTGAACGAGTTCTTCGTTCGGCTGCTCGCCTCATTGACCACATTCCTATAATTTTTTATGTGCCCCGTCTCTGCTTATATGCGTGACGTTCTTCACTGGCTCCCTGTTTCCCAGCGCATCTCCTACCTAGTTGCTGCACTTGTTTGGCGATGCCTTCTTGATTGTGCTCCATCACACTTGTCTAGCCTTTGTCGACCTGTCTCCGACCTTACAGCTCGTCGAGCTCTTCGCTCGGCGGCAACGGGCGAGCTTTTGGTTCCGCGAGCTCGCACTTCCATCAGACAGCGCCGAGCCTTTTCTGTTGTAGGTCCCGTTATCTGGAATGGCCTCCCACTAACCTTGCGACTTATACCTAGGCTAAATTCAAATGCTTTTATAAGTCGCTCAAATCCTATTTTTAGCTGTGGCTGGGCTGGGAGCGCCTCTGAGTAGGTTTTTTTAAGAGATGCTATATAAATTCTCGAAATGAATGAACGAATGATTCAATGGTTGGACAGTTTCCCTAAATTGTGGCTTCACTAAATGTAAATGTAATCGCAAATTTATATAGCGGCTGTGTTATGGCTTCGACCCTGAGGGTGATATCCTTCACCACCGCTACTCCACGTTTATATTGCGACCGAGCCACCCGCAGTAAAGATCCGAGAAATTAATCTCTGACCGACCGGGAATCGAACCCGGATCGCCGGCGCGGCGAGCGGGCTACCAACCCACTCGGCCACCGAGGATCTCTAAGACGCGTGCTCACGTGAACACAACTTTGCAGAACTTTCTCACTTTCTCACACCATGCAGTCTGCTTCGATTCTTCAGCTGCATCGTCATCTATGATCAACTGAGATGAACATCCTATTATCTGCAACTGCAAGATGAATGTCTTACACATTGCAATGATTTCCACACTTACTTATCATCACTCGTGAACGCGACAATCCGGAGGAGTGATCATACCAGAGATTTCTACAAGACATTCACTTCTCTACCTCACGAATATACGAATAGCCTAGTTCTTTTAATCTATCCTTAATGCATGCACAATTGCATATGCATGTGCAGGTATGTATTTTATCATACTTGTATGCACTTGCGCATGATATGTTATGTATACAAACAATATGTTCGTAGGGCGCGGTGGTGTAGTGGGTATGTTCGTTGCCTTGCAGCCGAGGGTTGTAGGTTCGAATTCACCTCAATTTGCCGCATAGGGACCTTGGGCAAGTCTTTCACTCGCTCAGCGCTTCGGCGCGAAGCTCCGATGCAGTGTCCGCTCTGTCTAACGCCTCTGAGTAGAGAGCTTGAAGGGGCGCTTTATAACAAGTGCGCATACAAACATATGTGTAATACATTGTGTAGACAGAGCCTTCTATCATGGGCGCCCGCAGGATTTTTTGCAGGGGGGGTCAGTCATGACCAGGAGAGTTCAGATATAAAATGTCATGAAAAACTAAGCAGCGTACACAATTGCCGTACATTGTCTCGGTATAACTTACTACTATTAATTTTATGAGTCTTTTGCAATGAGACGAACAGGATCTTTCAACAATTTCCGACTATATATTTATGGCATATATTATTCATGTAAACATTCATGGTAAAAAGCTATAGCACTGATAACTGACTAGCAGTACCAGAGACGTCATTTCTTTTTTCCAGGGCACAGAAAACAATTCAGAGGCAAAACATGATCAGCTTGTTAAAATATTTTCTACATGTCATAGGCACGTACTGTGGTTGAATGATCAAACATGTTTTCTTCTTGTTCTTATTTATTTCTTACTATGTTTGATTCGGTTATGGGAATTATTTTAAACACTAAAGTATTAAAATTAGTATTTTGAATGCTATCACAGAATTTTGTAGTTGTATTTATAATACAACATATAATGACTAGTCTGTAGGCCTATTTATATTTTAACTTCAAGTTCTTTTCTCAGTATTGTATACTCTATATATTTTTTATAATACTAAAATACTTAGAGAAATGCTTTCATTTGTTATTAACAAGAGCTAATAAAGCAACATTGCATGCTATGTGCACTAGGTCTGACATAATTATTATTTGGCTATTATTATTATTTATGTGGGAAGCCTCTGGTTATGATCCGTGACGCCAGGCATGACATATATTCATAGCATAGCCCTAACCACACACACACTCAAACACACACTCAAACACACACACACACACACACACACACACATATATATATATATATATATATATATATATATATATATATATATATATATATATATATATATATATATGAGTTCTAACTATATGTATACATGATACACAGTCTGCCAAAAAACATTTGTAAATTGTTATGCCTCAAAATGGAACTTTTGTCAACCAGCTGTACTGTCTCTGTGTGCCTTCACTTCAATCAGACGCCCAAATGGAATTATAAAAACTCAATTTTAAATGGGTCGATATGCAACTGTTTACTGGCCTTCAAGAAGCCTGAACAGAGGTGCTCGGAGTCCACTTAGCCAAGGCTAAACAGAAGACCTGAGTTGGAAAAACAGACAGATGATGATGATGATTGAGCCCATATCAGCCAGGATTCCAGGAAGGAACAATGGTCAAAGAAAAGAAATTATTCATAGTACAGGACATGCATGTCCTGCAATTAAAGTCTATCCAATCATTACATTAAAAAACTAATTACTTAGTTTGATTTCCAGTTGAAAAGACATGGCCTACCGTGGATCCGTTGGGACGATGGCGGAGTGGTGTGCGGTTGGAGGGGGGAACGAGACAAACCGGTTGACGACTGGCGTAGCATTCTGCAGTGCATTAATGGCAGTTCGAAATTTTGTCTGTGAACTCAGTGTGTCATTTCGGGTAGCTTACTGATCCGGTCTCATCAGATTGTGCGGATCGTAACGATTAACAGGTTATGAACGGGACTCCGTGTCCCCGGTCAGCTTTTCTTTTCGATCATATACATCCTCCAGTTCGGAAGGAACTCTAGGAACACCAGGGGTTACGATCCCTTCTAAACAATCGGGCTCAATTCCTCTCCTTCCCCCCTCCCGGGTCGGCCTTTCACTCTCATGGCGGCCTTCCTCCTACCCTACGTGAGTTTGGCTCGTTTCTGATCCCTCCCCCGTTTTTCACTTGGCTCAAGTTGCACCCGCCCTGTATAGCGATAGGAGCCACTGTTAAAGGCTAATGATCCGCTCTTCTGCGATCCAATTCTTATTAACCCTCCCCTCATCTGTCGCAGTCAGTTCAGTGTATAGTGTGCATCTCATCTTTCATGCACCTCTCTGTCTTAAGAATCTCCTTCATGCTCGTCCGACATGTGCATCCTCATTCAACACCTTGTTCGACCTTATAGGTCACCGGTGTTGAGGGAAAATGCATATGGTCCACTCCCTGTCAGATGGTGGTTGGGGTACCCATCGGTTGTAAACGGTTCATAGGTTATAGACCTGTATATATTTTAATATATAAATATCACTTTAAACTACTGAATTGTGCATTACATATATATGTGAATATAGATGGAGATGGTGAAAATAGCATGTACTTCTTTTGAGCATTTATTATCCAGAGGTCTTTGCCTGGCGATTAGTAGGCTTACTGGGTCCTTCCTGTGAAGTCTGCATATCGGGCAACGGGGCAACGCATCTCCTCCCCTCGTCCCTGTCCATCGCCAGCTCCCCGGCCTCTTCCCAAGATATCTCCAAACACCCCTTGCAAGTCATATCTGGTTACAGTGCCAGACACCACATAAATTATGCGTCTGTGACCCCGTGCATCGAAAATCCAACAGGCTACAGTACAGGATGTAGTTCAGAAACTATGAGCATGTTGTGGCTTTGTTGTGGTCATTGAACACCGAATGGCGCAGGCAGAATAGGTTAGCTGTTGGAACGATTGGCCAAATTCAGGGGGTGCAAATGCATCCTTTCCCGTTTTACCACTGAAAATTTTCCAGAAACTGTCATTTTTAATATTTTGTCATGATTTCCAGGGGGGGTCACGCGACCCCCCTTGACCTATGCTGCGGGCGCCCATGCCTTCTATTACAGTAATAGAAGGTTCTGTGTGTAGATAAGCCGCTCGCAGAGCACATATTCAGGCTATAGACCCTATGTAGGTCTCTAGGTAACGAGTACCCCTTCAAATGCATAAGTCTATAATCATTTGTTTGCCTTGCGTTACCATGACAACAGGGCCGTGACTTTGCAAGCGTCTATACAAATCATCGCTACACATTGCGAGAGAGGGAAGTGCTCGAGAGCCATGACAGTTTCGATTACCTGCCGAGCCACAGCGCCATCTACAAACAGTGGCTTGCCAGACAACCAGCCAGGTGATGAGTCACTTTCAGTTGTATTGTAGGCCTATACCTTGCTATAAGCTAATTAGGCTGTCTTTTTGTAACAGAGTTTGATTTTTTAATGTCACGAAAACACAGGCGATTTAAAATGTTTGAAGAAAGCAAACATGATGGGTATATGCAGGTACCACTTTCCGCTCATTAGACCCCGAGGCCCTTATTTTGCTGTCCCCGTAACCTGTCCCGATCACAGTTCATCAATCGACGAACTGTTTGCTTCACCTTACTCTTTGCTTGATGTGTAACATGCTGCGGTATGTCAAAATGACTTCTCATTAATCGAATATATAATTCTTCCTCTGCATTCGCTCTCTGCCTCCTTTCTATGCAAAGGTTCGTAGGCCTACAATCATCCAAACATCCAAACGTTCGTCATCACGCTGATCGGATCTCTTCATTAACGTTGCCCTCATTAACGTCATTCAATCCAATAACATCGGATTCATTCTCCGTCGTCGACGTCTTCTAATCTTCTTGCCCCCCGCCCCCCATTCTTTCCTCTATGGCCTAATGCAGGACAGAGAGAGATTGGTCTAGAGATTCCTACTCTGGTTGTCCTACCGGCTGATGTCATCCGTCGGCTGAGGTCGTCGTGTCTCTAGGAAAACGCGAATCTGTTCCGACTTCAATGAGTGGAGAATTGATGGTCACCGATGAAGGTGGAACTGCGCATGCGCCACGTCATATTCTGAGAGCCATTAGTCATAACTGTATGTGCATAGCGCGTTTTTAGATAGGCCTACCTACCGTACTAACATCTCTATTATAGGTGTCTTGATATGCGTATACAACTATACAAATTACACAGCCCAAACATGTACATGTACGTACAATCGTAAACACATAATAGACACATACACGAATGCATGCTCACATACATCAATACATACATACATACATACATACATACATACATACATACATACATACATACATACATACATACATACATACATACATACATACATACATACATACATACATTCATACATACATACATACATACATACATACATACATACATACATAGTATTACATACATACATACATACATACATACATACATACATACATACATACATACATAGTATTACATACATACATACATACATACATACATACATACATACATACATACATACATACATACATACATACATACATACATACATACATACATACATACATACATACATACATACATACATACATACATACACACACATGCACATGCAATGTCATACATATATGTACGACTTGATTTGACTTGACTTTTAGCCTTGGCGATGCTCTGGCATGCGACAGCCGCTCTTTTTTATGGAGGTTTTCCCACCTTCTCTGTCCTGTGCTTTGTGTGCATTCTCCTGCACAGACCAACCCATCTCCCAACAGTCCTCTCGAATCATGTCGAGACATCGCTTCTTTGGTCTTCCTCTTTTTCCAATTGATACTATCTTTGGATCTCCTTCGTTCCGCATTCTGGTTACGAGACCGAAGTAGCGTCACCGTTTGCTCTGTATTCTGTCAATTATATATCAAGTTTGATGTATATATATATATATATATATTCCTCTATTTATACGACGCATACATAAAATCCCCTCCCGGATCTGCAATAAATAAAATGAAACAATGACGATAGGCTGATGGGTGTCTGCTGCTGTTGCTGTTGTTGTTGTTGTAGGCTGGACTGGGATCGTTGGCTGACGATGGGTCTGATCGGAGTAAGCATCGGCTGCGTTGGCATTCTGCTGCACCAGTTCCTCTTACTCATCGCTGGAACGAAATGGGAAACGGCCGAGAGACTGATGCATGTAACCACTCTGCACTCGATACAATATCAGATGTAACATAACAACATGTGTAGTGTATAGAACACCATTCAAGAAGTCATCACATCTCATGGTATTGTCAATTATATATACCATGCCCTGCCCTGCCCTGCCCTGCATTGTGCCGTCATGTCAAGTCGTATACCATCATGCCACGAATCCATGTTCTACCTGCCCTCATGTACCATCAAGTCAAGCTCTATGATCATGCCATCAGATATCATACATCATATCAAGGTCTATGATCATGCCATCAGATACCATAATATCAAGCCCTGCCATGCCATCAGATACCATATTGTCAAGCTCTACCATATGCCATCAGATACCATATTGTCAAGCCCTGCCATGTCATCAGACACCATCATGCCAAGGCTCAAGCCCTATCATACCATCATGTCATTATACCATGCCCGACCATGTTCCGTCATCCAACTCAGTTAATTCGTATCAGTCAGACCTCTGTATTCACATATTCACATATTCACCGTCCCTTTCTTTCTTTCCTTCTGTCTATCTGATTCGCTGCTTCTGATTTCCCATGCATAATTATCTGCTTCTGTTTTCATCATTGTTTCTGTCAGTCTCCAATCTACATGACATGCATCATGCATTATGCATGTCGGGTTCTGTATCAGTCTATTCATCAATCGTGAAACTATCCTCATTCTGCATGATCGTTAGTACAAACAACAATCTAACCATCGTCCAATCTTCCACGAGGTTCTGTCCTGGATTCGCTTCTGTTTGCATTGTTAACTTTGCCACTTGGTTCGCTACTTCGAGCGATAGCTGCCTGGCATCAATATGCCTGCAGCTAATGATTCCCAATGACTCCTTTCATCTGAAGCGCTTCTAAAGCGCTACTCGAAAGCCAAGAGCGGGGCACAAGCTTATTCACGAGTGCTGCGTTGAGTCAAAAGGGTTGTCCATAAGAGTAGTCGAAAGTAGGTCTAGGTCCGGTGCCATAGGATCAGGTGTGGCGGAACAGCAACATCCGCCTGTATTTGGCCGTGTATACATGCGAGTGGAATGTAATGTAATTAGCAGTTTTTATATTGCTGCTCAGAATCATGACCGTTTAGTAACGCTCCTAGTGCGGCGAGAACCCATAGAAAAGAAACAGGTGCTATGAAGATATAGAGATGTAAATAACGATCCAAAGAGGAGAGTTCGATGCAAAATGGAAGGAAGGACATTCCATAAGGAGAGCCCAATGATGGCAGAGGAACGAAGAAGCTCTCTATAATATTTTAACGGGAATTACAGTATTATATAAAAAAAATAGTCTTATATACATACCCTAGTCCATGGTTTATTGAGTGCACATTTAAAAGGTGGCACATAACACTGTATGGTTTATTCTTTCCGAGACAATCCTCTATCGTTAGCATGGAACATAATTTCCAAGTGATGATGTTTGTCTGTCGTCATGATCATGATCCATGTCATCTGGATGAACTCTTCTTCTACTTTAGGAGGACGACGGTAGTCTGCTAACCGTCTGGCTGTGGGTTGTCGGATACAGCGTTCTGTTCGCTGCCTTCAGCTCCGCTTCAGTCGCCGTAAGTTCATTCGACGAAACCAACGAAATCTGCTTAGAATTATACAACTCGGCTGTGAATAGGCGTTGAAAGAGTAACCAATGTACATACCATATGTATTATGTATAGGCGATGCGAGTATGTATTCATGTGTATGCGGTGTTTGAATTGTAGACAAAAGATGGGTCAGGCTTTGATCCATGTGGGGTTGATTATTTGTTCCTTCGGTCAATTATTGGAAAAGTCAGCATGTGCTGTCAGCTTTGGTTAACGATTAAAACGGATGTTTTTTCATTGATTGCTGGAGAAACTCCTGAGAAATATCAACCCCCCCAGCTTGTGCAATGAAGGCTTAACTATGGGATCCAAAGAAATAATACGGGGTTGAGGTTTCACCCCCCCCTCCCCACCCCGAAAACTCTCCAGCTTATTCTGCGTATATGCGAGCATGCAGCTATATATACACGTACCTTATGTGAGTTGTTATGCGCATGCATGTGTGCAAGAATGTCTGAATGTATAGGAAACTAGAAGGCCATTTTCATGTAGGCCTACCGCTGTATTCATCATTTTCAATTACCAGTGTTTCTTTCAGCATAATTTTAGCATCCATGATCACCACCCCTTCATAAACCCAATTAGCCTAATTTTCTATTTATCTTCATTTGCCCGTAGCAACACTATTCTCTCCTCAATTTAATGTGCTGGGACTCAAACCTGGGCTGAAATTCTCATTGATTGATACAATTATAATCATGTTCAATACGATATCTTCATCAATTTAAACGTGATTTACGCACCGATCAACCAGATTACTTTGTCTGATATGTATGTACAACAGTACATGTATACCTTACTCAATGATTATTAATGGACTCTTCTGCAGTCGGTTGATGATCCTAGAGACAACTGCGCTTTGCTTAATCGCTTAGAACAGATTAACCCGCGATGTTCTTCTGTCTATGAAACTGACCTTTTACCTTATTGCTTCGTAGTTCATCTACCCACCGGCAGGAGGCTCAGGCATACCGGAAGTCATCGGTTTCCTAAACGGAACTGTGATGCGTCACGTGCTCAATCTTCCGGCATTCTGCGTCAAGTTCTTTTCGTGCATCTGCGCAGTCGGTGCAGGTCTACCAGTGGGACCGGAAGGGCCGATGATTCACATGGGGTGAGATGATTCATATGGGGTGAGATGATTCACATGGAGTGAGATGATTCATATTGGGCGAAATGATTGACAATGGGTGAGATGATTCACATAGAGTTAAATGATTCACATGGGGTGAGATGATTCACATTTCACATACATGTACATGTAGATTTAGATGGATTCACATAAAGTGAGATGATTCACACAGAGTGAGATGATTCACATAGAGTGAGATGATTCACATCGTGCTTCTGCTAGATTCCTGATTTCATTTTCTAGCGAAGATACATATATATAATTATTTGTTATTAAATGCACCTGAAAGATTTAGACACGAGACGTGCATTAATTTACAATTTTTGATATAATTTACATCGCGTAGACAGGATTTATTTACGGGATTGGTAATGAAAAATTCTAGGCCGCATCGGTTGCTGTTTTAAATATTCAGAATCCGAAGGTAATAGTCTCTAGTCCCATTCTACATTTAATGTGTCCAAAAATGGTTTAAGTTTCCATCTCATCATTGTGTGTCCTAGACCATCCTAAATTTCAGTTTTTATCTGAACTCCTCATTCGTCACCTTCATTTTCCAATTCGGAGTAAAATTCTTCTATATTACAATAGATTTCAAATGCCAGTTTTAACCTGGTCAGTCGTTTCAACTGTCCACGACTCACTGACTAATACGATGATGATGATGATGATGATGACGACGACGACGATGACGACGACGACGACGATGATGGCTATTGTAATGACGATGGTAAGGATGATCGTGACGTAGGTGAGGCGGTTGTTGTTGGTTGGTGTAGGAGCATCGTTGGAACGGGCATCAGTCAGTTTCGGTCTAAGACTCTCCGATGTACACTTCCGTTCTTCGCCAGATTCCGAAACTCAGAAGACAGGTCAGTGATTAAGGTCAAGGTAAGTGATTAAGGTCAAGGTCAGTGATTAAGGTCAAGGTTAGTGATTAAGGTCAAGGTTAGTGATTAAGGTCAAGGTTAGTGATTAAGGTCAAGGTAAGTGATTAAGGTCAAGGTTAGTGATTAAGGTCAAGGTTAGTGATTAAGGTCAAGGTTAGTGATTAAGGTCAGTGATTAAGGTCACACTTGTAGACATCATCCCATGCGTGCCTCTCGTTCGTGTGGCGCATCGAATTGAGACAAATAAGCTGGAATGTCTTCCCATTCCTTCTCCTTTTCCCTCTCCTTCTCCTTCTCTTCTTCCTTCTCCTCTTCCTTCTCTTCTTCCTTCTCCTCTTCCTTCTCCTCTTCCTTCTCCTCTTCCTTCTCCTCTTCATTCTTCTCTTCCTCTTCATTCTTCTCTTCCTTCTCCTCTTGTTTCTCCTTCTCCTTCTCCTCTTCATTCTTCTCTTCATTCTTCTCTTCCTTCTCCTCTTCATTCTTCTCTTCCTTCTCCTCTTGTTTCTCCTTCTCCTTCTCCTCTTCCTTCTCCTCTTCATTCTTCTCTTCATTCTTCTCTTCCTTCTCCTCTTCATTCTTCTCTTCCTTCTCCTCTTGTTTCTCCTTCTCCTTCTCTTCTTCCTTCTCCTCTTCATTCTTCTCTTCATTCTTCTCTTCCTTCTCCTCTTCATTCTTCTCTTCCTTCTCCTCTTGTTTCTCCTTCTCCTTCTCCTCTTCCTTCTCCTCTTCATTCTTCTCTTCATTCTTCTCTTCCTTCTCCTCTTCATTCTTCTCTTCCTTCTCCTCTTGTTTCTCCTTCTCCTTCTCCTCTTCATTCTTCTCTTCCTTCTCTTGTTTCTCCTTCTCCTTCTCCTCTTCATTCTTCTCTTCCTTCTCCTCTTGTTTCTCCTTCTCCTTCTCCTCTTCCTTCTCCTCTTCATTCTTCTCTTCCTTCTCCTCTTCATTCTTCTCTTCCTTCTCCTCTTGTTTCTCCTTCTCCTTCTCCTCTTCCTTCTCCTCTTCATTCTTCTCTTCATTCTTCTCTTCCTTCTCCTCTTCATTCTTCTCTTCCTTCTCCTCTTGTTTCTCCTTCTCCTTCTCCTCTTCCTTCTCCTCTTCCTTCTTCTCTTCATTCTTCTCTTCCTTCTCCTCTTCATTCTTCTCTTCCTTCTCCTCTTGTTTCTCCTCTTGTTTCTCCTTCTCCTTCTCCTCTTCCTTCTCCTCTTCATTCTTCTCTTCATTCTTCTCTTCCTTCTCCTCTTCATTCTTCTCTTCCTTCTCCTCTTGTTTCTCCTTCTCCTTCTCCTCTTCATTCTTCTCTTCCTTCTCTTGTTTCTCCTTCTCCTTCTCCTCTTCATTCTTCTCTTCCTTCTCCTCTTGTTTCTCCTTCTCCTTCTCCTCTTCCTTCTCCTCTTCATTCTTCTCTTCCTTCTCCTCTTCATTCCTCTCTTCCTTCTCCTCTTCATTCTTCTCTTCCTTCTCCTCTTCATTCTTCTCTTCCTTCTCCTCTTCATTCTTCTCTTCCTTCTCCTCTTGTTTCTCCTTCTCCTTCTCCTCTTCCTTCTCCTCTTCATTTTTCTCTTCCTTCTCCTCTTCATTCTTCTCTTCCTTCTCCTCTTGTTTCTCCTTCACCTCTTCATTCTTCTCTTCCTTCTCCTCTTGTTTCTCCTTCTCCTTCTCCTCTTCATTCTTCTCTTCCTTCTCCTCTTGTTTCTCCTTCTCCTTCTCCTCTTCATTCTTCTCTTCCTTCTCCTCTTGTTTCTCCTTCTCCTTCTCCTCTTCCTTCTCCTCTTCATTCTTCTCTTCATTCTTCTCTTCCTTCTCCTCTTCATTCTTCTCTTCCTTCTCCTCTTGTTTCTCCTTCTCCTTCTCCTCTTCCTTCTCCTCTTCCTTCTTCTCTTCATTCTTCTCTTCCTTCTCCTCTTCATTCTTCTCTTCCTTCTCCTCTTGTTTCTCCTCTTGTTTCTCCTTCTCCTTCTCCTCTTCCTTCTCCTCTTCATTCTTCTCTTCATTCTTCTCTTCCTTCTCCTCTTCATTCTTCTCTTCCTTCTCCTCTTGTTTCTCCTTCTCCTTCTCCTCTTCCTTCTCCTCTTCATTCTTCTCTTCATTCTTCTCTTCCTTCTCCTCTTCATTCTTCTCTTCCTTCTCCTCTTGTTTCTCCTTCTCCTTCTCCTCTTCCTTCTCCTCTTCATTCTTCTCTTCCTTCTCCTCTTGTTTCTCCTTCTCCTTCTCCTCTTCCTTCTCCTCTTCATTCTTCTCTTCCTTCTCCTCTTCATTCTTCTCTTCCTTCTCCTCTTCATTCTTCTCTTCCTTCTCCTCTTTTCTCTCCTTCTCCTTCTCCTCTCCCTTCTCCTTCTCCTCCTCCTTCTCCTCTTCATTCCTCTCTTCCTTCTCCTCTTCCTTTTCTTCTTCCTTCTCCTCTTCCTTCTCCTCTTCCTTCTCCTCTTCCTTCTCCTCTTTCTTCTCCTCCTCTTCCATCTTCTTCTCCTCTTCTCATACGTCCCTGTCCTTTCTGCCTGCACTGCAGATTATTCTGATGTCTACAATCAACTTCGCCCAATGACAACCTGCTGTGCTACATTCTCAAAATTATTTCATATAATTTATTGCATTCCACTTTCTGTGGGAAGAAAATAAAAAATGAGAGTTTTCATTCATCCTTTCATGATTTCATCTCTTTTCATCTTTGATTAAGATTCAATAAGTGTCCAGATTAATTCTATCAGCAGAAGACACCATCCACCCTTGGCAGTTTGTGCATCAACCAAAAATATACATGCAAGGCACAGGATATGAGGATGAATGGTTAAATACAGAGGCTTAACAAGCATCTCAACTTTGACTGACGCACGTCGTTTATTAGTTCATTGTTTTGACTGTTCATTGTTCTGACTGCAGACGGAACTTTACGACTGCCGGTGCTGCTGCTGGGGTGGCTGCTGCGTTCGGTGCACCGGTCGGTGGTCTGCTATTTGCGATGGAGGAGGTGTCGTCATTCTGGACGATGAAACTCGGTTGGATGATCTTCTTCTGCTGCATGCTGGCCACATTCACCGCTGACATCGTCAATTCATCGCTCGATGCATTCAAAGTCAAGCGCATCTTCGGCCTCTTCGAACCAGAAAAGTACATCATCTTCAAGGTACATAGCCTATATGCATCGAATTGGGCGCTATAGAAGTGGCATTCCAGGATGCAGAATATACGTGAAGCAAGTGCACTATATACACACACATATTATACAAGTATGATGTATATATGATGTATAAGCGCCTTCGTGAGGTTATTGTAAGGCGCTATATAAATGTTCATATACATACATATGTATATAACACATATAAGTATATGTATATGGATACAGTGCACCTGCTTCAGTTGTTGTCGATAGCATTAGATAATTGTGATAATATTGTCGACGTGATCGATCAGTTTGTTGTTCTGCTTCTAAGGTCGACCAGTTGCACTCGGATGATGGCAGCAAACAATCTCGATTAATCTCGAATTGCAAAAATTATCAATTCAGCTAAATCAGCGATGACGATGTTGTGCACAGGTTATTAAACTAACGTCATTGCTATCGTCGTCGACGTCATCATCATCGTCGTCATCAATTTAGTTGCGGTACTATTATTGAATTGATGCAGGTTGGTCAGACAATTCCTGTGAATGTGATAATGTTTCTTCCTGCCGCCTGCCTTGGTCTCATCGGAGGTCTGCTGGGCGCCGTCTTCACCATCTCGAATCTGAAGATCGCTCGAATCAGACGACGATTCCTATCGAGATTCAGACGACCCATCGTCACCAAACTCATCCGATTCATCGAACCTCCGATCATCATGGTAACGTCATCATCGTCGATCGTCGTCATCGTCGTCGTCACCATCATCATCGATCGTCGTCGTCATCATCATCATGACATCATCGATCGTCGTCGTCATCATCATCGCTGTCATCATCGTCGTTGTCGTCATCATTTATCATCATGAATCGATCCTGCTCAGTATAGGCCTACATGAACTGATTTTACTGAAGAAACGTAGTTTACGATTTCGTAGTTTACGATTGAAATTTAATTAACCTAAATAAACGTCGTTAAAATTAATCACGACTACAAGTTGTTGTTGTAATGAAGCCTTAAATGCTCCTTTTCCTGCGGGTAGCCTAGGTTTTAACACACGGATTCACACCATCTCTGTTGCAGCCATGAACGTTCTTGCGTCTGTTAGCCTACATCTGTTACATTACGTCTATGATCTCTCTCAACTGCTCGTCGCGTCTGAAGCGCTGCTGATTGAAACATTAATTGCAATAGAGCAAACCAACCAATCAATCAATCAAATCACTGAAGTTTGTTTTTTCAAAATCAAGTTGACAATATAATATAATTTCAGGGAGTTGATACTCAATTGGTCTTGGGTTAAGCTCATAGCGCGTGAGAGAGCGATGCAGTGGCGGCGCTAGGGGGGCTGGGGGCTAAGCCCCCCTACAAGAGGCTCAGCCCCCCTAAAAAAATGACCATCTGAATTATTTTACATTGAAATATCCACGATTTTGGTCGATGACTAAAAAAAAATAAGTCGTCAGAAATTTTTGCGGCGAAAATGGAAGATTTGGCCGCGGGCTTCAGCCCCTCCAAAACAGAAATCCTGGCGCCGGCTCTGGAGCGATGTGGTTGGAACGGTCATGGCCAGTGTTTAAACGAATTGCAGTGACAAGATGAAGGCGTTGCATCTGTCTCTTCGTACACAACATTAGATTCCTTCCTACTTGCGCTTCACCCGTTAGCTATCAGTTGATCCAATCTGCGCTTATCTTCGTCAATTGTAGCCTTTTTGTAGGCTATAGCCCCACGAGGTCGGTGAGGCATAGGCCTACATGACTGCTGCGATAATTTTTAAGCCTACGATTGCATTGCATAGTCGTGAATCTTTTTGCGACTTCGCAAAATGGGGGCATGATATTCTGTTGAGCTTCAGTAAATGCTTGTCAATAATTATAGTTATCTATTTGATTATATGTCCTCTAAACATCTGCATATTTAACATTACCAGTATTTATGACATAACAAAATTGTGTAGGCTACTGGTACCGTATCTATTATTCACAGTTGTAAACGTTCACCGTACGGTAGTTCTCCCAAGCTGTAGGCTACCTAATTTTTCTCTACACCCTTAATGTTGTCATCACCCTTCATCCACTCGCACATTTCTTTCACTATAGCCTACTGCTGGCTGATTTTTACATTTGTTTTAACATGTCGACCATATAAACAAACATTTAACAAGGCCACTCAGCGTTTATAAGGAGATCTCGACCGAGGGCCGAGGCCAGTCAATATATACCGGGTGACAAATCAATTGAACGTAAGACGTTTAGACGGCTTAGTCTGTGCAAGAGAGGAAGAGAAAGACTTACGAGTTCAATCGCAAATTCTATGCATGGAAGACGGGTTCCAACCTGCAGTCGTGATCTCCAATTTACTTACTAAAGCGCCACTCGAAACTCGAAAGCCAGGCGTAGAGCACCAGCTTAATCACGAGCGTTGTGTCTAATCCAGCGGTTCTCAACCTTTTTAGTGCGGCGACCCCTTGGCAACATTTCGAAAGTTATGACGACCCCCAACAAAAAAATGATTGTGTTGCCCTCCGCCCTTCACTGCATTTTTAAAACCATTGTCACTCATTTCAACCTCATAACTCGAAAACTGGTTTTTGACAATTGAGGCTTCTTGGCTCTTGAGATTCCGAGAGCAATTCTTAGTTTTCCTTACCCATTCGGTAAGTTGAAGTTGAAATGTCATAAATTTATTCGGCTGGTGAAACCTAACAGCCATTAAACAACAGGCTACTCTGAAAATTGGTGATTAGTTCTTCATTTCTTAACACTCATTTCACCTTTGCTGATTCGTTTTGGTTGGCAAGCAATTTAAAAAACATGGACCATATGCCTACTTGTGTTCTTTATCAATGCGCTGAGCATGGAGAGGGGTTTGGAGAGGCAATGTGCCTCTCCCAATTGTCAAAATGTTTTTGAATTTCCACACACTGCAATGTTAGCATTTTAGGTAATAATTTTAACGAAATTGTTCATCATTTCAGTGCTGATACTGGTGGTGTAGGCTAAGACATGAAAAGCGCCCCATCCCTTTGTTTGCAATTTTTCATTTAAGAAAATTCCACAGAATTTCAGCGCTGAAAGTCATGGTTTAAGACTTCAATAAATGTTCCCCTATTGTTTCTAATTCTGATTTCCCACGCTATTATGGCTGCAGTTTTAACTTTTAACTGCCATTTGAATGAAATTGCTCAGTTTTTCAATGCTGATAGTCATGGTATAAGACTTCAGAGTTTCGGTCCCAATTGTTCAGACCTATAGGCTAATTGTTTTTGGATTTGGACACTATCACTGTGAAATTTTAAGCTTTCATCTTAGCAAGCTTACTCATGATCTCAGTGCTCAGCGAGGTGGTTTAATACTTATACACCACCCCTTTTAGAAGAATGGTAAAAGTGGACTTTACATTTGAAGACTAAGATGGCAAAAAAGCTGTCGCAATCTAACGAATGAATCATATAACAAGTTTAAGAAAATTTTCTTTTCAGTTGCTGTAGTGTAGTAACTAGAGCTGAAATTGCTATTGCATATTTTACAAATTTCTGAAGGTCCAGGCGACCCCTGACAAATCGTCAGGCGACCCCCGTGGGGATCGCGACCCACAGGTTGAGAACCGCTGGTCTAATCAGAAGGGTTGTTCAGAAGGGTACCGTAGTCAGAAGGAGGTCATAATCGGTGGGCTTATAAGCAAAACTAGATTGAACAGTACGTAGCCTAGGCATGGGGAAGAGCAATCAGAACGTAAAGAACGTTAAGAGATCGAGACGCTGATGGTTTTGAGGTACGAGAAGTTCATGAATACGGGGAAGTTAAGTAGGCTAGGCTTGCGATCTTCTACCTTGAATTTAGGCCTACTGTTTTGTACCGGTGGTCTCCTGGATATGTAGATTTTAGTTATGAGTTGAAGAAGTGGCGTTAAAGTTTTTGAGCTTAGCATATCGAGAGCAACTGCATATTAGCCCAGTGGATGATATTCTGTTGAGCTTCAGTAAATGTGTTTTAATATATATTGTGTTTTAATATATAAGTCATGCTTACGTGGTATGTCTTCAGGTGTTGTGGTCGACAATAACTGTCTTCTTACCTTCGGCATTTCCATGTAGGCCTATGGTCTGCCCAACAACCTCTGCAGAACAACTCACCATCAACACGACGATGGCGACAGGCAACATCATCAATTATAGAGCGTCGCCGTAAGTCTGATTCGTGAGAGCACAAGTAATTATATATCGCAACTGACATCGGTTAATTATTATCAGCATGAATAGTTTCATCACACAATCACTTTCACACCTTATAAAGTGTTGCATTTAAAAAAAGCTATAGGTTAACTAAATCGTGATCGCGGCTGAATAATTGCGACCGAATGATCTCAAATGAGGTTGAAGCCTGGAAGTCACACATTTCATAACAGTGGACAATTGATATAGAGCTACTCCATCTCAAATGTAGCCTATCTATCTATGGCTGGATTTGCAGATTTCAGAAGCTGAGACACCGCAACTGATTCATTAACAACTGGTTCTTGCTACAGTTACTCTCTGACGTGTATGTCTTTTGTATGAAGCTGAGACAATACTTTTAAATGACAGAGTCTACCGTTTGAACGGAAGTGACGTCAGACTGGACGGTGATACTTACGTCCACGTAGACAATGGCGACCGAGGTCATTCGCCGGAAGTTCTGCGCACGGAAGCATGTCCATCGAACAGCGGATACAAAGTGGACAGCGACATAGAGCACTACTGGTGCCAGAAAGCATCGCACGTCAACGGAACAGAAGCAGATGACGGACAGTACAACGAAGGTTAGCTGCAGTGCTTGCATGCAAATGTTTATCTAACTCCAGCATCACTCATTACTCCGCCTCAGTAGCTGGTATGAAAGCGGTACAGCATGGTCTGAAGAGGAAGAGGAGGCTGAGGAGAAGGGGGAGAAGGAGAAGGAAGAGGAGGAAGAGGAGGAGGAGGAGGAAGAAGAGGAGAATGAGCAGGAGGAGGACGAGGAGGAGGAAGAAGAGGAGAAGAATAAAGAGGAAGAGGAGAAGAAGCAGTAGCAGGAGGAGAAAGAAGAGGCGTAGGAAAAGGAGCAAGAGGATAATTGTTGATGAACGTGTAGTGAATATGGCTGAGGGTGGTGGATTGAATGAAGTGGGGCGGAAGGTTCCGAAAGGAGGAGGAGGAGTAAGAAGAAAGGTGTAAGTTATTTAGACATTGCGACCATTAATTAAAAGGAGTTAGAAGATCTAGAATGAGCTCACCAGATATGAAGATGACTTCAGAGTGCAAAACTGATATAACGATGCTGTAATAGACGCCAGCAGTTATAAAATAGAAAATTTCTTGTAATGCCTAACTTTTGTCAAAACTGTTGTTGTCTATGTTATTCCAGGATGACGTCTTACTGCAAAGTAACTCGAGTTGTTCTGGAATCTGAGGCATATGTTGAACTGCAACGGCATAATTATATGTAGCCTATTTAGTGTTTGCGTCATATGGTTTTAGGTGCTACAGCCTTTGCGCTGTTCACTAATCCGTTGTTATTAATTAGCGATTTCCAGCGATCGTGAGTCCATGATCTAGCGCCATATAGGCTATGATTACTCTAGAAAGATTAGAGTATGATATGAGGAGAAGGATCCTCAGAAATACGCGGCAACCTCAAGTAACATCTGAGTCTGGAATGTATGTTTTTACAGTGGCCAGTCTATTGAATGTCCACGGACACAGAGCTCTGCAGCTGCTCTACTCGCGCCACACCCATTACCAATTCAACTACGCCAGTCTACTGACAGTTCTGCCAATCTACTTCGCCCTCGCATGCTGGTCTGCAGGGAGTGCCGTCGCCAGTGGTATCGTCGTTCCAATGTTGTGAGTTGTCCATTCCAACTCTTCCTTCTCTCACTTCCATTCCATTCAATCCGCTCTTTCTTCTCATCTCGATCTCTATAATCTCAAGTCCCATGTGCATGTCAACTAGATGTTTCTGCGCTTTCATTTCTGTGTTATCGGCCAATCACAGTGAGTAACAGAGACAGATATAGAGACAGCTATAGAGATATAGAGATAGAGTGAGAAAGAGGAAGGGAGTGAGATAGGAAGGGAGGGGTAGGGAGAATGGGAGATAGAGAGGGAGAGGGAGAGCAAGGGAAAGCCTGCATGTCGGTCGATCGTTCGGTTGGTTAGTGAATGAATGAATGAATGAATGAATGAACGAATGAATGAATGAATGAATGAATGAATGAATGAATGAACGAACGAACGAACGAATGAATTAATGTGGACGTCTATGAATGAATGAATGAATGAATGAATGAATGCATGAATGCATGAATGAATGAATGAATGAATGAATGAATGAATGAATGAACGAACGAACGAACGAACGAACGAATGAATTAATATAGACGTCTATGAATGAATGAATGAATGAATGAATGAATGAATGAATGAATGAATGAATGAATGAATGAATGAATGAATGAATGAATGAATGAATGAATGAATGAATGAATGAATGAATGAATGAGGAACGAACGAACGAACAAACGAACGAACGAATGAATTAATGTAAACGTCTATGAATGAATGAATGAATGAATGAATGAACGAACGAACGAACGAATGAATGAATGTAGACGTCTATGAATGAATGAATGAATGAATGAATGAATGAATGAATGAATGAACCAGTTACATTATAGTGAGATTATGAGAGTTCTTTAGTAGATCTAAATGAGCCTTAGGCTGTCTTACTGTAGCATATGTCTATATCTATCTCTTTATCTATTGATGATCATGATTCATGCAAATGTAAGAACAGAGCGTATACATGTACATGTACATGTGCAGTTAAAACTAGTTGAAAAGGGCCATTTTCCTCCGATTGGGAGTGATTTACCATGGAGGATTGGAAAGGAAAGAATGGGTTGTGCAGTTCTAAAAATTCCTTTAAAACAGCCCTGAGAACTAATGATGAATTGTATGAACAAGCGACGAAATGTAAGGAATGCAAAGAGAAACTTGATGCGAAGAATTAACACATCGGTCAATGTGTATTGTGTATTGTGTATCGTGTATTGTGTATCGTGTATCGTGTATTGTGTATCGTGCATTGTGTATCGTGTATCGTGTATTGTGTATCGTGTATCGTGTATTGTGTATCGTGTATCGTGTATTGTGTATCGTGTATCGTGTATTGTGTATCGTGTATCGTGTATTGTGTATTGTGTATCGTGTATCGTGTATTGTGTATTGTGTATTGTGTATCGTGTATTGTGTATTGTGTATTGTGTATCGTGTATTGTGTATCGTGTATCGTGCATTGTGTATTGTGTATTGTGTATCGTGTATCGTGTATTGTGTAGGTTCATCGGTGGATTATACGGACGAGTGGTTGGTCGGTTGTTGGTTGATCTTCATGGAGGCATTCCCACTCAATCGTTCTGGCTGTGGATCGATCCAGGAGCCATGGCTCTTATCGGATCCGCTTCCTTCTTCGGCGGAGTCTCCAGACTAACCATCTCTCTGACTGTCATCATGGTAATAGATGATATTATGATGCTTAACTTGGTTCACTTTCATATCCGTTCATACATCCGTCTCCTTTCTTCACAGTCTAAGAATGTCATGCATCTGTGGCTGCACACTTTGATATTTAGCTATAATACAAAGTAAATCGGGTTTAGCTGAAGACCTTATTTATAAGAGAGTGAATGCTAAAGGCTACAGTAACGACTTATAAATGTAGTAATCTACATAAAATAACATCTTCAGCACCATAATGAGATGAATTACTGATCGCGCATTAAATGAGAGTCAAATGAGACGATGGTCAGGAACAATAATTAAGTCGTCGGTAGAAATCCGAGATCGGTCTGAGAAAGATCTTGAACTCGAGTGACGGGTTTCTCAAGTAGTTGGTCCGTTGCTTTGGTTCATTGGAATTCGAAGGAATTCGTTCTCTCAGTTCTTCAATATAATCACAATCGTAATCTTCACATTTTTAAAGCGCCCCTCGAAAGTCAAGAGGCAGGGCACCAGCTTATTCACGAGCGCTGATTGTAAGATGTCGTTCAAGTATGAATTTGAGAAATGCCCGTTTCCGTAACTTGAGTTTAAAATATTTCCCTGGCCTATTTCAGATTTCGACCAGCTATAGGCCTACGTCGTAATATGTCATGTCATGTCATGTCGTCATAGTCGCATCGCGACGGTTGTCTACATGAATGGATCTTTAATGCTCAGAGTCTTCTGTCTCTTGTCGCGCTCATTAAGTCAGAACCTACAAGTTCTGTCCAGTTCAGCTAGCTAGGACGTTGTCGATCCAAGATATCCTCGGCCTTTCTCTTCCTCGGTTACCCTCCACAGAAATCGTCATGATGCTGCTTTCGATGCTATCGTTTTGCTGTCTCATGCTATGACCAAAATATCGAAGTTTTCGAATTTTGGTGTGGGCGAATAGTCCTCTTCTGGCTCCCGCTGACACATAGGCTACACCTTTGATGTAGGTCATCATTTTTGTCCATGGAATTCTCAGCAATAATAACGGGGCTAAATAAGTTGTTAGATTAATTTCTGATGACTGCATCTACAAATCTTTGTCCCCAGATTCTTCGTGTCGTCTTTTAATTCCGTCGGACCTGATTTACGGGCGTGGCTTTATAATTCTTTATAAAACAAAATCACAATAACATAATTATGCCAGTAAGTATAGTAACCCTTTCCTTTTCACCTGAAAATTTAATAAGAGTAGCTTCAAATATTTGTTTAAATCATGGTGTTTTAATTGCTGTATGAATCTCATTCTTGAACTGCGAACGAAGCATCGAGGAATCGGATGAGTAGGCCTAATAGATAGCCTAACAGTTGTAGGCCCAATAGATAACAGTTGTCGTTGTAGGCCTAATAGATAACAGTTGTCGTTGTAGGCCTAATAAATAACAGTTGTTGTAGGCCTAATAGATAACAGTTGTTGTAGGCCTAATAGATAACAGTTGTCCTTGTAGGCCTAATAGATAACAGTTGTAGCAATTAAGGAAAATGGTTTCATTTGTTGATCAGTTTCTCATCTGCAGGAATGATCTGTATATCTGCTGCCGATGGAAGCAGACTTTGCAACATGCCACTCCGATCTCTTTCCATAGTGTCCAGAATATGTCTTGATTTTGAGATGGTGATGATGACGACAGCGATGATGATGATGATGATGATGATGATGATGATGATGATGATGATGATGAAAATCGATTGTTAGATTGAGATTACGAATGACGTGGCGTTCCTGTTGCCGATCATGGTGGCGATCATGGTGTCGAAGTGGGTGGGCGATTACATCACTCATCCACTCTACCATTCACAGCTAGAACTCAAGTGCATTCCATTTCTCGACTCAGAGCCGATCGTCTATGACGACATGCATCAGATGTAAGTATATATATATATATATATATATATATATATATATATATATATATATATATAAATAGGCAGAAAGCGCACGAGACGATATCGATCTAGACTTACAGTAATTATGGATTCAGCAGCAGGAGGAAATCATCGCAGCAATCAATGCAGCAATTGACTGCAGCAGAATACGCATAGGCCTATGTATATGGCGCCTAATCGCATCGAGCAAACATCGTTCGATAATTCATTCTTTTGTGTCAACCACAGACCACGATCAAAGGATCGTCGTCGACCAATCACAAATAGATGAGAAAGCACGTGCTGGAAATAGATGTAAAGTGTTCGTTAAGAGTCCCTCAACCATCACGAGTCGTCACTTGAGAATATCAACAACTAGATGTGGTACCCCAGCATTGCCAGGGAAATTTTAGTTTTTGCCTCTGGGGTATCCGGCGTTGACCGAAATTGTTTGGATCACTCTTGCGCATTTTG
The DNA here is from genome assembly GCA_949752735.1 of Lumbricus terrestris. Taxonomy (NCBI): domain Eukaryota; kingdom Metazoa; phylum Annelida; class Clitellata; order Crassiclitellata; family Lumbricidae; genus Lumbricus; species Lumbricus terrestris. The sequence continues at coordinate 21,489,596 of OX457038.1, forward strand.
GTTACCCCTCCCCTACAGCCAAATCCAGCACGCCCCTGCGGGGCGGGGTATTTGTGCTGACTGTGGGCGTGATGGCCCTGGTCGCACTCTATCTCTATAGCTGCAAGGTTGAGGTGTGAAGCTCCAAAACCTTGCCAATGTCTGAAAATAGCGAAACTTCGGCTTTTCGCACGCAGGTTCCACGGAAAGGAGAATTCACCAACCTCTCCGCTGGGCGCACGGGTCTGGTCAATACTTGTGAAACTGAGGGCGTATAAACATACATTTCCACATACACACCCACAGCCGCATTCTCCTTCCCTGTGGCTTCTGCACTTGTAAGGCTGAGCGAGCCTCTGAGTCACTTATAGGTAATTATTCTGAGAGCGGCGACAACGCCGTCGATATAACGTCATGACGTCTGCTAAGCAACGGAGGCGTGATAGTTAACGTTGCAACGTGAATGGCTTTTGAATCTGCAGGCGCTTATCGCACGAAATTTAGAATGTCCATAACTCGGGATTTAAAGTGAACTAAGAGCCCAAAATAAATTTGGGTAAGAGTGATTTAAAATATTTTTAGTCAACCGAAACTCAGCCGATACAGAGCCTTTCTTGGGACAGAATACACACAAACAGAGGATTTTGTTTTATATTAGGCCTATAGACAATTATATATTGCGCAATGAACAATTATAGTTCTACGCCTATTATTTTGTGATAGCTAATCACTCGTGCACTGATGGCATTACGAAGAGTCACGTCGTAAGCGTAATCGTAAGCTCTAAATTTCTTAAACTCCACTTTATTGCTAAGGGCGGGGCAACATCTTGCTAATGAGCGCTTCGATCGTCGAAGTAGAGTAAATCTAAATTCTACTCAACAAGAACTGAATCAAATCCTCACGACTCTTCTAGAAGACTCTGCCTCTGTCCTTGTCTTTGTAATTCACCTGTTTCACCAACGGATCCGTCTAATCTTTTGTTTCTTTTTGAGCTGGCTGAACGACTACTTTCTTTCTAATTCACTCCGATTCGAACCCTCACTCAACACTATTCCACTGAAACTATACTTCCATCTCTTTATAATAAACCATGTCTGCCATCAGCCATCATGCAACATATATTATATGCCGTATGTTATCTGCCTGTCTTCTTGACGTCTGCGCCGCAGTCAATACCATTGCATTTGCATGATCATAGCCTCCTTCTTCATCGACGTCTGACATCTGACGACGTCCTATAGTAGGCCTATACTCTTAGTAATTGTCTCGGTTTTGCAGGAAAGGACCCAGCCACTGTTCTAATCACTTCCAAGGCTCTTGTGGTGTCCCTCAAGACTGCGCCCTGCATGGTCTATTCCTCTTCTGTACGTACATGTATCCCACACCATTCAGACAACATCTTATGCAATACTACTCCTATGTCGACCACCAACTCTACACAGATGACAATGACATCCAGCTCTGCGCAAACTTCTCCCCAAAATTGATTTCCCACCTCCATCACACATTATTTTACTCAATGTAGTCAACTTGATATCTCAGTGGATATTGACGATCTCAGTCAATTAGAAAAACCTCCTCGCCCTCAGTGGCGACACCAGCCATACAATTTCAGCAGGCCATGGGAGTAATCCAGCAGTCAGCCGAAGAATATAACAAGTGAAAACGATTTTAAAAAATCCAAGAATTTAGGCAGATCAGAATGCAGGTCAGGAGTCAAATAGGCAGCATGTCAAACGACCTATCGTAGCACCGCCACTGCTCTCACTCAACCCTTTAAAAGTAGAATTCATCGTCATTGGCTTTCGTGACCAAATCAAGACGGCCCTTCCATTATATAACCACTCACTAATGTTTCATCTCTAACTTTCACCTGTATAGTCTACATGTCCATGTATGACTCACCCAGTATACAAGAGAATCGTAGAACCATACCTGGGGGTTAGACGTTGATTTTTATGAACATGGGGTGTGCAATGAGGACTTTACTCTGGTGTCCTAAGAAAGACTGGGGGGGGGGTTGAACCCCAACCCTCCTCCGGCAATCCTCATCCTGTCTGCAGCCTAGCTTGGTATTACTTTTGATCCACATCTCTTATTCTCTAAGCACATAATTATCTCAATCGTGTGGCGCTCCTGCTTCACGCACAACCGTGGTCTTCGCCGCATCCGGTCATATTTTTTGGATCTTAATCAGAGCTGCTTTCAGCACCTACACGGCAAGGCCTACCTCCATTGTTTACTTAGAGCTCGATGACTGCAGTTCCCTCTTCCCCTCAACCTTGAATCTGCAAAACACGGGATTGTGCTGACTGTGCAGATCGAACCTAGAGCTGTTCAAGGCGAAAGACGTCATGCAATCTCCTGTCGTCACCGTCACAACTCGCGAGAGTTTGGCTCATCTCGCTCATCTTCTGCTCGAAACGACGCATGGCGGGTTTCCGGTCGTCAATTACAACACAGAATTCGGCTGCGAAGTGGCTCATGGTCTTCTTACCAGGTACAGCAACAGAACAAAGGTTTCCTATAAGATAAGATAAGATAAGATAAGATAAGATAAGGTGATAAACTGGAGTTCTCTTTTTATCAGGTAACGGTCGTTAGACTAGGTGCAGTGATTGGTGATTATACAGAAACACATGCATGCATGGCATATTAAGCTGATCTCAGTTAGTCCGATGTCAGAATAATTGACAATAGGACATTAATAGCTTAATTATAGTAACACACTATAGTACTTCTCATCTATAGATGTTAATGGGTTGCATCGATGACAACAGTTACAGTCAAACTTCAATGGTAAAATCCCTGCAGATACTCAACCATCAGTCGCACTGCAGCTGAAGTGTATGTCTGCAGCTGCATAGGCTTTCAAAAAAGACAAATTCACCGATGTACGAAGAGACGATTAATTCCTTAGGCAGACAACGCCGAGCTGTCTCGGTTGTAGGTCCGTCGTCCATCTGGAATGACCTCCATCCTTCAAAGCTGCGTTTATTACATCTGGCCAATCAAACTTTGCTTCATTCATCTCTCAAGTCTTACTTCTTTTGTCGTGGCTGAGCTGGAAGCGCTTGTGAGTTTTTTCTTGAAGGAGCGCTATAAAAATTATAAGTCCACAGCATGAAACACTAAAAGTGTTTTGCTTGAGACTTTCGTTTGTAGCTTTTACCTAATATCCGATGCATTAAATTTTTTTGCCGTGTCTAAGAATAGCTATTCTTAGACACGGCAACAAAATTTAATTTAACTATAGTTAGCTGAACCGGCGTTGATGTGCTTCAGTTGCTCTGATAGGTCAACCCACGCCTTTTCGTTTTGCAATGTCAATAATGGTGAAACTTTCCACCGTGTTATATTTGTCACTGTCTGTGCCAAGGAATTCTGAAATCCATGTGTGGATGCAGAAAATGAATCTTTATCGACATTCCGCACTTAGCGCCATTGAAGGGTAGGCCTATAGTAGGCTATACCTACACTGTTGCTAGGCCTATTTGGTGGCGAATGGCGGTGTAGGCCTTTACTTAGGCATATGCGATAAATTTTCAGCCAAGTTTGTAATCGATCGGTTGGTATTAATGATACCTGATTGTATTTGCTTTAGACTCGAGCTGTGCATCATTCTGAGTCACAGCAAGACTCAGATGTGTCCACAGAAGCCAGGAACAATCATCGCTCCACAGATACCTTACGAAGAAGTCTGCGCTTCGGTCTGATCACGAATAACTTATAATCTAATTAAATATTATATGATTGATTGATTGATAGTCTGGAGAAGTAGTTAAGGTGTCATTGAACGTCAATCACCTCAGATAACCATTGGAAACCATTTACCATTGCATCCAATAATTTGGCTATTATTATATAATGCATATAGGGGAGAGCGGGGCATAACGGGAAACTTCATTATTGTCGATCTTACTTACTTTAAAAATACGAAAAAATTCAAACGGAAGTAATGCATCTTTGACGGTGAAGGACGAAAGCATTTTCGATTCCAGCGTCTTCCAATATTTATGATTAAAAGTTCATTTTCACGTTCTCCGATATAAGGTACGTTCATAATTAAAAAATTGTCTAAAAACAGTGCAGCTATATTAAATTTAGCTTAAACCATCCATGTGTAGGGTAATATATAAAGTCATATATTTCCATATGAAAATATGTACAAGTTCAGTATTTTGTGTCAAAATGGCGGATTTACTATTGGGGTCAATTGGGGCATAATGGGATGCATATATCCCATTTTGCCCCATTTAATGATTCTACAGCAATTTTTTCCATATATCTCATATTTTAATATTTCATGGGTTCTAATTACCCCCGTCACGTCTCAATCAGTGTTTACATTACAAAGCGAGCAATAAAAAAATATGTGGCACTTTTTGAAAGCATAGAATTTTGCATGTTATGGGGCATAATGAGATTTTGGGACCTGTTGGTAAAAAATTTGCATCTCCTGTGTGGTTGATGCTTACGTAAATTTTTTAGGTCGATGTCGTATGTTTTATATGCCTGCATAATGTGAGTACGAAAAAGCACTGATATGTCTTATTAATTATATGATGTAAGCTTCAAAATGCCTTAAGAATCCCGTTATGCCCCGCTCTCCCCTATAATTATATTAGAAAGGCCAACCAAAGCAGCATTACAAGCATCAGCAAGCGCAGCAACTAAGTTCTGGCAATCAAATCCATACTCGGCGTAGGCATTAGAGATCACTGTCATGCTTCAGTTGAAATAAGGGTTCAATACCTTAAAGCCCAAATTAAGTGAACGTTAATCAATCAATTAATTAATTAATTGGCCTTAGCTTATCACCACATTACAAGTCTTAGATGACATCCCTATTGCCTAATAATTATATTAGTCGTCATTATCACAATAATAATATCTGCTTATCTGATGCATGGGCGGAGACTTGGTCTACAAATTGCGGGGGACGAACAAGTGGCCGAAGGAAGGGCACGAGATTTTGGGCGGACGAATGGCTGAGTCGTCGACGAAATTTTTAATTTTTTGCCGACCAAAATTTCTGACTGTTGCTGCTGCTACTCCATGAAAAAATACAATTTTCTCTGTCAAAAGGTTGGTGACCTTTTTTGGGTCGAAATTTCCGCAAAAACCTACTTTTTCCCCTGCCAAAAATAGCTGATGGCCTTTTTAAAAGTCACTTCGTCATTTGTTTGAAAGGAATCTCCTCTTCTAACGTTAAAACTGTTATTACTGTTATAGCGTCACCAGTGTCTTCGTGAAGTGTACATGTCCTAATACTTAACGATTGGGAGGGTGACAAATACATGGACGGTTTCCCACCACATCCCCTAAGTCTCCGCCCATGATCTGATGGCTGTTGCTTTTGTTGTCACTGTTAGGACGCAGAAGGGATTGATCGCAATGCATCACTCGTTTCTCTGCTAGAAAATTACCTCAGTAAACCGGTCTATAACGAAATCTACGTCAACCTGGTATATTATAATTTATTATGTACTTGCATATGTATACAACATGAATTGCTCTTGCTGTTATTACTACCATTACCCCTACTACTACCACTACTACTGCTGCTGCTGTTGCTGCTGCTACTACAATACTACTACTACTGCTACTGCTACTGCTACTGCTACTGCTACTACTACTACTACTACTACTACTACTACTACTACTACTACTACTACTACTGCTGCTGCTGCTGCTGCTACTGCTGCTGCTGCTACTGCTGCTGCTACTGCTACTACTGCTGTTGCTGCTACTGCTGCTGCTGGTACTACTACTACTACTACTACTACTACTGCTACTACTACTACTACTACTACTACTACTACTACTACTACTACAACAACAACAACAACTACTACTGCTGCTGCTCCTGCTGCTACTGCTACTACTACTACTACTGCGACTAATACTACGACTACGACAACGACTACTACTACATTAATACATAGATAGTGCGCTTTGAGTTCAGTGCAGAAGCCGAGGGAAAGGGAAGTGCCTTCGTCCAAGGAATAGACGACATAAGTTTAACCAGCAGAGAAGAGGAAAAGGTCATTCCAAGCGGAGGGCCATATAGGATGGGGCGGGGCGGGGCGGGTTTATACAAAATAACCAAAATTCACCGGGAAACGCCGGGTGCCCCAGAGGAGTGGCGAACCAGCCCCGCAGAAGGGGGTTGGGAGCTGCATGGGTTGCGGCGAAAAACCTAAATTCTCGGGCAACGCCGGACACCCCAGAGCGATGAGGCTGTTCCGTTCCGTTCCTAGCCATCCTCGGTACGAGGTTCGGCCGCATCATGCACGATGTTCCTCCAATGATTCCTGTCCTCCGTCATTCTTAGCATTTCTCCCATTTGCAAGCCCGTCCATATCTTTATGTTGTCCAGCCAATTCGTTCTTGGCCTTTCTCTTTCTCTACCTCCAGGAATTGTGCCCTGCATGATCTCTTTCTCTATGCATGTACCCTCCTTTCTCATGATGTGACCGAAGTATATCATTATTTTTTTCTTTCTTTAACTGTTCTTAGCATGTTCCTCTTCACACCAGCGGCCTCCATCACCCATTCGTTTGTTCGTTTTTCCATCCATGGTATTCTCATGATCAATCTAAGACATTTCATCTCGAACGCTTCTATTCTCCTCTCCTCCTCCTTCCTCAATGTCCAGCTTTCGCAACCATACAATGCCACCGGCCACACCAACGACCTCCAAAGCTTTATCTTTGTTTCATTTGCTATGTCGTGACTTTTCCATATCTTCTGGAGATCTGTAGCTACTGCATAGGCCTAGCCCTTTGCCAGTCTTGTTCTAATCTCCGACCCGCATTCGCCATTTCTTTCAATCCTTGAACCCAGATACATGTAATTGTCTACCTGTTCTAAATCTTCTTGGTTGATCTGAACTTTACAAAATGTATCTGTCGTTGTCATGACCTTCGTCTTGTCCGTATTAATCTGCAATCATACTTCTTTCCCGCCCGATTTAATCTCTCCACCAATGTTTGAAATTCCCTTTCCGAGCTTGTTAATAGGACTAAGTCGTCTGCATACCTCAGATTAGTCAGCCACCTTCCCCTATGTGCACTCCACCCTCGTACCCCTCTAGAGCCTCTCTCATCACCCTCTCCGCCAGGATGTTGAACAAACTCGGAGACAGTACACATCCTTGTCTCACCCCTCGTTTGACTCTAAACTCTCCTGATACCGTTCCCGCCACTTTAACCTTTGCCCTTTGCTTTTTGTAGAGTTTTGCTATCAGATCTATTATATGGCCTGGAAATCCCATTTCTATCATTGTCGTCCACAGTGTTTCATGAGCTATGGAGTCGAATGCTTTTCTAAAGTCCACAAAACACATGAAACGTGGCTGCTGATGTTCATGTGCCTTTTGCATAACGATTCTCAAGTTCGTAATCTGGTCTCTTGTTCCTCTGGCCCTCCGAAATCCCGCCTGTTCATCCGCCACCTCTGCCTCCGTTTGATTCCTTATTCTTTCTAGTGATGAGGCTGGGTGTGGACGAAAGACCTAAACTTTCCGGGCAACGCCGAGTAACTCAGCTAGTAACATAGCTGAGTTACTTTCCGGGCAACGCCGAGTAACTCAGCTAGTAACATATATATGTAGGCCTATATGTTTTCCTAATTAAGTGGATAAATAACCTTAACATCTTTTTCCAAAACCAATGGGGTTAACCCCGAAACCCCTTGTTTACGCCACTGCCTTCACTGTGTTCGAGTTTACAGAGGATTATAACTAATTCTACATAAATAAACTATTGATAAAGTGCTGCAAGCCTGCAATATCCATCAGACCAGCTTTGAGAGCATCCTTTAAATTATTTCAAAGTCGCTGCAGCTGGAAGATGTGATGGCAAGTAGGCCTACAACTTAGGTCTAACAGTGAAGTGGACACAATTCTAACTCTCGGTCGTCATGCATTTCACATTGACAAGCAATATTCCATCCCCGCAATCTATACAACCACACTGATACAACCATGATCGCAATCCAAGGCTTTTTTTTATCGTGCAGTTCTACACAAAATGTACAGTTCTAAATGGATTCGTGCAGTTGTAGAAGCACTTCCGTCACGTTCCGTGCAGTTAGGCCTAAAACTAGTAAAACATAGGCCATTTTCCTGAGATTGGGAGTAATTTACCATGGATGACGAGAAAGGAGAGAGGAGGATGTGCTGCATCATGTGCAGTTCTAAAAATTCCTTAAAAACAGCTCTGTCGCAATCTCGAGATTGCTTCCACATTCCCAAAAACTAAGTTGCGTAAACCAGCCACCACTTCATATGCGCTCAGTCAGAATAAATGTAAAGCCTAAGTACAAAGAAAAACCGATTAGTGAGGAGTTGAAGATCAACCTGTGGTAGGCTAGCAATAACGATAATATGACAAAATATTGTTATTGATAAGATCATAATATTAGAATTAATATAGGCCTATTTTTTTCTACCTTGGGTCTACTTGGCAGAGGTCTGAATACACAATTCTTGAACACTGCTACCGGGGGTGAGAGGGGTTTGGGTTGGGGGAATGAGGGGGTTCCGTTAACCTTTCGTTGCTGGTTTACGTGACATAATAATCATGTTATGGCTGATCGAACGGCGTTAATTGCTTCATATTCTGTTGATTGACATTGCAATCAAGGACCCTTACGTGAATCGGTCAGCACCTCGAATAGAGGAAGAGTTCTCCCTCCATCGGACCTACATAATCTTCCGGACGCTGGGTCTGCGCCACCTGACGGTCGTCGACATGGTCAATCGCGTCGTGGGCATCATTACGAGGAAGGACCTGATGGGATTCAGCCTAGAGGAGAAGTTGGAAAGACGCAAAAGACGCGGATACAGCATCGCTGGTGGAATACAGAAGATCCTTCCGTCAGAAGAAAAGACATCGATGATGACGACGGACATTAAACAGTCAGAAGGAAAGACAGAATTCATTGTCTGACTCTGACCAGGTGACACCAATAGCGAGCAGTTGTAGGCATATATATATATATTATAAATATATATAATTACATATATGATTTTGCCAAATTGCATCATATATATATAATATATATATATATAAAATTCATAATTGATATTGTAAAACGTCAGTCTAAAGTAGTCCCCTGGCAATCGATTAGCTCGACAAGAAATTATGTTCACAAAATTAGAGCAGCTTAGAATGTCCCAACTGTTGCAGACTAAACAATCAGACTCAGGGTTCACTATCGATAAGGCGACTCCGAAAGGGTGACCATCAGAAGGGCGACCACAAAATGGCGCCGATTTTAAAGGCGACTGATCGAAAGAGCGCCGATCAAAAGGGCGCCTGAAACAAAAGGGCGACCATCTAAAGGGCGACTTATAGGCTGAAATCTCACCATATTGATCTTGAATGTTAATGTCATTTATGAATAAACGAAATGAAATAATCAGAATTTATAATGTTTTAAAACATATTTATTAGACTAAATTAAACACTAATGATCCTAAACGTAATGAAAGTCTCTGCATGAATGTTCAATGGCTATAATTAGTAGGTTCACACGTTGAGTGCGACGTTGTGAGCTATCCCTCTGAGGTAATCCAGATTGCTTCTGTTGCCGTAATCTTCAACCACGACTTTGAGGCGCTTGCCAAAAAAGAGTAAACAACCTGATTGTGTATTTCTCTTCGATCTACCACCGTCTTTCATCAACCGTTTTCATTGATGTTGACCCTTTAGATTGCCAAAAAAGAGTAAACAACCTGTTAGCGTATTTCTCTTTGATCTACCGTCTTTCATCAACCGTTTCCATGGAAACAATCAGATCGTACACAGCGCGAACGTTCGATGTTCGCCCTTTTGATGGTCGCTCTTTAGTTCGATCGCCCTTTTGATGGTCGCTCTTTCGATCAGTCACCTTTAAAATCGGCGCCCTTTTATGGTCGCTCTTCTGATGGTCGCCCTTTCGGAGTCGCCTTATCGATAGGATACGAGACTCAGAAGGATAACAGGCTGTAGGTGCTACACACTTCTAAGTGATTTTAATGCAACCTCGCATAGGCCTAATACCGTGCTAATGTCTTGCTGAAGTAGATTTATGAAATCTGAATGGTCGGTATATTATTTGGTTGGTTCTAGGCCAACATCTGCATCGATAACCACTTTAGTGCTGTAGGCTAGTCATTGACAAGTAGCCAGAATATGTAGTTATGAATTATTTTAGGAAAAACTGTAAGGGATTACTTTCATTTCAATAGCGTGATCATGCAATTTACAACTATTATAGGATTCCTGTAAAATTTGTAAAAGTAAATTGCAGTGGTCAATTGTAGTGGTAGGCAAACTGTTATGCATTTGCAAATTTGGTCAGTTTAGAACTTGAGACTTTAATGACTAACAATAATGGCAACATAGCTATAAATCTAACATTTTCGAGTTAAGGATTTGTTTAATTGTAGGAGTAAATCTGAGTCAATCATAGAATTTAAGCAGTAAAAATAAGTTTTTTTATTGCACCGTCGGAGCAATCTCAGAAATGTTGACAAATTAATTAGGTGACTTGGTTGCATTTTAGAAGCAAGTCTGTACAATTGTGATTTCAAATGAACTTGAAGCGTTTCTGTGCGACCTTATTGTTGGTGTAGTGACATGTTCTTTGTCATATAACCGGTTCGAATCCACCTGAATCCATCTCAAGACACTGCGTAACGACAGTGGACAAATTGATCAGCTATATTATCGTCTGTGAGGAAGGTTATGGGTGGGAGACCACCTCACTCATCTCATTCCCATTTGGCTCTCATCGTCACACACACACAAACACACACACACAACGACATGTAGTATACCTATAAATTCATAAAGTGCTTTTCACATTTCACACCAATCAGAGGCACTCCCAGTTCGAAAGACCTAGAGAAAGTGGTTTTGAGACAGCAGAAAGAGGCACCTGGAATATGCCTGGCATTGCCAGGGTTTTTAGCAAAGAACATGCCAATGGTGAGAGCCGATTCCAAAGTGCTGCACTAATGAAATGAAATATACTTGGACACTAGTTCAGAGTAAGAAGGGTAGATTAAAGCAAGAAGATTGAGCTGAATTTGAGCAATGAGGAGGATGACGAAGAGGAGGAGGAGGAGGAGCCAGTGAGTGTGATCAAATATGAAAGAAGAGACATGGGTCGAGCGAGGACGTTGGGCTATCAGTCTGGCATCTGCATTTAGAATGGACGAGGAGAGGGACGAACTGTTGGAAGGCCAACCAAGTGATAGTAGGTCTATATCTGCATCCTCACTTTGATCTTGCTGTTTAGTATCATCAGCTGATGCTCCTAGATGTTCAACTGAGGGTTCCTTTCAGATACTTATTTTTCAATTAATAGCAATTCAACAACTATATTTCTACAAAGACACACTGGTTAATCGTGGTTATCCTGCGTCCAGATGCAGCTCAGAAATATTTAGTATGCTGATCTATTGTAACACAAATCAATAAATTAAAAGATAAATAAATGCAAAAAGACTCAACTATTCAGATATCCGTCAGTCAGTAAAATTTAAGAGATCAGTTCTTATACTGTGCATGGTGTAAAAGCAAGAAATAGAAAGAAAGAAAAATAGTAAGTGAAAGAGATCTTGTATTTTCGTGACAACTTAATCTGTTGCATTTGCAGTGTCTTGTTCATCAGCAAATCCTGTGATACTGGCGCCAGCTGGTGACCCATCTGCTAAAACAAAATCAAATCATTTTCGTCTACACAGCTGTACAAAACGATTTTTAATTTAAAGCACACCACTTATTTTAATCTAATTCCTTCAGTACTGGTTGAAGCTCAGCACACTGATGAACTAAGGCCAATTTTAAGGGACTAGGCTCACTGTTGTATAGAAGATAGTATGGAGTATGGACGGGCCATTGGACGCAAATACTAGGTGACCATGGATCAGTCAGACCATATAGAACCCAAACTGGAGCTGTCAGAAACAATAGTTGTTAAAAGGAATGGTAGAACTGGGTCCATAGTAGAATATACAAAATGTCATATATTATGGAGAAAGTAAGGAAAGGGTGAAGAGCAAACAGAAGGGGAAGAGGTTTGGAAGAAGAAGGAAAGAGGTAGCAGGAGAGCAAGAGGGACAAAGATGAAAAGAAAACATAATATAGAGGCATATAGAGAAAAATGATTGGAAGTTATAGAGAGAATATGCAATTGCAAGCAGTTCCTCATTATACCATAAAAACTTAATGACAAGCTCTTTGATTTTCCAGTCACTTTTAGAATACAATTGTCATTTAAGCATTAAGAGGAACTAAACTTCTCTTCATACAGCAAAACCACTGATTCGCCAAAGTCATATTATCGCGAAACTACTGCAGCATAGTACCACTTCAGAAATGACAAGTTGTGGATGCTCATGATAATTATCAGGCGCACATCTAAGTTGAGAAAGCAGAGCAATGACATATCAACATACTGCCACTGTCATCAGCTTTTGAAGATGGAATGGGTGGAAGAGGTGGAGTGTTGATGAGGGACGGACCTCCAGGAGTTGGACTCATCTGTGATGACGATGATGAATTAAATAGCTTTCCTCCTCCTCCTCCTCCTCCTCCTCCTCCTCCTGCTTCTGCTCCTTCAGTCTTCGATGCATACAGTGTTGCTGGCGTTGATGGTGGAACAGAATTCAGACCTAGAAACAACACCAGCAGCAGCAGCAGCAGTCATCATCACCACCACCAGTAACATAGGATGATGACTAACACTACTGCCATCACTGAAAAACATCTATAAAAACAACGTCAGTACAATCAATACCTTCTAATAAAGTTATAGAAATGCTAGCACCCCATCACATGGATTCATTCTATGTACATGAGTTAACAGTTCATCATTCTATTCAATTGTGGTGAATGGTCCAAGGCGGCAAAGGCATTCGAGTGAAGCAGCATCTTGTGACCACACATAATATGTTATAATAACAACACAGGCACAAACATTTCAACAGCATACCAGAGCTGAAATTAATAACTACTCTACTCATAAAGCTAAGCTGCAAATACTTAATGTTTCTGTAGGGTAGCTTCAACATATAATATAATGTCAACAAATGGAAAGTGGGCAACACGTATATTGCAGCAAATGGCCGGATATTCATAAGTTTCATTCAAGCAGAATGTTGTTATATCTTTTAGCAGAGATTCATTTGGTGCTCAAAAGCAGCAGCACTCAGTAGAATTCTACTTTGAATTCTACAAGGACACAAGCGTCAAGTGCTTAACGAAGTTAGAGACTGCAACTGATTGAATGCTATGCCATAGCTTCTAATCAACTCAAACCTGTCCCTGCAAATGATGCATTGGCTGATTAGATGAGATTACCTGCAATAGAGGCTGACCGGTGAGCAATGGCTGATCCATTCGGTCGACTGGCTGCAACATACGACCTGGTGCCAGATGAAGTGCTAAGCGCAGATGAAGAGTTCGGATGCAGTTTCACGCTTTATACGATCAAGCAAAACAAATGATGGGAGTAAAACACAACAAATGCAGGTGAACAGCTAGACTTCAGAAAAAGGTTCTGTGGTTTGCACTCTGGTCATCTTGTAATGCACAGTCTTATTTTCAGCTTATCATGATAATCTTGAATTCTTCATGTGTGCGCTTTGGCCCACACATGTTCCTGAGTTTTCATCAATCGCCTCTCTCTCTCTCTCTCTCTCTCTCTCTCTCTCTCTTTTTCTCTCTCTCCAGCTGCGCCCCATGCTCCTAATTAAGTTTGCTCCTTTTCCAGTTTCACAAGTCCCTGCAGTTTGTTTCAATCGCCAGTAATTCACTGCAGTTCAGGTCAGTGCCACTGATGAGTTTTTTTCTTAAAGTCCTGCTTTATAAAAGTCGGATTACAATAAGTTGAGAACTCACAAAATGTTTACAGTCTGAGAAAGCCTTGTATAAACTAACTGTCAAGGTAGTCACTGACTGATCCAGAAGCAGAAGGCTAGCAGGAGTGATTGAAGGAGGAAAAGAAGTGCTGAGGGAGTGAAGAAGGGATGGATGTAAATAAGTTCACTTAGTAGACTCACCTGATGTTGTTGTTGCCGATCATAACTCGATTGACATCAAGCTCAAACAAATGTGGAATACTTGGTTGCGATCGAGAGTCAATCATTTGATCGGCTGTGGATTCAGACTGCTACAAAGATCAGAAACTTTGATTAAATTGATGAATGTCTAAAAGCACCTTTTGTGTGTTCAGTGTAATTGTAACTCAATTTATATATCAATAGTAATTAATTAATTAATTTATATATCAATAGTACCACTTCAGAAATGCTATATATATATGTGTGTGTGTGTGTGTATAATATACGCACTAAGTCATTTTCAGATGTAACAATAAAATTTATCAGTAGGCCTATCAAGAGTATCTCGCCACCATAATAATCGTAATCATAATCGTAGAAGTCTCGAGATTACGATTATGATTACCATAATACAAAGCATTAATTAGAAGATTTCCATCGGAAACAGAAAAACTCCTCTCTGTGCATAAAATTATGTGTAGTATTTCATTTTCTTCGAGAGCTCTTTCAGCATCCCAACCACTGACGTTTCACTAGATGTCTCTCCACACCACCACTTCTTTTTCATCTCTCCACAACTGAACTGCTCTGCTGGTTGGAGCACCGAAGATATCTACATCTAAGCAGATCATTCAGAAAACAGATATCTGAACTACCGTAGTAGTTGAATAATAATATTTCACAACAGCATTCTGCATTTAAAAATCAAATAGAAACGGTGACAACATGCCTTCCATAAAGGTTTTGTTGGTTCTCCAATCAGCTGCTTTGCTCTTCCTTGCAGACCATTTTCCAGTTGATTGTTCGACTTAACCGACACAGCTGGATAGTAGTTGATGTTCTAAAGATCCAGAATAACATTTGCTTCATCTCAGTATCTACCTTTCTAATCAACTTTGCAATCTCACCTGGTTATATCTGTAGCAACTTAACAGACATCGAATACAACTATACAACTATACATCTGGTGGATTCTTCTCATATAATTATTTAAATGCAGGTTTAAGTTAGTGCTTCCCAATCTTTCATTGGCTATGTAAAAAAAGATCTGAAAATATTTTGACAGAGCCCGACCTAAACTAAAAATATTCTGGTATACAAAGTGGCTGCAAAGCAGACCAACCAAGATTTAATTAATTAATAATACCATCTTGAATAACTATATTGATTAGGGCATAGCATAAAAATGATGACGTGACAAAAGCGTGCACGACAAATGCATACAGACAATAGGGCACTTGTAAAAAACAAAAAATAGGCAGTAGAAGAAACATTTATTTATACTCGATATGAACTAAATATCTAAAAACTTTTAGTACAAGAAAACACAAAAATTATAAACATATTCAAACTGGAAATTGGAAATTGTTGTGAATATTCCAAAAGTTCATTAACACCATCAGCCAAACTTTAGGCAGGCACAGGAAGACATTACAAAACACATACTAGACTAATATTTAACCTATAAATAAACTAGAATTATTAATTATAAATCCCACTGAACACAACGGAATTGGAAGATAGCACTCCCTGAATGCAAATCTACATCCAAAGTAGGTGTTAGGTGTGGTGGATTAACTAACATATACTACACCATGCTCTTCTCAACTGGACGTGCATAGTAATCAAATTAAATACTTTTTGAAATTTACTTCATGGACTTCCAACATTAGGCCATAAATTCTTCTGAAAACATGGAAATTAACTGGACTCCCTTTATCCGTTATGCATATTAACTACCGGTATATTTTATTTTATTGTACCATGTCTGTAAACCAAAATGTGGTTAGCAATTGGTGAATTAAAGAATATTCTTATCTTATCTTATGTTTTTTCAGGTCCAGAACAGCTGGGCTGATTCTTTGCCTTGAAGTGGTGTTATATAAATTCTCAAGTACACTAACAATTACAGTTGGCTCTCTTTTAACAAAATCTGCTGATGAAGTTACAGAAATACATGCAGTTGCTCCGTATTAAAAAAAGAAATTTCTAAGAGTTATTTTGATATAAATTTCTTAGGCCTATAATTATTATAGGTAACAATTTTAAGCACAATACAAAATTTAGTACACATCTAGGTCTTTGCTTCTGATTATATTTTGGTTGCGTTTAATATGTCTATCAGCATGACCCTATGCCAGAGGTTCTCAAACTGTGGTACGCGTACCCCTGGGGGTACGCCAAGCGCCGGTAAGGGGTACACAAAAAATTCAAGAAATATAAACTTTCTTTGAGTTTATGGACTTTGTGTCCATCCTTCCTTGATTAGCAATGATTTTAACGTCGCAAAATATATGCTCATCGACATTTGTATATTTCACAAGATATAATTAGACTCGCATAGGCCTATTATACAGTGCATGCAACATATATATGCTCATCAACATTTGTGTATTTCACAAGATATAATTAGACTCACATAGGCCTATTATACAGTGCATGCAACATAGGCCTATTGCTAGAGTATTGGAACAATAATGAATAAATAGTTCAAAGTATACCAAAGCCAGAAATTCTCAGCCTATTGGCCTATAGAGCTAAAATAGCGGACTGCTGAATTAGCCTTTGGATTAATTTCTGGTCAAGCTTTATATTTTGCGATTCCTTTCAGCACGTCATATCTGGGTGAAACTGGTTTTTAAGCTATTCTTGCCATCAAAAGTAAAACACGGGGTAAATTTGCATTTGAAATTGACAAATACTGAACCAGTTTTTTAAAATCTGTGTCAGTCTAAATAAGCCCGAAGTACTACAAGTTGGCTCTTTCTTACAGAGGTTATACACCAATTTTCCCTTTGAAATTTGTTGATGAGATTATATGATTCAAACTAAATTTTGCTCCCTATATAGCAGCGGTTCTCAACCTTTTTAGTGCGGCGACCCCTTGAAAAGATTTTGATAGTTGTGGCGACCCCCCAATTTTTTTCCGAATTACCACCCCCGTAACAGCAGTTTTTGCCATTGTCCAATGTCCATTGTTATAAATTTTCACTTCATAATTCGAAATTGTTTTTGGCAACTGCGTGGGTTTTCCTGGCTCTTAATATAGCGGTTATGAGGGCTACCTATTCATCAGTTGAAGTTTCATAATTTTATGTCTATTCAGTTTGTGACATTTCATCAACAGTCACTGCCACGTCTTGCTGCTGGAACTCCCCAAACATCCCATCTCAAGTGCGCCTTCTTGGAGTCATCAGCTTTGTTCTTTAAATGGCCTACTGGTCATGCTTTCCTGCATAGTTAGGATGTTTAGCACCTGAATGGCGCTTCGGCCTATTGGTTGGGTTTCATTGATTCGACCGACAAAATGTCATTACAAATAAGACGTTGTAGTTTGTCTATTCATGCTGGAACTATTGAACAATAGACTACTGTCAAAATCGGTCACTAGTTCTTCTTTCTTAACACTCTTTTCACCTTTCTGATTCGTTTGGGAATGCTATCTATTTCATAAACCTTACTTATGCTAGCCTCTTTATGAATGCGCCGAGCAGAGGTAGCCTTATAATTTTATCGGAAAACTTTTTGAATTTCCTCACTGCATTTTAGCAGCATTTTCATTGCTGATAGTCGTGGTTTAGGACTTAAAAAGTTTCCCCTCCTATTGTTTAAATTTTGTATTGCCACACTGCAGTGGTGGCAATTTTATCTATTATCTAAAAAAACTCTCAATTTCAGCACCGAAGGACAAGGTTAAAAACTTCAATAAATGTACCCTCTTCATTGTTAAGTTTTTTAAAATTTGCACACCATTGGTAGCACTTTTAGGCAGCTGTAATCTGAACAAAAGTACTTATGATTTCAGTGCTCACAATTTTTTTGCACACGGTAAATATATAGGTTATTTTAAACTGTCACCTTAGCACAATCAGTCATTAGGCCCTATGGATAAACGGCGGATAACTCTGTAGAAATTTATAATGATAGTTAGGAAATATTTCCGAAATATTGGGGTATTATAAGCAGCTCAGTCCCAAACTTCGGTGGAAGTCTCCAAAGTCTCCTCCCATAATTATATAGGCCTGACGATTACACGATAGCAGACTGCATAGATTCTTTGAGCAAACCGAATATTGTTTTATATTTTAGAAGAATGTAAAAAGAGGACTTTACATTCTGAAGCTAAAAATTGATGACAAAATTTGAATTAGCTGCCGCAATCTATAGAATTAATCGCAGCAAAAGAACAAGTAAACATTTATTTTAAATTTCTATAGCATAGTGGATAGCGTTTAAATTGCTGTTAGTCTACATGTGTACATATTTTGAAACTTTCTGAAGGGTCCAGGCGACCCCTGGCAAATCGTCAGGCGACCCCCGTGGGGGTCGCGACCCACAGGTTGAGAACCGCTGCTATATAGCCTACGACTCTAATAAACGATGTCACCAATGATTAAATGGACTTTTAGTTGTCACTGCAAGGGTACTTTGCAATAGCATTTTGTTTGTGATCTGACTTTGGTGGGGGTACGCCAACATTCGATTTTTTACTTGGGGGTACAATAAAAATAAAGTTTGAGAGCCCCTGCACTATGCGGACTTAGGTTTACAATTTAAATTTGAAAAGATTTCAGAATCTATAATTTTCCCCAATTCTTATTAAACCAAATTTATAAGAAGAAACTGTTGTAGATTAATGTCACTTATAATTAATTTTAGCCTAGAAATAAAGTTGTGTCATTTGCTGACTAAGATAAAATTGAATAAACAAGGTTCAAAAATTTTAAAAGCAGTTCCAAATGCAACAAAGAAATATAATTTTCCGTTTTTCCCCCTTTTTCTGTTTTTTCTTTTTTCTAATAAAACGACGCTTTTTCCATTTCCACCCCCACCTTCCCCCCCATTTACATC
Organism: Lumbricus terrestris; assembly: GCA_949752735.1. NCBI lineage: Eukaryota > Metazoa > Annelida > Clitellata > Crassiclitellata > Lumbricidae > Lumbricus > Lumbricus terrestris. The sequence continues at coordinate 21,508,491 of OX457038.1, forward strand.
GTTTTGTACATCTATGACGTGACCCATCTGACCAAAACCAGGCATATGTTGCTACACACATTTCTGAGATAATAACCAAACTGTGATAAAAACTCATTTTAAAATTTTTGGTTTTTGACAGAAAATGAGAAATGAATATGTTTTCAATACATCAAAACAACAATTTGTGAAAAAATCTTATTTTTAATGACAATTTGGATGATTTTAAAGTGGTTATTGTTTAAATAATTCAATGATTTTTCCAGAAGTTTTCCACTTTACCGCAATTAATTGCCATAATTATTCAGCATAAAGATAGAATAACAAATGAGGCATGAGTGAAAACTTGCCAAGACTTCCTTCTAGCCTACTATGCAATCTGTTTATTTATTGCAAATTTAATTCAATTCTGAGCATGGTTGCTAAAGTTAGGAAACTTTAAATCAATTTTTCTCAGAATTGCAATTCGAATGGTTGAACCATATTTCTACTCATAACTTTGGACACGAACATGGCAGAACAATAAGATTTGTGTCAGTTTAAAGAGGAGACTTTATTCATTTAAAAAATGTATGACACTCAAATTGTACAAAATGCGACTTAAGCCTGGCTCTGGTCAGATGGATGCCACATATATGTGTTAATGTAATAACGTTTCAAAACTTTTCTTAAAATTTGTATAATTCAAATACAAATTAGCTGCTTATGATATTGGCTGTGGCAAGAAGGAGGATAACATCAAAATCAGTGAAAAAGAGAAGATGGAGAATGGGGTTACCAAAGGTTGCTTAGCAGGTTCATCCGACGTCATGGAAACGGGAGACGACGTGTGCGGTTGAAGTTGTCGCTTCACAGACTGATTTGGTTGATTGGGTCGAGTTCGTTTCCATAGAGAACTGCTGAGCTGCTCTCGATCATTACTATTCAACATATACAGCAGAAGATGCAGAACATACATCGCATGTATGCATATCAACATATCAATGGCACTGTGTGTTATGTGCATCATTCACATGTGAGTCACATGTGAATGGTTCATTACCGGACGCCTGGCAACCCTACATGCGACAAAGGAAAACAGATCATTTAAAAGCATGCATGACTGCTCGTGGTATGGAACTACCTGGATTAGCTGGAGACTTTGATTAAATATCATGAAATCAAACGCACAAATCAACTCATTGGTATAAACCCTCATCGAAGTCACAGCCAATCTATGCCCCAGGATCCTCACCATCAATCATGCTTTAAGGCAGCTATGGTTCCATTATTGATTATCCTCACACTCTAATTACAATCTGTGGATTGAGACTGGACAATGCCGAGGTCAGAGACACATTGTGCATTCCTTTGCGTGAGCCACGTACGTCCTGCGGTCATTCTCTCCTTTCCACAGCGGGCTCTCATCTTGAAGCCTGGATCTGGGCTACTTGTCCCACCATGCTTTACTGAATAACTTGATATTCCTAAACTTAGCTCAAGTCGACTATCCCTCCATCAAGGAACGCGTGGGCCTTGATGCTCTCCTTGGGACAGTGACTCATGACTCAGCACCAAATCGAAGCTTCGGGAAGAAATCAGGAGCTTAGACAACATGTTTACAGGCTGACAAGATAACTTTCTCAGGTCCTAGGCCAGTGATTCCCAACCTTTTTTTACTTTGGGGCCACTTTTTCTTAATTGGAGGACACGAGGGCCACTTTTTCTTATTTGAAGGACATTAGGGGCCAGAAGGCTAAAATTTAATTAACTAAAAGCATATAAAATCACATGTGACAAAGGTAAATTGAATCGAAATAGAATGTTTGATGTTATTTAAGGATGTCAAATTAAAATAAATAGTAATATAAAATAATTTTGTGTTCTGTCCTGTCCAAATTGTCAATTTTTTCACAATTGTAAAAAATTCTTTGAGGGACGAGCACCATATTTTTAGGCCTGGCGGGTCGCTTTTGGCCCGCTGGCCACGGTTTGGGAACCACTGCCCTAGGCAGAGCAGTCATGGGCCTCTAAACTATCTTATGGCTTAATAAGAAACTAATGTTTTTACAAACATCCACAATATTACATTCAATAAATCAAATAATCTAATAAATAAATAAACAAACAAGTCAATAAAATAAATCAAGTAAATGTAAAATCTGGAAGAAATCAAGCAAATATGGTAGAATATCTCCAAGATGTGAAACTGTCAAGTACCTTCCTTTGTAAGAATAGACGGGTTTAATGAGAAAAATGCCCGATTCCAGTTCAATGTTTGACAAGATTTCTACAAGTTCCTTGGCTAGGCAAGCTCTTTCCTGGGCTAGAGCCTGAGACTTTGCATCACATTTTTCCAGTCGCTAGATAATCAGATAAAAAGTGATTCAATTACATCATTTAGTACATTTGTGACGTACTTAATAAAGAGTTAGAAATTAAATAACAGGATGGAAAGAAGTGATATATCTACATGTACATAACTCCACTCAGTTCACTCATTAAAGCATTCCCCGCTCCATCGCAGTTGAGGTCAAGGACTTGATGCAGCTCCTGATGAGACGGAGCTGCCGGAAGCAACAGCGTATAGTATACGGTCCACACGACATGGCGCCTCATGGACAGATCTGACTCTGAGATCATGCACAGAGGTCGAAGGCCGTTTCAGGGCCACGCAGACACTCAGCGTGCCGGTGTCAAGATGAAGACACCGTCTGCTGGTCGCGCACCACAGGAAGTCTGTCTTCTCAGGGGTTGAGCCACAGTCTATTTGTCTGCATCCATTTGGTGATCCGCTCAATGCCAAGCTCCATCCTTCGCCGCTGCTGCTCAACATTTGATGGATGTCCCCACGTGTAGAGCTGGGTGTCATCGGTGTAGAAATGGGATGCTAGGTCGAGATTAGCAGCAAGCTCACTTGCGTCGGTAGTGTAGAGCAGAAACATTAGCGGGCCAAGAACAGAGCCCTGAGGGATGCCACAGATGATGATTGGAAGGACCCCGTCGAAGAGCACCGTCAATTGCAGAGATAGGAGCAAAGCCAGTCAAGTGTGGTTGAGTGGATGCCATACGTCTTTGACAAGCGCCTGACCAGAACACCATGGTCCACTGAATCAAAGGCGGCTGAGAGATCGAGCAGATCAAGCAAAGCGTGGTTGACCACATCGATTGCTTCTGTAAGGTCAGCACATGTGTTGCAGAGCAATTTAATCTTATCATTATCACTACTCTCACCGATTCCCAACATCATCCATACTGCTGCCACCACCCACACCAACAAAACCAACATCATCATCATCATCATCATCATCATCATCATCATCATCATCATCATCATCATCATCATCATCATCATCATCATCATCATCATCATCATCATCATCATCATCATCATCATCATCATCATCATCATCATCATCATCATCATCATCATCATCATCATCATCATCATCACCATCAGTGACAGCATTTCTATCAACATTGTCATCATCTTTGGTACTCTATTGTAATTACCCTGATGCTATTGTGATTGCCACAATAATTATCGTCTATAATGCGATTCCAACCCTAAACACCATCATTATTGTTTTTTACCCTTTTCTGGAACATCTCCATTTTTGTCAACAGTCCAACTAAGTCTGAGTCGATTCCATCTCCTGAATGTAGACTCTCTAAAAAGCAATCCATCATCAGTCAATGATTTCGCAAATACACAAGCACAGCAACTACTGGACTGCAAAGTAAATAAAAAGTACATTCAGTAAAGAATGAAAGCATCCTAGTAGATAGCAGAAAACCATAGGCTGGAAAAATCCTAAGTGATTGCAAGTTCTTACAAGCTCTGTTTGTAATGGTTGCAAGCCTATCAATGGATAACCAATACATAACGTTCAGCAGAGTGGATTTTAAAATATGTGGCACTAAACAATTCACATTTATTGTCATATACAAACGATCAAACTATTTGTCTAAACAACAGAATTGATCAAACTGAAGCTACTTTAAGATATGTGGAACACTTTACAGAACTGCACACCTTATCTTGGTTCAACTGATAGTACTGCATTCTATTTGAAAAGTTGAACTACCGGGTAGTGAAATGAGCTTCCAAACAACTTGTATTAATGGGTGTTAAATATTGACCTAAGAAGGTAATGCCAAATATTTCGTGCCAAAGATTTCTCGCATACACCAACTACAAACTAGAACTTGAAACTGCCTCAGCCTGTTATATCAAGACAATAACAGTTAATTGTATAATTGATGCTGAAAGGGTTAATGTGTTGTATTAAAATAATAATGAATTCAAACAAGCTGTGGTAAGCCTTGGTATAGGAGTGTCTGTTTGAAGTAAATGTTTCTATGCAATTTCAGTTTAAGTTCACACTATGGCTACCATAGTTATTTTAGTTCCAGAGAATCGAATAGGAATAATGGTTATTTTAGATTTAGTTCCACAGAATGAAATCTGAATAAAAATAATTCTGGAATGAGAATAGAAATAATAATTTCAATATTTTACTCGGATGAGAACAGAATAACACAAAAATTGCTTTATGTTTTTTCTGGAAACTTTTACTGTGTCTTCCTAGATGCCATTTTATTAACAGCCTCATTCACATTGTCTGTACTATAATAATCGCAGAAATGGGTCAAGACACTGTTTTATGTGACAGTCTGATAGGAATTAATTGTTCATATAAGACATTTCTGAGAGAACTGGAATTAGAAGTGGAACTACAAATAGAAATTGTCTAGAACATGGGAAACAATTATTTCTAAATAGGAAGTGGAACTAGAATAAGAACAAAATTTATTTATAAAGAGGAATGAAAACAAACCAAAAAATTACAACAGTGGAATAGAGAAGGAGCAGGAATAAAAGATAAAAGTTGTTGATGGAACTAAAGTATTGTTGCAAGTAACACATAAAATCATAAATATAATTTTATTTAAAGTCATTTTTGGTGACCATTTATGTGGAATAAACTTAACGAATATTAATTCGGGTGAGCAGTACAATCATATTTATACACATAAATGCATGTGCAATGGTGCATCATTTGCTGCTCGGAATACAGTAGACTAATGGTAAATATGAAATTCCGTTAAGATGACAGGTTTACTCTCGTTTCCTTTGTCTTTTGTTCCACTGATTTAATCAGATGTATTTCATATATTACAGCGCATTCATTTCTTCTAATAAATAAGTCGTTCGAGTTGATAGTACACATTTTGCCAGCATTACAAAATGCCCCAAAAACTTCTTTTCCACAATTACCCTATGCATCGAAATATATCAAATCATCCCAGGAAAGTGCAGGTAGCTGGAAAAAGGAGTCTCAAATTATAATTCAGAGAAAAGAATCTCGCATTTTTGCTTTGCCATGATGGTGTTTTGATGAAATTGCTAAACCGTTTAGCCAAGATCTTTTTTCTAAAGATGCAAGAAATGCTGCAGAGCAAGTGAGCTTTCAGCGATTAGTTACCTTGAATCTCCAAAAGGTTCTTGTGCTGTGCATATGTATGCACAAGATGCTGTAACCTTTGACCTGGCAAATCCACATAGCGCTTCATTCTATGAAGGACAGCCTACAAAACAGAGACCTGGACTAGAATTATATAAATAGCACAGGTACATTTTTTAATATACCTGTTCAAGTTTAAGTAATTAGCACAGTGATCTAGTATTGTTTAATATTGAAATCAATAGCATTCAATAATAACTCTTTCTGTATATTTTGACTGAATTTTTTATGGTAACTTCACAACTATAAAAGAAATTCAAACTTCAGCATATGACATGAAGTTGACACACATCAATTAATCAATTGTAATTTATATAGCGCCCCTTCAGGTACCTACTCAGAGAAGTGACATGATCACCTTTGTTTCTTGGTCAAGGTTCTAGAATGACTGGTCATAGGATGATTGATCATAGGACAATCAGCCATAGGACAATCAGCCATATGGACGATTGGTCATAGGGTTTATTGGTCATACGCGGCAAATAAACGACATGAACCCTATTTCCATGACAAATAAACATGGGCGGAGACCTAGGGGGGGTCCAGGGGGGACGGTCCCCCCAATGAAAGTGTTGGGGGGACGGCCCATGCATTTGTGCCCCCCAATATTTGAGCGTCAAGACTTTTTGGCGGCGAAAATAGAAAATTTGGTCGAGATTTGGCCGGACGACTAAAAAAAAGGTCATCAACTTTTTGGTGGCGAAAATAGAAAATTTCGACGGGATTTGGGCCGGATGACTAAAAAAAGAGGTCATCAACTTTTTTGGCGGCGAAAATAACATTTTTTTCCGAGATTTTGCCGGTCGTCAGATATCCTTTCGAATATTTTGCGTCTTTCCGTCCCCCCCAATTCTCGGCCCAGGTCTCCGCCTATGCAAATAAAGCTTTGGCAAAATAAGGCAATCTTCTTTAGATAATAATTGCTTGCAGGTATCAAGAAGGAAATTTGGCGCCTTTGGACAAAAATACAATTAGTACCAATCAAGGATTATTACCGTAATTGCAGTAGACAGTTGTCCATACTTGTTTAAATGTCCAAATGAGGTCAGCCTTCTTCTATTAAAGTAGCGCTACTAAATAGGTGCCCCTGTTATTAAATTACAGTTGTAGTTCATTGTAGCGCTAGAGATGTTATCATCTTAACATACCTTGCACCGATCAACACTGAGTCTCTGCTCTACAATTGCCTTTCGCATGATTTTCACGTTTCTCTCTGAGTCAAGTCGTGTGAAAATAATTGGATCACCATGTTCTGATGGGGATGGTGGAGGTTGCTAAAATGTAACGTAAGACCCCAGTGTAAGACCCGGCAGAGAAAACGCCAAGTAATTCAATCAGTGCAAATCAAGGCAACAAACATGACAGCTGCAGTGACTGAATAGGTTGATAATGAAAGAAAACTAAAGTAACACAATGTAAGTTAAGAATTGGAAAAATTAGGTATGGTATGGTAAGATAAGGTAATGGTATCTCTGTAACAGTTCTTAGCAGTGGTGTAGTGGGGCGGGGACGCGGGGGGACGCCGTCCCCCCACTTTTTTGAAAATTCTTGCAAGATTGCACTTTTTGCTACAGTTTCTACTTCAATTTCCATGGCGTCCCCCCACTTCAATTTCCAGGCGTCCCCCCACTTCATTTGTTAGGACTACACCACTGGTTCTTAGTCAACAATGGCTCAATTACAGATTCTATAAAACAATCAAAACAAGAACAATCCAGCAGACAATACCATGCACCAAGAAATCATCCATCTCACATAAAGCGCTGAAAATGTAAATCTGGACACAGAACTTGTTCACTCAGTCACTGTGCTTATGATTATTCAGCAAATTATTTCCAGATGACATAATCACTAATTTTTAAGATGATGAAGGAGGAGATAGATAACCAGATGATGCTGAGTAATTCCATTGGCTTTCATTCGAAGAGTCGATAGTTCTCTCTTCAAGTTACCGATTGTGTCTTGCATTTCAGACACAAGAGTTGAGTTATGACTGCAAAGCAAACATAACCTAATTCGTCCAATGTATTATAAAACCTACTGACATAGGCCTACATTAAAAATTACATAGCTGTGCAACTCTTCTTGCTCTGCTCTTCTCCCTCTTTCTCTTTTTTTCTTCTTCTTTACAGCACATGTAAAGAATTTGCTCGTATTACCAAATACTCAACCGAGTATATATATATACATAGGGTGTCTTGACTGGGTCCTTCATTCTGTTGTTCAGCTCATTAGTCATAATTCCAAAATGTACCGATCTTAGTCTACATGCGTGAATTTTGAACGGCCTTGCAATGCATCTGATGTAGAATAGCAGCGCTTGTCTGGCAGTGTCTCGCTCATAGTGCTCTATCCAACTTATCTGATTTCTGTAGCCTGGTCTCTGACTTGGCGCCCCCGCCCCCTCCATCAAACTTTGACCTCTATGGCTAAAGTGAGCTCCCGGTTCCGGCGGGCCTGCTCCTCGGTCAGACAGCGTTGAGCCATCTCACCTCCCCTTCGAATGGGCTCCCGTTTATTATTATTAAATCAAAAAGTTTAACGACATCTTAGGACTACAATAGCCATTGATGTCTTTACATTATTATTGCGCTTCAGGTATTTTTCTCGACGATTGATTTATGTCTGGAAAGTTGTTGGATGTGATGATGTCAAACTGATTGTCACTATCCTGCCATCCATTTTTTTATTTTATTCGATAACAATCAGTTGGATTAGGTGCAAATGTGACAATTCCTCAGTTTATTTCTAGCTATCAGAAGTAGTTTTTCTTCCGCAGTTTATTTAGTTCATGCAAGCAATCATTATTTTAAGTACACAGAGTTTTTAATAACATTTACTTTACAATATTACTATACTTGCAACGCTACTATAATTGCCAAAAAACTTTTCATTAGCTCTCTTGTGGCCTCAAGAGCTCTTCTGTATTCATATTTGCCTTAAAGCTTATTTTCTGTACATAAATACACAGTTTTCCATGATATTTCTCTCAAGTTTTACAAAAATGCATAACAACAAAATCAGCAACAAAAAAAATATATAAGAGTATAGCACTCACTACTCGAAAAAAATTTGCTTGCTTTCTGTCAGTTGCTAAAGACCTTTCTCTCAAGCTGTGGCTGGGAGCGCCTCTGAGTAGCCTTTTTGAAGTGGTGCAATATAAATTTTTGCATTGAGACCAATTAGCAGAAATGAGAAATTTGACAATTTACTGAACTGGAACTGATCTCTGTGAAGTTTTTTCTCCTGTTCCAGAACCTTCGTACTAATTCACAACATAAAACAGAAACACTCTACATGACATTATAAGATAAAGCAGTTAATAACTTGACAACATACCTAGATGCCTCGTATCGTAACTTTGTGCATAAACCATGTGGTTAAGTTTTACAAACTCCAAACCCTATCCGCGTGGTATATTCATGGACATAAGTTATAACAATAAACAGAAACATAGAAAAGCATATTACAAATCAAAACATCATCATTTCCAGCAATAGGCAGGGAATAGAGTCTGGTACACAATTCCATACAATCTAAGAGAAATTCATTTAAGCAAGGAACAAAATTGCCTGTAGATGAAACATTTCTAGGCCATTGCAACCAAAGATTTTAACAGGGAGGAAGATGGGCACCAATGACAAAACTGGAAAAGAGGTCACGTGATGCATTATGGTCTATTCAGAAGAAAACGTCGAAATGGTGCGATTCAGCTCAAAATTGTTCATTGAGCGTCCGGTTTGACATGACGTGAATCGCCCCGTGACGCATCATAAAGACGATCACTGATTGGCTGACAGGTTATGGCTTGTATATTAGTCCCAGATATTAATTTTCTTTTCCTCTGCATAGACCAGCAAGCATCATGCGAACTCTTTCGCGCTGCTCCCAGCCAATATCCTCTAGCTGCACCATCTTCTTCCCTGTTGAAATCTTTGATTGAAACATGCACAAAATGAGGCAAATAATAATAATCGCTCCAATCCACAACAACTGACTCCACCACTGGTTGCACTCCGCCAGTGCCAGTCCCAAGCCTGGATAAAGGAGGAGGGCATCGCTGATGATCTTTGTTAGCACACAATGACGTTAAACTGAAACTACCCACCTACCACAATAACTCAAGTCACATCATAAAATACAATCATAAATAAATTAGACCTACACGCTTCAATATAAATTATCAGGTCCTGACAAGCTGTTGGGTCCACTTATGTTTCTCATAACTGATCACAAACATGCAACGAACTTAAAACGCCTCATAAGGATACTAGATGCCAGTGAGAAACCATGTGTTCTTACACAGTACGGTGATCAAGCGTCATGTGACCAAAGTTAACTGCTTTTAGCAAATCTTTATTGCATGGATGTAATGCTGCATTTTTCACTGCTCTCTATACTTTGACTATCTTAAAAGAAATCGAATAGCATCAACTTACTACACATGGGCAAAAAAACAGAGCATTTAGACTCACACTCTCATGTATTCTGCTCGTAACTCCGTTTCTTCTGCGTTTTCAGCAGGGGAAAGAACCATTTCCATTTCAAGATATTCATCTGCTTCAAGGCTGTTACGGTGGATGGAATGCTGGTTGGTCTTCTGATCAATTACATTGGATGAGGTATTTTGCTGAAATTATTAATACAGTCAGCTCAACTCATCTGATGCCTAAACAGCCATGGTAAAGGTCAAAGGTGAAGTCAATCAATGACCTCCTATTTAAGTGTCGCTCTAAACTGGAAACAACAACAACAACACAGAAGGTACTGCGACTGGCCAAAAACAGACCATCATAACTGGTCCAGGTAGCTACATTGCTTCGATCATAGGCTGGGTCACAAGTGTCTTTGTGTAAGAGAGAGGCAATAGTTTATTTTAGAGGTTTGAACTTTGGACTAGCACAGCCCAAGCATGGTGCAACAACAGCCCAAACATGGTGCAACAACAGCCCATACATGGTGCAACAACAGCCCAAACATGGTGCAACAACAGCCCATACATGGTGCAACAACAGCCCATACATGGTGCAACAACAGCCCAAACATGGTGCAACAACAGCCCATACATGGTGCAACAACAGCCCAAACATGGTGCAACAACAGCCCAAACATGGTGCAACAACAGCCCATACATGGTGCAACAACAGCCCAAACATGGTGCAACAACAGCCCATGCATGGTGCAACAACAGCCCATGCATGGTGCAACAACAGCCCATGCATGGTGCAACAACAGCCCATACATGGTGCAACAACAGCCCATGCATGGTGCAACAACAGCCCATACATGGTGCAACAACAGCCCATACATGGTGCAACAACAGCCCATACATGGTGCAACAACAGCCCATACATGGTGCAACAACAGCCCATGCATGGTGCAACAACAGCCCATACATGGTGCAACAACAGCCCATACATGGTGCAACAACAGTCCATGCATGGTGCAACACCCATTCAAAGGGGCAATCAGTGGTGAAGGATCTCACTCGATTAACTCTCATTGAGAAATGAGCAGGGTCAGAACCATAAGGTCGCTGTATAAAATTGCGTATATTTACGTTTAACTGAAAGGCAAGATCTATATCTTGCCTTTCAGTTAAGCACACATACAATACAGGGAAATGCAGTTATAGGGACAGAGGATTCTGTAGCTAATTATGATAATTTATAGACAACGCAGAACAACTGCTTTACATAATATGGAGGTAGACTGCAAACGGTTCTAGGGCAATTACCCCCTGGACAATTACCCCCCCGGACAATTACCCCCCCCGACAATTACCCCCTGGACAATTACCCCCCAGGACAATTACCCCCCGGACGACTACCCCCCGTGCCAATTACCCCCCGGACAACTACCCCCCGTGCCAATTACCCCCGGACAATTACCCCCGTACCAATTACCCCTTGGACAACTACCCCCCGTGGCACAGTGTGAGCTTGTTCCCCATCGCGTATCTTCGTATCGGGAACGAACATTCTCATGGTCATGGTCTTACGTATTTGTCAGACCTTCAGCGCTGCCAAAGCCTATCCTAAAGTGACTTTGCTGTGTAGACATCTTTCGTCATTATCTCACTCTACAATACTTATTGTTCACAATTATACACACTCCTTGCTATACTACCATTATTGCTCCGCTATCTGCGTACATCCCTCCTTCTAGCACTCCATGCTTCTGTTCCTCTCTCTGTCTTTCTCTATGTATCTGTTTATCTCGCTCTCAGGCATACGCTACCTGTACGTTCTTGCATAATATTTAGCTGACCATTCAATGCAATACACACAATCTACTTAATTTACCCATATCTAGTCATGGTGGAATTTTATAAATCCGAGAGAGGGAAAGATAAACTTAGTTTCGAAGGTTTTATTTATGTGAAACAGAAGAATTTAGCAAATAGTGTTGTTTCGTTTAGTGCGACAATAGATGAACATGACATAGACTTCTTTATTGGCGCGGGGGTAATTGTCCGGGGGGTAATTGGTACGGGGGGTAATTGTCCGGGGGGTAATTGGCACGGGGGGGTAGTGTCCGGGGGGTAATTGGCACGGGGGGTAGTTGTCCGGGGGGTAGTTGTCTGGGGGGTAATTGTCCCCGGGGGTAATTGTCCGGGGGTAATTGTCCGGGGGGTAATTGTCCAGGGGGTAATTGTCCTGTCACCACTGCAAACTGGTGGACTCTGTTCTTCAATAACTGTCCTACAGCAGCTTCTAAAAGCAGCTCATCAACTCTTCACCTACAACAATTTCTGCACATGACTTTCACAGAGACTGATGATATTGTGACTATTCCACAGATCATAATATCCTGATGCCTCATCTTCTCCTTACCCCTCTTCATCTTTCATGTCACTCCAATTCCAAACTCCTGTCTGAACTTTGGATCTCAACACAGAATGAGAATCAACCTGACCTTCTATGATTTCCATGTCACTGAGCAATAGTGCATAAGCTGGCTACTTTTGTGGGCACTGAAGAAATCTTGAGTTATAAAATATTATCAAAGATTGGCACCAATGAAGAACATGATGCTTGTAATCACACACACTGAAAAATTGAGATTTCATTAACATAATTAATTATAGTAAACAACTGCACTTCAAACAAACTATTTTTACACCTCCTCAAAAAGTGGAAACCACACTTAAGTCAGTTTTATTCAATTAGCATAAGAGACTCAACACTTCAGTACCTGGAGCAAAAATTACTAAAATTTCATTTAAGCTTGGTGTCATCTTTCATTGTTAAGACATGAAACCTATACAATTGTGGCAGTCTCTCATTTCTTAATTTAATTTTCAACCATTACATCTATGAAGCAATCTAATCCTCTTGTTTGACTACTCCTCACTCATGCAGCATGATGGTCATCACTCCTGAGCTGCTTTCTTGTACGTCTACCAAATGAGACATAATAATTATGCTTCACATAAATACTAGAAGACTTAAAATCAACAGAAAAAGAACTCACTTTGATAGAATTCGCCAAATTGACAACACATTTCATTATTTCACTGAGAACTATAAAAAAAACACCAAATTATTTTCACAATACATTAAAAACTTCACCTATTTTAATTAATTCAAAAATGACAATAATTACACATTTTAAAGAGCTCTTAATGAAAATTTTGTAGAATATGCTTCAGAAACAATTAAGTGTGAAAGAAACCTGCCAGATACATGTACAAGCAATTTCAAATCCATAGTAACTCTTGAATCTTCCCAAGACCACATGAAAGTTACTAAGGAAATCTTCAAGATTAAATAGTAGCTAACCGCTCCTTACGATCCTCTCGGAATGGTCCACAATGCAAACTGTCATGGATTCACGTGCATTCCATGGTCCATCCCCCAACCAATGAAACTGACGATAGCTATCAATAGTTTACTGATGCTTTAATCTTTCCCTTCAAATTAAAAAAATGCCTCAAATACCACGATTTCTTGCAGGCTTTAAAAATGTTTCTCAACTGGTGACTGACTGCAACTCAGATATGTTTTCCTGTGTGGCATCATGAGCATTAAAATTTTCATAAAAGTAATAATAATAATAGGGATCCTGTATACCTCGGGGCAAAAAAATTAAATAAAAAATAATAATAATAAAATAATTTTTTTAAAATAAATAAATAATAATAATGATAATAATAATAATGATAAAGGTAATAATCTTGACCTTGCTGACACTACCTGCCTGACTTTTGGCTTCTGTTGCAGGTATTCAGTGTCTCGAATTGTCTATGCTCAGCATGCAACAGGTACCCGAAGACTTACAGTTTGAGACTCTGCAGGCTCGCTTGCCTTTGCAGATTGTGCTGTTTCATGTCTAGATGATGCCTTCGCTCACAAACAATCACACTGGAACAAGCAGGCCTCAAGCAGGTCACAGTTACAGTCACTGTGGAGTGTGGATCCCTCTTAATCGTAATCTCGAGACTTACTTGTTTCAGAGCTTGTCAGTCATAATTCAGCGTTTCAATGCTGTTTCTTTCCACAGCACTTTTGCTCTTCCGGATCATGACATGGATGGCCACTCCAGAGTTAAAATTGCTTATATGACACCTGAGGGAATAGAGATACCTTGGTTAAAAAACTAATAAAAATGTTTCTTCACCCTGGCACCAAACAGTCCAACAACTCAGCTTTCTACTTGACTTTAGAGGCACAGCTAATAAAAACTGTATACTGTCTTTCTACACAGAAATATTCTTTTATGGGTTGTGCAACTGCAGCAGCTGAGGTAGAACTTTTCTAAAAATTTAGGCCAATTATTTCAAACAATTTCCTAATTGACTTTATTGCATATCACAATAACTGAGGTTTATTTCTCAGTAGCTGAAAAGTCATTATAAACTTGTAAATCACAGCCAACCAATTCAAATTGAAACAAATGGTTGTTGCATACTGAGATTCAAAAACCTGTATGAGAACTAAAGGATAACGTACTTTTGTTGATGCTCTGTGATAGCAGAGCAATCTGAGACTTTAGGGGCCCAGCTCTGTTGAAAATGACCCGATCAACAGATGAAGTATCTGAGACAGAAGCAAGAAATATACACATGCATCATATAATCATTTTCCTCATTGTTTACACTGTAACACTAACATCAGTCTAAAACAAGCACATTCCAACATCAAGGTTTAACCTAGAGTGATCTTTCCAGAATGTATTGTAAAATTGATGGTGATAACTGATTTAATGACAGTCAAGAGCATTCCCCCCCCAAAGTCCGACCTGCACCTCAGAGCGGTGGGAGGGTGAACAGCCAAGTAGGGGAATGCTTGGTGAGGCTATGCCATCAGGGGAGAAGGCCTCGGCCGAAGGACCTCCTAGGGCGTCACGCGAGGTGGACAGGCTCACCAAGAACCCTGAAACAGCTGGCCAACGCAGGAGGCAGGTGCTGGAAGGACACCTAAGGGCGGAAGAGGTCCAATAGGACCCAACGGCCTCCTTACCCTACCAGGAGAGGAATGGTCACCGCCTGGCAAAAGGACCAAGAAACTTTTATATGATGACCGTCATGTAAAGGACTCATCGTCGGCGCGACTGGACGGAGGAGAACAAGGATGATAACTACACCCAGGGTGAAGACGTCATGTAAGGGCCTCAACATCGGCGCGACCGGACGGAGGAGAGAAAAGAAAAGAAGAGCATTCCACACTCCACAGTGCTTTTATGATGTCATAAATTTTGGCCATGGAGGTGAAAGATACATTGTAAGGTGCAGAGGAGACTGAGGCAAAGTAGGACAGGTGTGAGGAGGTGAGGAGAGATAGAAGGCAAGGTAAGAAATAGAAGAAGAGTAAGGCATGTTACAGAGATTTGGACAGTGTTGGATGTGTGAATAGACTTGAGTAGAGCAAATATAGAAAGGACTTTGGAAATTGACAATATTAAGGTTGATGTCTGTGTTGCCATGATCTCAGCCATCAACAACAATAACATGCAAATCAAAGCAAGAAACATTTGCAGCCACTCACTTATTGGCAAATAATTTGCCAGATTCTGTTGAAAATTGAAGACATCATCATATATCTTCAGATAATCTTCAAGGACAGTGACTGCAGGAGAAGAAATCTGCCCCCTATCAAAATCAACATAACATAATTCAACTATATCTTTCAAATATTATCAAATTATCTTCATAGCGACCACAACCCAGCTCTGTTCATTGATAATGACCAACAGCGGAAAAGCCTATACAAAATATTATTAAATCACTTCCCAGTAGTCTTATTACTTGTGCTTCTGAGAAGAGTTAATCTCCATATACGTGGTAAGAGCGTTTCTGTTTTCTCTTGTGACATACCGGTACATAATAAAAATAATAGGGCTGTTGTTCGATTAAAAAATTTAATTGAAATTAATCGCGCGATTAATTTTTTTAATCGCAATTAACTGCAAATTAATCGCAACACATTTCCTTCAAATATATTAATCTTACTATTTTCTAAGCACCCCTGAAGCAAAAAATTTTAATGACTGAATGCATTCTTTCCATTGCAAACATATTCAATAACCTTTGGCTTAGGCCTATTGAATTCTGCATTTAGTTTATTGAACAGTTCTGTGTGACAGACAGAATTGAAACACTGTTCAAATCAATCAACTGCTCAAAATCCGTTAATTTTTTCATTTGAGCCACCTTTAATTAAAATGATATAGGCCTAAATGCGAAAATTAGACAACCGTTTTCTGACTATCAAAATTAATTATTTATTCAGCCAATTGTATAGGCAGACCAGTTTATTTACATTGGTCGGTTAAAAAGATGTTCTTATTAGTAGGTCTACTATATATCGAACCTCATTATTTAGTCACGATTTTTCACAAGAGGATGCGGTTCTTGCCAAACCTCGTCTCAGTTGTCTTTCTGTAAAAATTTATCATTAAATTTTAACACCTGGATCCATTGGTCTTGCCATCTCATGTAGTTCAACCAACGTAGTCTGACGTCTGATGGGGTGAGGAAAGAGGAAACAACCTTAGTGGACGATGTGATGCGGCCGATGTCGACGGCTCATCGTTAGCGTTTAACGCATGTTTTGGTTCGCATGCAGGCGATAATTGAGCAAAGAATTGCTACGAAAATACTCAAATTCATTTTTGCAATATTTGCCAAAGGAATGCATCACTAGCTTTAAGTATGAGTCTTCCGTTTAAAACGAGTTTTTCTGTCTCTGATTCCATTTTAATCAGATCTAATTAACGCATACGATTAATGCGTCAAAAATTGTCATCGCAAACATTTTTTACGCGTTAATTGCATGCGTTAACACAATTAAATCAACAGCCCTAAAAATAATATTATTATTATTATTTATTAGTATTGTTTCTACTTTGTTTTTACTTTTTAAGTGCCACTACCTAGTGGCATAGCATCAATCAATGGTGCAGAACAATGTACTTGAAGGACTAGCTGAAGGTCACCCACGCAGCACCATCTCACAGGAGAGACTGGAATGTGCAAATCAGCGATCAAACCATTCAACTACAGGGTACTACTCTGTGTTGCACAAATCAGCTACCGTGCTACACATCATTTGGTGTAACAGAATTCAACAAAGTATCTAGAAAGGATTGAACACAAAGGATACTTAAAGGGGTTTCAACTTTGTTTCTAGGACTTTAGCTGAGAAAGTAGTCCCAATCTTATGTGACCGAAAAGGTAACGTAAATCATGAAAATAATTCTGCATGCGTATCCTGTGTCATAAGACGAAAAACTGTTAAATTATCGCTAGTTACGCTTCATTCTATCATGCAAGGGTTAAGAAATGGTCTGAGCTCTCGAGCAGTACTTACAACGGCTGTAGAATATCAATCGACAAATCATTAATGAACTCTGCAGGAGAAGTTCCTTGGCTACGCATCATTTTTTGCAGACCTTTCCCAATAAAATGAACAAAACATGTAATTGATTTATAGCGATGTACAATTGTACATAATCTAAGACTTTCTTAAATCATAAACAGATATGGAAATGAAACTTGTAGGTCATCAAAGCTTGAAAATGCCCCATTGTTTCAATTTAGGAATATTTGTCAATATAAAATCGGACGGCAAAGCAAATGCAATCTCACAACTATTGATGAGAAACTGAATGAAGTACATCATTTAATCATTAGGCATCCTTCCTGCTCAGCACGATCAACAGATGGTTGCTACAGGTTTTTATTCTCAAGGGTTCCTAAATGCACTTGTTATATTCAAAGTTCATAACTATGGGAACTCAACTTATGAAGAACTTTCAGCGTAAATCCTTTGGAAAACTGCCATCATCATGTGCTGTACAAATGGATTTGATAAGATCTCAATTACGGTACCTTCTTTGTCACCCTCAAGCATCTGGCCGTCATTATCAACATCCAGTTCATCATGTGGAGAAGCCATGGAAGAGTCGGAACAGACAACGAATAAATTGGTCTTCGTCAATCTGTCTTCCATTCGCTGACGAACTGCGAGAAGAGTCTCACGACAATCATCCATATCCACTTTGCCACCTCCTCCTCTCCAGCTGAGTGGATTCAGTGGACTTGTGCTCTCATCCACCATTTCTGACAAAATGTTCGCTGGTGGCTTCACGCCATAAAATACCTGTTCATCCTATAGGACAAATGATAAGTCAATTTAAAATGCAGTAAAGTTCCAGTGTGCAATGACAGTGTGTAATGACAATAGATAGAGCATGCTGCAGTGAGAAACAACTGATGCCATTAAGCCATCATAACTGACATGATTTCCAATGTATGAAATATGGAAAAAGAACAAAATATGAAGAATGCTAAGAGGCAGCTTAGAGTATGCCGCCCTGATAAGAATGAACTATGCATCTACAAAGATCCAGTTCTGAAAAAACTGCAAAAGACTAAATTACTTGCTGCCAAGTATCGGTAGATCATATAATTATTCTTATCGTATTGTTTTGTTTTTAACGAATATCTGTTACAAACAGCTGCCATGCTTAACGAAAAATAAAATAAAACAAAATATTTTTCTCCATAAATTTCGACTAAGGTTGGTGTTGTTTAGAGTTGAAACGGCGAGAGAGGCAAAGGGAAGAGAAGAAATTGGAATAAGATTTATGAAAAAGTGGAATTTTCAGTTTTGAGTGAAAGCCCTCTGGAAAGAAGCAAGAGGTGGGGCCTTGGATCAAACGTTTGTCATAATAGCATCAGCAGTTTGTTTCATAGAGGTGTAACAACAGCTGTGGCTATGGATTGATTTGTAAATTCAGTGAAGAGATGAAAGCAAAATCAATTCTTCCATATTAAAGCAACAAGTTACAATAAGAAAATGCAACCTCAGATGGTTGTTGTTCATCTGCAATGCTTAGTTCTGTCACCAACGGAGGAGAAGGAGGAGGAGGAGGAGGAGGAGGAGGGTCTTTTGCTGCTTCAGAGGAGAATATCTTTGTAGACTCTCTTGACATTTGCGCCTACATCAACAATGGCAAAAATTTCAACACGGCATAAAACACAACGCTTGGACTTTTATGGTATATGACAAACAAATCTGCAATCCTCTGCATCATCATCATCAAAATCATTATCACACTGCATGCCTGATTTTGGTGATAAATCAGATCTCTGTTAAAATAGTGATAATAATGCATTTGCAAGATTTACAAGATTTTCTGACAGCCTGTACAGTGTACACAGTACAGCAGTCAGTAGCGGTGAGACTGTTCATTTGATCACACTGAAAATGTGTACATTTTATCATAGTTGTTAACAATATTATTATAATCATTGTTAATATTATTATTATCTTATTAGTATAAAAATTTATCATCATGATGATCATCATCATCATTATTATCGTTTATTGATAATAACGATAATAATAATAATGATGATGATGATCATGATGATAAATTTTTATACTAATAAGACAATAATAATATCAATAATGATTATTTTTAAATATTATTATTAAGCCCGGCATGCAAAACAACAGAAGCTCCAACATCTGCAAATTTACCTATTACTTGTTTCTTCTTATGTAAACATTTTACTATATTGACAAAAAATTGGACATCTTTTTTTGAAGTGCATAATTACTTTGGCATCATCTGTCATCTTTTCTAGTCGATCTGGTTCCACAAAGCCAGTCTCTTCCTTGAGATTGATTTCACTATCACCAGCATCGTGAGCTAATTCCAACTGTGACATGTCTTCTATAACAGGCCAAAGGTCATCTCTCCTCATTGGATTCTTAACAACAAAATGAACAGAAAACAGACAACTGTTTAAAGCAACAATTGTGATATTGTGATGTTAGCATGTACCAACTTCTCCCAGCATTCAGCTGAATGACCAGCATTTAACAGCACCTGTAAAGCTGCTAAAGCATTTATTTCCATCAGATCCTCAATAATGGATTATTACCCAAAACCAACTATGAGGTCAATTCTATCTTATTCCAATTCAAATTTCCAGGATTTGGTTATCTTGCAATAACTGAAATAAACTCAATATAGTGCAGCATAAGGCAGCTGACTTAACAGAAAATACAATAATTTCAATTACAGTTTATCTAATTGATCTTAAATGAAGTTTTTAAACGTAGGCACACCGTTTGTTGAACTGAATTACTGGGAATTTGAGAGATCCAGTGGCGTAGCTACCATGTGTGCAGTGTGTGCAAAGCACGCAGCCCATGACCTCCAGGGGTCCACAGGGATTGTCGAATTATTAATTTTAAACCTAATTAGTAATTCACATTATTTTGTGACAGATTTAGCTTTTGTGAATACACTTACAGTTCTTCGTTATTTTACAGGGGCCTATCAACCCCATGCTGTTGGCAGGCAAAACTATACTGAACTCCTTTTAACCCATGTTTTCGTCTCGAGTCATGCCGGTCAAATTGCAAGATGACGTTAGTGCATGTGAACGATAATAAAGAATAGGTTTAATCGAGTTTTAAGCTAAGAACATGAAAGGAATCATACCGGCGTAAGATTTTCATTTCGCTGATTCGATTTCCTGCGCAAAGGGCAAGGGTGTGCCTATATATGCTAGGATAGGTGTGATAATTATATGTCCCTCTATCTGTCACGTTCGTGTATTGTAATTAAACGGAGTGCAGCAGAAACCTCATAGGCTACTTGTATTCGGGTCATTTGCTGGATATAGTAATGGTAACCAGGATTATAATTTCCGGGGGTGTGAGGTCGTTCAACCCTCGGTAGTTTTTCTTGGAGTCACGTATAGTTAAGTCCTCTTTTCACCTTTTCACAACCCAACTCCATGTGGATCATAGTCTATCCCTCAGTTATTTTTCTACAATTCTCATACTGCTATCAACTCCTCTCATCAAATTGAGCACTCGTAGATCAGGGTCCCAGGAATCACGTGTTTCCTCCTAATTTTGCACTTGCAGGGAATATTGTTCAACTTATTTGCAGGTAGCCTACCGGTACTCATACCTGAAAAAGTGTCGTTTTTGGTTTAGATGATTGACATTTTTGCGAAACAAAATATTGGAAGAAAACTCTATGATGCCATGACATTATTTTAAGCAGACTAATTGGTTGGCTTAGTCAACTAATAATAAAAGAATAAGTCTGCAACGTGATAGAGAGAAATCACTGCAGTTATAACACTTTAATTGATCCATCTCATTCCTGCAGAATTCATGTTTATGCTGTGAGTGAGTTGTATTGCATGTGTTAAGGCCTAACAGCAAAGCTATTGCTTGGTTTTGGTGATTTTGATTGCAAGCAGTCAAAGATGGCCTACCAGCATTACAAGGCCAAACAGGGGACCATGGCACACGGGCCCATGAAAAGCTAGCTACGCCACTGGAGAGGTCTTTTTGCGTTCAGTGCTGGAAATTATAATTATTAATATTATTATTACTACTGCGGTAGTAACCTTGAAGGGGCGCAATATAAATCTCAATAATGAATGAATGAATGAATGAATGAACATTAGCCCGGTTGGTTCAGATGACACAGAATTGTAAATCTTTAATTTTTGCTGAGACTTTCAATAAAAACATATACCGTATGCAATCAATGGTTATTATCGAGAACTATAACCACTGAGATTAGGAAGACTATAGAGGCAGATAGGAAATGTGTTAACACAATCTTTCACCTGATTGTCATGCATGTCGACAATGCCTTCAAGATGATTCAACGTGAGGCTGATGTCCTGATCAGCCTCAGACTGAAGTGCATGCATCTGTTTTAAGCCTTTGACCAAAGTCCTTTCCCTCTAAATTAACACAGAAATATTTACTTAGTCAATTTTATTTTTAAAAATAGTTAAGATTTAAATAAAAAAGAGAAAAATTTCAACCCTATTTTTTACCATATTTTCGGCTCTGTGTGACACATCAATGAGATAAAAATCTGTCTAAAGACAATTAATAATAATATCTGGAATGACTATATCTAACGTTTCTGCATTTAGTTCAAATTTGATTATGTGGAGTAGTCTTGTCAATTCATTTGAGGTTCTTCCTCTGATAGTAACTATCCTGGGCCGGAATAAAACCTGAATAATGGAAACAATCATATTCATACACCAAAACATTTTAAACAAACAAGTAGGGAAGTAAGTAAGTATATCCTTTATTCAATAAACTGATAACCGTAATTTGGCTAAAATGAAAGTTTAAAAAATCATCCCTATCATAATATATCATCCCCGAAATGTTTTCCGTGCTAACGCACCTGCTGCTGCTGGGATCATTCTATCATGTGTGTAATGTTGCATGGTAGAGCCTGTCTGTTTTATGGTAGTGTTTTTAACTCTACCACTGGTTGCATTCTGCCAATGCCAGTCCCAGGCCTAGATAAAGGAGGAGGGCATCACTAAAGATCTTTTGTTATCACAAGTTCAACTGCAACTACTACTTACAGTCATGAGATTATATGCAAACACAAATACATTTAACCTCATAAACAACATCTGATTCGTTTAATGCTTCTATGTAAATGTCTGGAAGACATGGTACCAGCGTAACAGCGATGTCTCAAATGCTACTTGTTAACTACTTACAGCAAAATCTATTATAAAACTGGTTAGCTTCACATTTTGATAGAGACAAAGACATTCTCAATGTATAATAACGATACCTAAGTCAAGCAATATCACTGACTGATTAAGTGGACTAAACCAATTCAGTGCAAGATCAGAATCCCAAACCAGTGCTTTGAGATGACACAGAAGCAAAGATGGTATGCAGGCAAGTCAAGCCCTGTCCATTTCCCTTATCCATAGGCTATATGATGTCATTATGAACAGAAAGCAATGCAGATTCTGTTGAATGAAATGCATGATCATGCAGACTGTAGAGTTGGATTAGAGCACGTCAGATTAAGCCCTGGTCTCAAGCCTTAGCTGATGCTTTTGATCTGCTACAAAATTAGCATTTGAATGCCATGGATTGTTCCTACTACTGCAGAAATCACCCAGTCAGTTTCTACATACCGCTTCCCATTTGTGGCGCTGATCTTGGAATTGCTGCTTCAAAGAATCAATTTTATTGCATGTCTTGCGAATAGTAACATCCAACTGATCTTCCAACTCAAATATTCGATTCAGCGCCTATAATAAAATTCAATAAAAAATTGACTGACATCAGCATGCTAAAAATATGCTAACCAAAATATTAACAAAAGAGTTATAAGATATTTGTGTAAGCGCCAGTAATTGAGGCAGATAATTTCATAAAGCATTTTTTAATAACAGATAAATTAATTTGCACTATTGAATTCTTTTCAAAACTGTTTCTTGACTAAATAAAATTTTAATTTGTTCTTGTTATATTCAGAAGTCTTAATGTTCAGTAAAAAAAGTTCATTGTTTTTCATTACACAACTTAAAATAGCTTCTTCATATTACCCTCTGATTTCAACCAAACATAACATAGATAAATTTTATCCTCAAAAAAATATTTCAGCATGGAACAACTGTGGACTAAACCAACTGTGAAATTTGCCTCTTTGCTAAATTTTACCTATGTTTCTATACTCAATCGTAATCATAATCTCCATATTTCATCTGGTTGGGCACTAGGCAACAGCTGGCCAACCTCGACCTGAGTTACCTGCGCGAGCTTTGCACCCCTTGCCACTTGCATGGTCTGCTGCACACTGCGCTCTACTGTCCTTGGTGACTTGATGGTTCCTTTCACTCGCTCTGCGACAATACAGAGCCGTTCGTTTTCTGTGGTTGGTCCAACAACCTGGAATGGGCTTCCTGTGACTATGCAACACCTCCCAAACGGTTCTCAATTTCACAAACTGTTGAAGACTTTTTTCCTCATGATCTTAGTGGGAGCGCCTCTGAGCACGTATCTTGAAGGAGTGCTATATAAGTCTGATTGATTAAATCACAGAATTTTTAGGTTGCTCTCACCAGCGTCCTGTATTGCTTAAATCTCAGTGGGATCTCCTCAGAAGAATAGCCAGACTGAAAATGAAGCAAGAGCAATTCAATCCAACTAAAGTCAACTAAGCTGCTACCTTATAATAATGCTATCTGCTACAAATGCAAGTGAAAGATGAGTGATTCTTCCATAGATCAGAACATTCAAATAAGCCCAATGCTATCCTCTCAGGGTTGGTCGATCATTTGGATGCAGCACAATCAGAATCACAGCCATCCAAGAGGACGACTTCCTCTTGCTGAATCCATACAAAACACTCTTATAACAAAATATATTTCCTTGCAACAACATTTACTAGAGCAGCCACGAAAGTGAAATGACCTACTGACAAGCATATAGGCCTACAATCAAATATATATGCATTTTTAAAATTATAATTAGAAAGAAAATCATTCTTCTTAATTTCCAAATCTCTCTAGCAAACTAATCATTGGAAAATAGTTATTCATTTCCAAGTACAGTCAATCAAATTATCGATTAAAAGAAAGGAATCAGTCATCACTTGAGATAACACTGACACATGCCCGGGACCAGTAACTCACCCAAGTTTCTTCATCCCTCAAATCTAGTGACTCAATACGCTGCTGTATCTCCTCTTCCGGTAGCGTAGAAAGTGACTTCCGAGCCTCAGACAGTCCAATTCCAGGCACAGATAGGGAAGACCCGGATGACTGCCCTGAAGTGGAATGACTTGGACCAAAGTCTGAGGAATAAACGTATATTCCTTTCCAAAACCAAATACAAGCCATGAGAACTAACACCAAATTGGTAAACCTTTAATTAGCTAAATCTTTCCAATTATACCTTGTTACCTTGTGCTGTCAACTCGTAGAGTTCTAGCGATCGTCTTGACACACATTCTCCATTGTTCTCTGTTCGCAGACAAGTCCCTCAGTTCTTCCAAATTCATGCCAGTTAAGTCGTGTATCTCGTCCATCCATTTCGTCCTTGGTCTGCCGAGTCTTCTCCTTCCCTCACCACAAGCCAGCATCATTTCCTTCTCCAAACCATCAGATCGCATTACATGTCCGAAGAATCTTAGCTTCAATCTTGTCGCGAATTGTTTTAACGACTCTTCGTTTTCCAATCCAATTTCCATTCTTATAGATTCGTTCGTTCTTTTCTCTGTCCAAGATATTCTCAACATCTTCCTCCAAATCCCCATTTCGCATGCGTTAATCTTTTTCTCCATATTCTTTGTCTTTGTCCATGTCTCGCAGCCATATAATATCGTAGGGAAGATTAGTGCTCTCACGAACCTCTTTTTAGTATCTAAACTTACATGTTTGTCCTTCCATATCCTTTCCAGTCCAATCATTGCGGTTTTCCCTATCGCTATCCTTCGTTTTATTTCTGGATCACATTTTCCATCTTTTTCGATCAGCGATCCCAAGAATGTGAAGCTTTTTACCACCTCTATTTTCTCTCCATCTATCTCAAAACTAATCCAATTTGCTGTTGTCATGACTTTTGTCTTGCTTATGTTGAAGTATAAGCCGGCTTTTTCACTTTCCCTCCTCACCCTTCTTATCAGTTCTACCAGATCAACTTTCTTTTTTGCCATTAATGTTGTGTCATCCGCATATCTAAGATTATTCAGTGTTTTCCCAGCAATTTTTACTCCCTCAGTTGCCCCTTCTAATTCCGCCTTTCTCATTATTCTTTCCGCATACAAATTAAAAAGGAATGGAGACAAGATGCATCCCTGCCTCACCCCTTTCTTGATTTTGAATTTGTCAGTGTCTCCATATTCAGTTCTTATCTCCGCCACCTGGTTTTCATACAGTCCCTTTAGCAACAGTATCAGGTGTTTTGGTATTCCCATCTCCAGCAGGGTTTTCCACATTAAATCATGATTAATGCAATCGAATGCTTTACTATAGTCTATGAAACAGATGTGAACTTCTTGTCCATACTCCCTTTGTCGTTCCATTATCCACCTCATGTTGGCAATATGGTCTCGGGTTCCCCTAGATTTCCTGAACCCTGCCTGGTTTACCGGTAGTTCCCTTTCAATTGTGCCTTCCATTCTTTTATGAATTATTTTGAGTAATATTTTGCTGGTGTGTGATATCAATGCTATTGTCCTATAATTTTCACATTCCCTTACATCTCCTTTCTTGAATATAGGTATAAAAACAGATCTCTTCCAATCTTCCGGCCATTCTCCAGTTGTCCATATTTGGTTGCATAGTTTTGTTATTGTTTTTATCATTGTATCATCCCCTGCTTTTATCAGTTCTATAGGTATCCCGTCCTGACCTGGCGCCTTGCTGTCCTTGAGTTGTTTGATTGCCCAAACTAGCTCTGCTTCCATGACCTCCGGTTCCTTTTCATACACAGTTACATCGATTTGCTCTTTTTCGACTCGTTTATCTTCACTGTACAGTTCCTCTGTGTATTCTCTCCATCTATTCTTTATTCCTTCAACATCACAGATTATATTTCCGTCTCCTGATTTCATCGAACCCATTCTAGGTGCAAACTTTCCCGTGATGGATCTTACTTTTGAGAACATTTCCTTGGTTCGTCCTTTCCTACCATCTTCTTCCATTTCTCTGCATACTTCATTCAAATGTTTTTCTTTATCTTTTCGTGCTTGTTTTTGGAAAGCACTGTTTAGTGCCCTTACTTTAACCTTTTCTCCTTTCTTCTTTGCAGTCTTCCGATCCGCTGCCAAGTTCAGGGCTTCTTTCGATAGCCATGGCGTTGTTGTGATTTTCTTCTTCTTTGGGATGTGCTTCTCTGCGGCTTCCACTATTGTTTTCTTCATCTTTTCCCATAACTTGTTCGGACCCTCCTCCAACTCTTCTCATTCTATCTCATCTCTCTCTAGTACTTCAAATCTATTCTTTATTTCCATCCTGTATTCTGGCGTAATACCCTTGCAGTCGTATCTGGTCAATCTATCTCCTTTCTTTATCTTTTTTAATTTCGTTTTCAATGTTGCTACCAGTAGCTCGTGATCAGTTCCACAGTCCGCTCCCGGTTTTGTTCTTACATCTCTTATCGTGCTCTTCCATCTTTTGTTTATCAGTATGTAGTCGATCTGATTCCTATGTTTCCAATTATATGGAACTGAAAAGGCATATAATTTTATTTGAATCAGAATCAAGGCTGATGTTTAAATTACCTCATGTACTCTTCTATATACTAAACTTTTCAGTTTTGTGCCATACATAAATAGTTCTGTAATACTCTTTGCTAAACATAAATGTTGTCGTGGGCACGACGTTAAACTGCATCCATCCTCTGCCACAGGGAACCAACAACGTCCCTGTGCCGGTCCTAAGCCCGGACAAAAGGAGGAAGGTTTGCCAGATGGGTGGCGATACTCTGGCAGTAGAAGACCAAGACGACTGAAATCCACAAAAACCACGACACAAGTGACATAGGGACCCAGATGCTTCAAGATGTTATGATGTGGGGCTGACATGCACAGGCCGGTCAGGACAGACCAGTGGGAAGAGTCGGAGGAGAGAGCATGGGACACATACGGTCATTGACCCAGGTTGTCCTTCATGCCTCTCTCCCAATATTCTTTTCATTCAGACAAGGTGGTCTAGCTGCTCCAAGATGTTAATGGTATGGACCTGCTGACCGGACCGGTTGAAGCTGGGCAACATGACGCGAGACAGACTCAGACAGAGAGTGGCGTCGGACACCTACGGGCATTTAGCCCAAGGATTTTGATGATGATGATGATGATGAAACATAAATGATATTTCTATTGCTTTTTTCTATATTTCAGTATTTATTTTGGATTTTTGCACAATTTGCTGTTTTGATTACCTTGCTTGTTATTTGAAGTCTTTCGTGGCAACTTCGAAATATGCTTGCTCTTGCTGTTCGTTCTTGCATCATTTGACCTTCCAGTAACTCTCTGTGGTGGAGCGACCTTCAAACATGCCACATTGAATGCAGAAAACTGTCATTAGATATCGTAAATTCTAATTAGCCTAGCTTAAACAGTGCAAAGAGCCAAATAAAATCCAAGTCAAGAGGCAATTTTAACTCTACCACTGGTTGCAATGGAAAGAATGCATTCAGTCATTAAAATTTTTTGCTTCAGGGGTGCTTAGAAAATAGTAAGATTAATATATTTGAAGGAAATGTGTTGCGATTAATTTGCAGTTAATTGCGATTAAAAACATTAATCGCGCGACTAATTTCAATTAAAATTTTTAATCGAACAACAGCCCTATTATTTTTATTATGTACCAGTATGTCACAAGAGAAAACAGAAACGCTCTGACCACGTATATGGAGATTAACTCTTCTCAGAAGCACAAGTAATAAGACTACTGGGAAGTGATTTAATAATATTTTGCATATGCTTTTCCGCTGCTGGTCATTATCAATGACTTTATTGTGGTCGCTATGAAGATAATTTGATAATATTTGAAAGATATAGTTGAATTATGTTATGTTGATTTTGATAGGGGGCAGATTTCTTCCCCTGCAGTCACTGTCCTTGAGGATTATCTGAAGATATATGATGATATCTTCAATTTTCAACAGAATCTGGCAAATTATTTGCCAATAAGTGAGTGGCTGCAAAATGGGCCGGGTTGGGGGCTGTGTGGGGCAGCATGCGGGTACAGGAGTGGGGTGGGGCCAGGTTGGGACCGAAACAGAAGAGGGTGGGGTGAGAAGGGCGGAGTGGAAGTGGGTTGAGGGGTGGAGGTGGATAGAAAAGTCGAAATTTTCCAGGTGAAGCTGGGTACTTCCGATAGTTTGAAATATGAAGTAAATGTATCAGTTACCTGAGCACCAACTGTGAGTTTTGCAGCATCCTTGACAAACGGATGATAGCGAGAGACCAAGTCCTCCTTTGATTCTTTCTGAATAACAATCTTCGTCGCTCCATTCTGGCATACAGAAAAAAACAGTTTTTATACTGCATGAAATCAACTAGGCCCTACCTGAATGCTATAATTGCCAGGATAAACAAATATCCATTTAATTGATTAACTGAATTACCATGCAACCTGCCCAACATTTAAGCTAAATGCAGGTCCACAGCATAGCCCAGAAACTAGAAAACTTTTCAAATGAAATGCAAATCAGAAATACCTGCAACGTGATGCCGTAGAATAGACTGCATTTCAGTCACAAGTTACTCCAACAGAAAAACCAGCCGCTATATTTCTTAGATACTTTTAAAACTGCCTTTGAAGAATTACATAATCAGTTCACCAATCACAATAGCTTGCAAGCTTGTAAGCATCATCACAGTGAAGCTCTATTTGACAAGTGAGATTCATTCTATCACACCCAACCAATCAATCTACCAACCTTTGACCTGTTTAAAACTCATCCATCTAATTGGAACCGGATGTCAACTAGACTCATTATGAATTTCAACAGGCATAACATAATTTCAGTAATAAATTTTCAGATCCCCTATCGTAGGATTTCACTTTGAAGCACCCATTGTTTGTTTCCAGATACATTTCTGTAATGGTAAAAGGTGCGACCATTCAGCAGCATTATGAGGTTCATAAAAGGGTGCGACACAAAATGCAAACATATATCTATGCATGAGATGAAAATACAGCCTTACATGTCTTCTAGTTCCTCATACAGGAACACACCCGGTCCTTCACCTCAACTGACTCATCTCTTTGGAATGCACTTCTCGTATCTACTCGCTCTCTTCTTCTCATTAGTAAAAAGCCCTTATCATTGGTTCTAGGACAATTCAGAGCAGCCTATTCAGAGACAATTGCCAGGCTCCAAATTGTCTGCTTCAAGCTTGCTCTGAATTGTCCCCTTAAAATTGCTCTGAATTGTCTCTTTTCTTGTCGCCTTGTGCACTGGGAGCGCTTTGGAGCAGTTCACCAAATGCACCTCATAAATGTTTGAATACAAGACAATTGCTTTGTCTTACTTAACTTTTGACCATCCTATATTTCTCAGGTGAAATTAGTACATTTCTTAACCAATTTCCACATTCATAAACACTTATTATTAAACAGCCAAGGTATTCAGACTGTAGATGAGTGCATGAAAATAAAAAAGGAAATGCTTTACGCAAAAAAGGCACAGCGGTTGTATATTTGATGCTGTCACTTGATCACACACACACAACTTCTTTCTGGGCTACCTATGCAATAGAATTAACCCTGAGTGAACACATCAAGTGAACCAATTCTTTGGTTTTGATGATAGCAGTGAAAAAAAAGTACAAGTACAGTACAAGTACAACACAAGTACAATACAAGTACAATACAAGGTCCTATTCGCCTTAACCATATGTCTGTTCCTCTGCATCTTGACCCTTTGCCAAAAGCTGGTTCGCACAAAATTCATTTTTTTGTACAGTGAATATGCCTCAATTAGTGCAATGTGTTATGTAGCGTATCGTCTTGTACATGAGAATTTATAAAGCGTCTCTTACAGTAACCGTCAGAGGTGATCTCAGTGTGGCAAGCCTGACGAAATAAGAGAGTCTTCAATCAGTGAAGGGATGAGGATGACACCACGACTAAGTTGTGTGGATGGTGTATGATGCATGTAAGATGTTATGTGGATGGAGTTGGATCAACTGTCAACTGTGGTTGAGCTTCTGTGGCCAATCGTTCAAAATCCTTGAGGGACTGTCTGTGGAGGAGATGTCACAGGAGATGTCTTGCTTTGTGAAAATCATACAACTGTTGATGAATTCAATATTCTCACAGAACATCAGCATCGTTTAGGTTAGTGAGGAGTGCTTCTGAGAAGTTCTTAACTAGTGCACAGCAATGCTTGTAGACATAAAATAGGAAAACAAAATAGACAATAAATCACATCAACTGAATCTATGACCAAAGACGCAATTTAAGATTACAGAAACTGCATATTTGAGAAAAATGATTTACGAATATTCTGAATATTCAAAAACAGTAAAATTTGTGAGAACTGATTTGAAAAAATGGAAAATTACAGTTTGGCATATGCGAAAATAAAATTTAGCAAAAAACATTAAGGCTGCACAACAGTGCATGTTAATTCCGTTAATGCTGGCAATTAATACATTAAAATCTTTTGCGATTAAAATGTTTAGCACGATGGAAAACTTTTAACGAAATGAATACTCAATGCTCAACTGCAGGAGAGGGTTTAGCGGATGGAGCAGGGCAGATGTGAGCCATGACAAATGCCATTACTAAATGGATCGCTATGAATGGCCAACCCTCTCGCAACAGATATGGCCTGCCGGACGTCATACGCATCGCGGCGATGCGACAAAAGTGCACAGGACAAAAACCAATTTTGTTGCACACATTTGTCTGCGCACTTTAGTCTTTGCGCTTTTGTCCTGTGCTGTTTTGTTACGGTGCCACACATCGCTGCTACTAACCAGTCCTATGCACTTCCTTCTGAATGTTAGTTGGCCAATTATACCAACCGAAGAAGGACTGGGTTTTATCAGTTGCAGTTTTGCAGCTACAACGGCAGACGACTGGCCTTCTGTGGTCATTGACAACTACTTAGATGTGAACACTCGCCACATCAACAAAAACTGGGATTTTAAAGTACTCAATACTCAGAAGTCAACATAGAAGTACAACACTTTACTTTCTGAAGCCTGTATTAAGCAAATCGCATAACATGCTGTTGGATTGCTTCTTTTTCAGCATTACGCCCTGCCTCTCACATAGTCTGCAGGTCTTTGTCAAGAGACACCACATTCCTACATGCGATAAAAAATGCGATTCAAAAATTTAATCATGTGATTAACGCGATTAAATTTTTTAATCGAAATGCAGCCCTTAAAAATATATTTCCAATCATTGGACATAAAACGTCCATATACAAAAAATACAGCTACAGCTCAAATCTAATGCTACCAATTAAAACAATTTCATGAAACAGTTCTATTCAAAAACTGATTTGCTTAATCTGCAGTCGAAATGAATAAATGTTAAGCAAACAGTTCTGAATAGAACTGGCTTCAGAAAAATAAAGTGTTCTTCTATGTTGAATACTGCAGGTACATGCAGGACACATACAGCCCTCCTCTCATAATACATATCACAAATTCAATAGAGTCCTATTAGCCAATCAACAACTCTATTCAGAATTGTTTGTTTAACCTTAATGCATTTCTGCTGCAGATAAGCAAATCAGTTGATGGGCTTTATGATTAGACTTTAACAATCCAAATGCCACTTTGATTGTCTTCAAGCATACATTATCGCATTATGAAGTGTCAATGAGACCCAGCTGAATATCAGCAGATTAGAATGCATTGTATGTTCATATAAAACAATGTGAAGCTGAAGTGTAGCACTTACATATTTTGACTTATTGCTACAGACGACAACATTCGCAGATTTAGGCAAATCATCTATGTTTACGAGAAATTTTAAGTCTGCATATCCAATTAGTCGATCAATAGCAGCCATGTTTATAACAGACTTTCACAGGCAGAAAAGAGCAGCAACAGGTCGCTCTCAAGTGCTCAGAGCAAATGTGGACTTTCAGATGCATCGGCCATATCTGCGTAGTCGAGTAGCAAACGACTGAACAGCCACAATAACATACTTAATATTGGCCACTGCTTTTATGTGCAGCACATAATACATTGTCATATGAAACATGCAGAGCAATGCAGACGGTAGTCAGGAAACGGAGTAAACAGCAGGCTTACGCAGACACTTGGGCAAAATTGAAGACCTTTGACATATCAATGTGCTTTGCAAAAGCGTAAAGTGTTTTGATTATAGTGAAATAATTCTTTTCACCTGGCAGACAGAACCATTTCTATCATCCTAAACTGTTCTATAGACAGTCAGAATAGGCTTATTAATTTCAGACAATAAATTTCCATTTTAACCACACTAGCACATTCATCTATACTTCTATTTAGTGCACTCTAATCTAACAACATTCACAATACTCTGATGATAATTGTAGACCAAGAATGCCTAGGAGACTGGCATGAACATCTAATACATCATTCAATGATGCACAAGTCCTATGATTGAGAATGAATGACATTCATTAAGTAATCCTAATAAAAGAGAAACTCCACACTTGTAGAAAAGTCATCTGAGTGAATCACTCACTGTGTCTAAGATTGGTCCCAGACTTAAACATGCTTTCTACGCTACATATAGTCCTGCACTCAAAACACATATTACAAATTCAAACCAAAAAGAAGCAATATAAATATAGATTTTGGCCAACCATCTAAAATTTAAAAAAAGCATTTTTTTTATTTCCAGATTTTGAAATTTCTGCAACTGCAAATTAATTGTAATTTTCCACTGCAATGCAGTGTAAATGTATAAAATATATCTTAAAATTTATAAAATGCTTTAAGTTTAATTATCAAATTGAATGCAAGTACCCTATAAATTCAAGTATTGCTTGTTCATCCAGATCATTCTAAGTACACGCATACTACATCATGTTTTCTCGTAGTATCTTCAGTATTAGTTGTAACAGATGCAATTATATAATACTGAACATTACTTAGAAAGTTGTGTATGTTGTTTTATATAATATGCAAATTAGCAAACAGACAATAGCACCTGTCATCCGGAAATTCAGTTAACATCTAACGGCATTAGCAAAGTGACTAGAAAAAAATACAGTTATCTACTTCAGTGGTTCTCAAAGTGGTGGTCCGTGGAACGATGCCGTCCGCGGAGTCCTGATCACCGGTCTGTGAAGAAGTCTTAGATTTAAAAAGAAATTGTAGCCTAATAGTCAATTTATATATTTGGAATTGTGAAATTATTAGAATTGTTCAAAATTTATTTAAAACTAGCTATACCCGGCCACGCGTTGCTGTGGCTAAAAGACCCTCCCTCCACTCCCCTCCCCTCCTCTCCCCATCCCTCCTCTCCCCTCCACCTACCCCTCCCCCTCCTCCTCCCCTCCCCATCCCCTTGCCTTCCCCCTCCTCCCCTACCCTTCCCCTGCCTCCCTCCCTCCCGTTTCCTCCCATTTTTGTCCAAAAAGTATATAAAAACCCTGGCATTCGAACTCGAATGGAATGTTGTTTGAAAATTTGAACGCAATCAGTGGGGAACTTACTGAGATACTTGATTTTGTACAAACCAACAGCTAAAAACTTGGCCGCATTCGAAAGCAACGACGTGTGAAAATTCAAATCGATATCGCTCGAATCAAATGGAAAGCTGTGGTAAAAAGATTGAGCTTTTTCCAAAAAAGCATATAAAAACCCAGGCGCTCGAATTCGAATGGAACGTTGTGTGAAAATTTGAACGCAATCAGTGGGGAACTTACTGAGCTCCTTGATTTTGTGCAAACCAACAGCTAGTTAGATATATGCGCTACAAAAGGACGCGCGGATAACATGGCCAGATTCGAAAGCAACGTCGGGTGAAAATTGATAACTCGAATGCAAAGTTGGTTTTTTTGGTTGAAAAGATTGCGCTTTTTCACAAAATGCATTATACAAACCTGCTCGTATTCGAATGGAACGTTTTTGTAAAATTTTCAATAGAATCGGTCAAGAAGTTTCCGAGATCCTCGATTAGACACAAACTTTTTACATTTTTATTTATATAGATTCTGTCTCAAAATATTAATATTTAAAATAAATTAGCAGTGCCTTATTTTAACTTGCCAAAAGGCTCTTCAAGAATTGTTATTTATTTTGAATTTACTACTTCAATGACCACAGTCAGTCTTGTGTTTATTTCTGTTGATCTAGCCTATATGGTGAGCGATAGGAAAGTAAATGCTGATCAAGCATTAGCCTACTGGATGTAGATCTATTAATTTTATAATCTATATAAATAAAAATGTAAAAAGTTTGTGTCTAATCAAGGATCTCGGAAACTTCTTCACCGATTGTCTTGAAAATTTTACTAAAACGTTTCATTCGACTACGAGCGTGAGCTTCAAGAAAAAATTATTGCCAGTCCATGGCCTGCAGAAGTTTGAAAACCACTGATCTAGTTCATTTGAAACTTGTTATTAACTATTAGTTAGACTAAATGGGAACAAAAAATGCTTTATTGGAAGAAATTAATCAGACAACAATGGTACAGTCCTACTCAGACACTTCATTCACAGTTGGGAATTATTATACACCAAGGCTTCACATATGTTAACTCCTTTCCCACACAACTGAAGTCACTCTTCTGCTGACCTCGTTTCCGACTGACTGCAAATGATGCAAGAGTCACAGGTTCACTTGAACAACAATTGGTCTTAATCTCATCATCTGTTCTATTTGATTGTAGACTTGCATTATGAGGAGGTCTGGAGCAACTTTGATGAACTTTTAAGAAGCGGTATATATATATATATATACATGTGCTAAAAAATTACAAAGAACACACTTTCATTGAGATACATTCATACACACATATAAATATATAGATATGCATATATATATTAGGAGTACGAGTAGTCAGAATATATGTATATATATGTACCGGTATATGCATATATAAACTGTGCTCTTTTTAACTACTTTCACTTCATCTTGTAACGTGCTGCGGCTTGTCAACCTGATGTTGATTAAACGAATATGTATCAAATATTTATTATAGCACAAGTCCTTAGATCAGACCAAATATACATCATTTCTCAGTCACCAGTTTTTTTTATTTACCTAGTAGAACTTACTTGTTTTCAAGTCTAATAAGTCAAACGTAGACGAAATCAATATAGCACAAGAAAGCAGGTTGAGATCACGTTTTCTGTTTGACAAAGGTTGGGGTGAAACCCACAGCATATAATTGACACTGAGAACAGGGTAATCAAAAATAGTTTCTCGCAACCTTAGAGAAAAACAAACTAATGGCAATACAAGATCAGAAGAGCCCCATTAAATATCTGATTTCAGTTTTATCGACCATAATTATATGACACACCTGCATCTTTGGTACCCAACATTTCCGCATTCAAATAAACAAACAATGAACATGCAAGCAAATAATCTATAAACTTTACAGAATGAATCATTATAGAAATTTAGCACCTGTGAGGTTAGTTCACTTTACTTAGAGATGAAAAATTACAACTTCTGATAAATAACCCCTAACAAACTATGTCTTAGCTTCAGAAAGAAACCTGAACCATAATTTGTTCAGCAAACCTACCTTTGTGCTGTATTTTGCTTTAAGATGCACAGTTGGCAGATAAGCATGCATCAAATTCAGAATCTGTATTTGACGCGCCGTAACTGTCTGTGTTGATCCCTTTGTGCGACGACTGCCCTTAAATTCCGTTGAATCTACACCTCCATAGTCATCTCTGCTGAGACCAACACTTGGCACAAATACCTTCGACCGGACATATCGTCGTCGAGGACTTTCTGACATTGATGGTCGAGAAATATAGCAGATCAGAGGTGAAGAAATTTCCAAAATCTTTTCTCTTATGCATATACTTCCAGTCAATAAGCTTGAAGTTCTAAGAATACCCTTAGTAAAATATTTTCAAAAGCTGCACGAAAATATCCTATACATAAAACGAGGTGGACAATCTCTCACTGTAAACATTTGCTATGATGTTGACTCAGAAATATGAGAAAAGTAAGAAATGATGACTTCAATATGCATACTAAACAATCAAACTGTCAACTCAGTTCATTGCCGTCTCCTCCTTTTTGCCCTTAATGTTCTGCAGTCTGAAGCTACGAAGGACACTATATGCAAATAGACGAACAGCGAAAAGCACCATGGACACAAGAACACAGAAATGCTGTGACAGGTGCAACAAATGAGCAATTTTGGATGGAAAGCCACCAGATAAGACCAACAGGTATGAAATGACTTCAAGGAAGTGTTCTGTTCCAACACAGAGTATATTGTCTGACCACTTGAAAAAGCTAATAACCAAAGTGACTGCAAAACAGAATCACAATGCTAACTGCAGACACGGAAACTGATTTCTCGGCATCCACCTCCTACAACAACGTGCACATGTTTGCCATGCGCAAACAGATCACTTGTGATGGCATACTGTTTAATTATAAGCGGAAGCAGGCATGCACTGCAGTTGATTTAACATTAACAGCAGCTCAGCAGCCTAGATATACTGTCGCCTGGGAACAATCTCCAAGATGAAACAAACATAGAGCACAGCAATGCATAATAAAGCACATTACATTAACAAAACCATATTATTAATAACGATGGACACAAAAACACATGTATAAGAATTCACATTGGCCATGGCAGTTCATCAAGGGATTAAACCCTTTTTGGCTTACATGTATACCGTTACTTAATACCAATTATCCAAAAAGTGCAATTTTAAACTTTGAAATCTTGGTTTCTTTCGTGTTTGCACCATCATAAAATACTTGCTGTGAAAAGGAAAATGCTTTTGCTAAGTTTTTGAAATTCTACCTCAGCCTTGATATACTTACAATTCTGCCTTAAGATTAGCCATTTAAGAAGTCTGATCTAGTACAGCTCCCTTTGCATTAGAAATATTAGCATACTTGCAGGCAGCCATCAGTCTCTAATGCATCCAGACCTTTAGCATTAGATACTTGCAAAACAAGTATTTATTAATTTATTTAAAAAAAAGTCTAACAAACAAAAAAGTCTACTGAGTTCGAGACAAAATATGCTCACCTCTGATATAATTTCCAGCAAATCATTAGATCCTGCCGATGCAGAACCTGTCATGATCAGCCGAGGTTCATTTTCTAGCAGAAATTCATTAAAGCAAAACAATGTTAATGTTTCATCGATTATAAGATACAATAAACTCTGAACCAGACGGTTTCCAGAACGAAACAAGATCCATTTTACTAAGGTTTTCAAATTGATAATTTTATCTGCAAGCTTTTGCTCTGTCTTAATTGGTTTAGTTAACCTCATCGATATTGTGTTTATAAAGCACTTTTCATGCACTTTCTCTTTTTGTTCCTCTACAATGTACTTTTTCATTGTACTGTTCTAATTCTATTTTTCTATCTAGCCAAGCAGTTAAAGGCTAACTTTATTTGTGGATGACATAAGCAGCAAGTAGGTATGACGCTTAAGACCTTTGCTCCTATCACATTTTTGATATGACAAAAATAATGCATAATTTTTGTAGACACTAATAATTTTTTAAAAATTCTCAGTTTCGAAACTGTAAATATTTTTCTTAAAGTGAACACTTGACAGTACAGCAACTTAAACACAATTGAATTAATAAACGGACGAAGTCTTCTTGACTTACTCCTGAACTCACTATTTCGCAGAGTAAAATATTCTATGTGCAACGTATTTATTGTGAGGAAATACATCTTAGTTTTCTTCCCAGGTTCAGTCTGGCACCTTATAAACAGGCCATGCAAGCAAGCATGGTGAAAGTGTTACAATTGTATTACAGACAGATGGATTGGCCACAGCATGAATGTGGTCAGTAGCAGTGTGAGAGTAGTCCTACTTGCATGCAATCCTGATCATCCCTATTGGATAGAACTATTGATTTTATGTCTTTTAAAGAACTCTCATCTGCTGCTCAATGCACTGGCCTGTCTAACTTTGAATGGGAGTTCGGAATCAAGTGCAAATTCACCTATTTTCCAACTTGCTCAATTCTCCCTTAAAGCTGACCAAAGACATCACACACTCAATGGACTCAAGTCAAAGTGACCATACTTAACCTTCTTGACTTGCTTGCACCTCGGACCATGCTGTTCTTTTGTATAACCCATGCACTGAATTCATTTGCTATGTATTTTTGCCTGCACCTTCAGTTCATATATTTTAGTTTCACATAAAACCCTTCAGAGCCATGTTAATTGTATGCAGACACCAAGTATTGACAGTTTGCACCCACATGCCTTCAATTTAAATAGGTGCCCCTCAGAGTTCAGAGCATGACCCTCTTTACATGGCGCCTTCACGTATTTCTGCAGGAGGGGTTACAGTAAAAATATTAGCAAGAGACTGAAAAATGCAAAGATTGCTATAATGAAGATGAAGAAGTTTCGGTTTCTATTAACAAAGGTCATGTTTGGCTGACAATGACTGCAGTCTTTCAGTTCTTATTGCATTGTTGACCTTAGTGGCACTGTTGTTCCACTTGAGCAGCTATGTGCTAAGGCAAATTCAAAGCTTTTTACTGCTGTACTGGTGGATGAGGGCCATATGCTGCATGACCTGCTCTCCCTCTGGTGAAGGCTTCCTTCTAGCACCTAAGCCCATGGGCCCATAACCGTGCAATCCCTCCGGCAGACAGTCATCATCATCATGATTCATGGGCTGAAAGCCTGTAGGTGTCCAATGCACACTTCATCATCACTCTCCACAGTCCCCTATCCTGTGCAGATATAGTTAGGCTGTATTCTATTCTGGCAGGCAGTAGGCTATTATGAGAAAAACTTTCATCATTAGGATTATATAATTTTTAAACAACACTAGATTTAGCATGATGTCTTTTTTTTAATTTGACAGTCTTTATAAGTTCTATGAATTCCATTTATTACGATGTCTGTACATGACAATGCGGATAGCAAAAGGTCAAATAAAGAGTATTCTTATCTTATCTTCTTATATTATCTTGTCTTATCAAAGACTATCAAAACACTTACGGGTAACTATGGACAGAGTCGTTTCACAGTCTGATCCCACGTAACAGCTATTGCAAATCTTGCTTATACCGCATCAGGGCAACACGTGACGTAACATTTGTTGAGGATAAAGTGCTGAAGAACTTCACTCAAAATGATGGATTGATTTTCATAGTACCTGGAGTCTCTGTTGCTCCACATGAAGCTTTCTTTTCAGCATCTTCATTACTGTCAATTGGTTCATCCTAGAGAGACCAAAATCAAGACCAGAAATATAGTAATAAGAAAACAAGATGCTGACAACAGCAATCTACCAACTAGGCATACTTTTACTTTCTATTGCAAAATCACTGCATCTAGAAAAAGTTGTTTTATTTAAGGTGAAAGTGATTATTGATTTTACATCAGTAGAATTGCCTGAGTTAGCAAGTTTCAGTTGATAAAGGCATACATTACACAATACTTGAATGCTTGTACAGTATCTGCCTGGTCTAAGAGTTCAAGTAGTCTGTGCAGTACTATACTTATTGTAGAACTACAGTATGTCTGCAGAACAGATGATGATGGCAACACGTTCATTAGTGCCTTTCAGTTCATAATAGAATTCAATCGCATGTTTAAGAAGTCTGTGATGGCATGGAGACACAGTGGAGGTGGCTCATGCAGGAGTCCGTCCACTTCAGCGCAAACTTGTCAAAGTTATTTACATGTTTTGCAACTGGCAAATTAAAGCTTCACACTGAAATGCATCATGTATTATGATCCAAAGTTGTAAAATGGTCGCATTTTTAAAAAATATTCAAATGTCATATCAGAAATATATCTGTTGTTTATTCTAGAAATAACCAGATGTGAAAGTGAGAATGAAAGACCCAGTAATAAAGCACAGTAGAGTAACAAAATTCCACCCGTCTGAACTTGAGAGACTTTTCATATTCAAAACCACCATACAGATTCCTCATCCTTGTGCGGTTTTAAATTGATTTTTACAAATTAAGCACATTGATCAAAATGTGGCCAGATGCTCGCTCTTTCAGACAAACACTGAGAAAAATAACTCATGTCATGGCCAGCACTTCATTCTGCTCAGAAGGGATTGCTCTTGGTCCCATTTGCACGAACTGCAACGATGCAGAATAGAGCCTTTTCTGTCATCGGCCCAGTTGTCTGGAATGGACTCCCACAGGAGCTACGTCTACTTCCTGGGGTTATTACTGAAACATTTTTTTTATAAAACTCAAAACTGTCCTTTTTTTGCCATGCTAGTGTCGGGAGCGCTTCTGAGTTGTCCCCTTGAAGAAGCGCTATATAAATTCTTGAATGAATGAATGAACACTTGCAGAAACCAACAAAGTTATGCCATTGGAATGGTAATCTTGGTAATCAACCAAGTCAAACAAAGTCATAATATACTAGTGAATAATGAAACAGAAAATCGTACTGATGCTTTTGCAGTCGCATCATCATCATCATCATCATCATCATCATCATGAGGCTGTAGATGCTGATGCATCTGCTGAAGAATGCCAGATGATAATAATGATGGCATAGACTCCATCTCTTGTTGAGCTGATGAGGAGGATGGGCGCTGGTGAAACTGTGCAGTAAACTTTGCTAAGATGGATGCCAATTCTTTCTCCAAACGCCTCACATCGCCTTCCAGCTGAGAGATCTGTCTATCTCGATTCGAAATCACAGACTTCAGTGCATCAACTTCCACTGAATTTCTCTTAAAACGACAACATATTACACATTACAACTACATTATTATTATATTCGCTTATTTGACCCTTGATTCTCTAACCAAGTGCTATATAAATTATTTCACATTCAAAGCTATAATGATGCGGATGACGAAACTAATGATGTTACGACTATCTCGACAAGCAATCAGATTCCAATATTGCCGTCAGCCACTGAGGTCGTATCGTGCAAACTTAGTAAATTTCATCTGGTTTGGCCTCCTGATGAGAAACTATTTACTGTAACAGCACCCAATAATAATCAGAATGATTGCATTTACATATCTGCTGGTTCAAGAACGTTCCAGCAAATTGTATTTAGTAGAATCGACCAACTTTCAGCAAGTCCCTTATGGCAGGCTATCAGCATTTGGTCGTTCGAACATATCCATTTAATCGAACTCGGTGTTGGGGTCAATGAACAATAGTACAGCGATGTTCTACAAATACAAGGTCTTTTGCCAGACATTCGTGAGTAGAACATTAAATTTTCATCTTCCAGCAGCATAGTGCTTCTGCGCACAGAGCTTGAGAGACTGTTGCATTACTGGATACTGAAACTCCTGATTTAATCCAGCCAACTTTGCAGCCACAAAACAGCACTGATTGAAATCCACTAGACTATAAGATCATGCAAGAAAATGTCTACAGATCTCGAATAAAAATTATGTGATGTCAACGAGTTGTGTCGTCGAATCGTGGAGGCACGGGACGAAATGAATCAGCGCATCATTTATGAATCAGTCAAGCAGTGACGCGTCTTCATTATTATTATTATTATTATTATTAATATTACTATTATTATTATTATTTTATATTATTACTATTATTAAATAAATTTCTTACGTGTGCAAGGTCAGCCACCAGAGGAAGATGCGGTTTATGCAATAGCCAAATACTTTTTAAAAAGTCAAGGAGAAATAATGAGTTTTCAGCCGTTTTTTTAAAGTAGGGAGTGAATTTGAGCTACGAAGAGAGAGTGTAAGTCAATTCCACTCCCTGGGAGCAGAGGGATGGAATGCACGTGAGTCCATAACAGTTCTGCATCGAGGTTCAGCATGCGTGACTCCCAAGGAGGTCAATTTGAACGCAAATTTCAACTTCATTAATGTTACTTAAAATTTTCTTTACATGACTCGGTATTTGGCGGGAGTTACAGTAAAAAATGTATCATGTAGGGTGACATTTTTTTATGACTCACCATGTAATTACATGGAGAAAAATGTCAGGTTGAAGTGCATGTCAAAACTAGGCTTTGCTACAAATTTGCATTGATAGCATCAGTTCAAATTTATCTTAAAGTCCAGATTATTAATCTTCATCAGAATAAGCAAATTAAACAAATTTTACTTCTTCTTTTCTTTCGAACTTGAATTAGTCCCTCGCTGGGGTGGTGTCAGCCACTCAGATCCTCTGTCTCCACGTTGTTCTTTGACCAGCGTCATCCAGCCTCAGCTTGAGATGTTTCAGGTCCTGTTGGATCGTGTCCGTCCATCTCTTCTTCTGCCGTTTCCCGACTGCGTTGTCCCTGTACCTCTGCCTTCATTATTCCTTTGAGGCTGGTAACCTCCGCTCGCTCCACATGACCATATCGTAACCATCTCAGTCTGGTCTCTCAGGTCTTGTCGGACATGCAGGTCACTCCTACTTTTCTTCGTATGTGTGCGGCAAGATTTTATACCAGGGTCACTTAAACAAATTTTACTAACCTTCTGTGATTAAATATTTTAGACAATATTTTCCAAACTCTTCTTACAAATAGCTACTGAACCTTACAGTTGGTTGGATAAATACTCTAACTGGCAGTAAGGCATCCGTGACTGAGGTTTACAAAAGTTTCATGCATGACACAAATCACAATTCAACTGCTTTGTAAAACAGTTTGAAACTAAGAAATCAATATTGGTTTGCAATTTTATGATGCTCGTGTCTGTGGAGTGAACTGATTTTTAACTACTGTGACTTGAACTCCGCCTAAGGATATCTTGGGATACCTGATCCTGTCCCAAGCTAGGATAAAGAAGGAGAGTACCACGGTGAGCTTGCAACCCAACCGGGTAAAAAAAGCATGCGCAACAGAAAGAACGCAACAAATTCACTCATCAAGAACAGGGACAAGTGGAGGAGACAAGGCCGTAGCTAGGGGGGTGTTTTGGGTGTTTGAACACCCCCCGAAATTAAATACTGTAAAAATTAAATGATGCATTTGCCAGCACATGATGTAAGAACTACAGTGTGTAATGCAATTTAGAGCAGAAAATAGTCTAAAATCGCGGGAAATTGTGTTTTTTGCACCGCCGTGAACGTATTATGGGCCAAAAAGGGCAGATAAGCAGGCGATGACTAAAAAAGGTCGTCAAAAAATTTCGCCCCCCAAAATCGATGTTTCTCGGCCGCAGCGTGTATACTCACCTCAAAATTCAGGGTCCAGAAAACACCCCCCGAAATAAAATCCTGGCTACGGCCTTGGGAGGAGATGTGTTGCCAATGTGCAGACCTGCACAAGAAGGACTAAATTCTAAGTAAGTAAGTGGCTTGCAAGGGTTTTGTGTTTTGTAAACTGCATGCCAAAGTTTGATACATGATACAAATCACAATTCACAATTGAGTCTGAAAAGGAAACCAATTCAAACACTTGATTATTGTACGTGTATGTGTGATATTTGACCGAAATTATTTTTTCCTAGTCAAATAGTTAAAACTGTGTAGTTTCAGCATTTATGACCTTTTAATATAGGTAAATGTTTAAGTAGCAGTAGCCAATAGCCACAGCTAGTGGAGACCAACTGATGACGAATTACAGAAATATCTTGGCAGATATTGGAACTTTTTTTCTTAATCATTTATATAAATCTTAATTGAACATCATTAAAAGTCACAACAAGTGACAAACAAACCTAAATGGCCATTAAACATGAGTTTTGTTAGCAAATGATGGCGGTTACCTTGACAGCCTCAGCAGCTGCAGAAGAGTTTAACCTCACGAGTTCCTTATTCTTTAAATCCAACTGCATAATAAGCTGATGAATCCTTTCTTCTTTCTCTTGCATATCTAGAACGAGATATGTGGACAAACTTGCAAATAACCATCTGAACACAAAAGTCAATGGGATGCTAGAGGCACTCGTATGGACACTAGACAACAATGCTCATTATTCAATTTTGGAAACCCTCTGAAGTTTTAAATTAATCAATTTAAATTAATAAATTTTTCTATTCCTAATTTCATCAAATTTGTAGAAAAGAAGTAACAGTATAATGCTAACTCAAAGAAAGACAAACACTTTAAGATTTTCTCATGTTACTGAATAAATCAACAGTTCAATCATGTGATCCAACTTCTTCTTCACGTTCTCTGCCCTCAGGCAGGTTCATATGTCCAACAACGCCATTTTTCTCTGTTCTGTGCTTCTCTTTTCACTAGTATATTATGACTATATCTCTCCTCTGCCAACATCCAGTCCAGAAGCATTGTTCTTGGTCTACATCGCATCCTTTCCCCTCCATTCTTCCCTC
The DNA here is from genome assembly GCA_949752735.1 of Lumbricus terrestris. NCBI lineage: Eukaryota > Metazoa > Annelida > Clitellata > Crassiclitellata > Lumbricidae > Lumbricus > Lumbricus terrestris. Next base: position 21,553,144 of record OX457038.1, read on the forward strand.
AATGATGTCTCTTACTCTCTTAATAGGGTGTTGCTCCTTAAGATGTGATCCCATATTATTTGCAGTGCATTATGCAACATTAATTAGAGCATTAAAAATTTTCATATAATATAAAGACAATAAAAAATAACAATAACAATAATAATAATAATAATAATAAAATAACCATAATTCTGAGTTCAAGGGAACCATCAAGATTGAGCCACACTGATAGCAAGAGACCAGATGGAGCCACATTGATTGGTCTTATGAATGAGAGGCATAATTTATATCCATAATAAGGGACGCTGCACAATGTCGTCATGTTCACGTGATGTCGAAAGTAATGGATGGATGGCAAAGCAAACCACTGAATGCATAAGTACCAAGTAGTCATCCCTCCCTGCTATGCATGAATTCAACCCATGGCCACTGGATCACCTCACACTCTAAACTGCATACGATTGGAGCTCCTACAGGGGTTGGGCCTGTGCATCACAGATAGACCTGGGAGTCGACCCCAATAAGTCGACCCCAATCGACTTCGTCATCCCAAGTCGGGTCGGGTCGTTTCTGCTCACCGCAACTGACCCCAAGTCGAATTTTGTAGACAGAAGTCACTTGAAGTTGTTTTTACCACAAGTCGACTTAAACCGACTTGAGACACAAACATAGCTAAATTTGTCACTTCAAACTAATGATTGTGACAACATTTAAGCAACTTTTGTTGCCAAGTGTGTTTGCAAGAATGAATGAGGGCTTTGCAAAACAGACTTAGGCAGGTAGGCTATCGTGCAGACTGCCGTCTGCCGATCTATTCATAGGCCTATAAATATAATTATTTTGTTATTCTATGCTCAAACGTCACGCTTAGGCATGCGCTTATATGGTGAAACAAAATGTTACTAAAATATTAGCACGTGTGCTTATCAGGACATGAACATGAGCAAATCAGTGAACTTCTAGTGGTCAGTGAATTCGGCGCAAAGAAAGCTGGATCTACTACGCCTATAATAAATCGATGGTTTGGCGCTACTTTGGAGCGCTGCATCTGGAGTTGTCTGCAAACGGAAATTTAAACTATTGTAGGGCCAATTGGACAGTGAAAGACTTTACTGTCAGTGAGTAGGTTTAGTAGCTGTAGTAGCCTATTGTAGGATGATGCGCTTGCAATGCTATTTACTAAGTTATGGAATGATGTTAGTGGCCAAATAATTATGAAAACAGAATTAGACCTACAAATTAGGCCTATCATATCACGCCATTCATTCGGTGAAACCAGTTAGCGGTCCGCCATTTTATCTTAGACCTTGCGCGTTTTGCAAATTTATTTAATATTAATATTAATAATAAAAAACAATAATAATCTGAATAATCACAGACAATGGACAAGCTAAAATTCATAGGCCTAATAATTAATTTTGCCGTCGCATTGTCTATAGGCTACTAGATGGCCCAAAGCATCACAAAACTATTCAAAGTGAAACACAAACAGCCTGAAATGGGCTTAATAACACTTTAACAAATTCATGCATCAATTAAGTGTTGAGTCCTCATTACTCATTGGTAGGCCTAATTGAAATTAATGCTTGCAGGAAACATTGACCTGACTTCTTGCATTAGTAGCCGTACGTAGGCCTTGACCTGGGCTAATGGCTATAGTACCATGTCAGAAGTCGACTTCAAGTCGGAAGTCGGTTGTTTTTCTGCCAAGTCGGGTCAAGTCGTTTTGATGCCGAGAAGTCGACTTCAAGTCGACCTCAAATCACTTTAGGGTCAAGTGGGGTCAGATTGGCTGACCAAAGTCACTCCCAGGTCTAATCACAGAGGTAACCGGTGACCCTTTCCCCAATGAGACAACTCTCATTTCCAGAGTGTTTCAATTTTTACACAATGTTTTAGCATCATGGCCCTAGTTGCTGCCGATGGTTCACTTGGACTCTCATCCACCCTTGGCTCGGTCGGTTGCACAGTTCGACATGGTCTCTTAAATTGCCTCCTTTGGTGCTGTCTCACTCGTGCAGGTTTTCCTGCCATTAAGGTGATGATGAGTCTGAAAAAAGCAGATCTATTGGCTTTATGCCACCCACAACCTCCTCACAAACAATGGGCCAACAATAGAACTGAACGATAGACCTGAATGGTGCAGGACATCACTAGAGCCTATAGGAGCTGAGAACACCGCGATAGAGAGACAGCGTTGGAGGGTTGTGGTGAGAACGAGCATCGAACAACTACAGGCACCGAACTTATGGTTTACGATGATGATGATGATGACGACGGCGATGATGACATTGCATTTCACTGCACTGGCTGACATTTCAGCAAAGAATGCAGTTTTAAAATGTTTCTAATTGTCCATTTGACTTTCCATTTAAATCAGCTGACTAATCTCAGCTTCATATCAATGTTGTTGTGCAACGAACTTTTGCACTTGACCCCATGGACAATTCGACATGCTCTCTTCACAACTGCATTTCATCATTCTTGGCAGCTGGCTTCGAAGTTTTCGAATTTGCTGCACTGATCTGTTGTATCTGTTTTGCTGATTCTTTGCTTCGTCCTCGCATCTTTCAACTCACTGGATCATCACAGCTGTGTTACCTGGTTTCCTGACTAATTCGGTTGAGTCCATACTTTGACAATGGATCACGATTAGCGCTCACAATATCAGTTGACACTGTCATTGAAGTCATTAACAACGATCAGATAAAGAAATAGTCATACCATGCTGAAGGCGATGCAACGCCTCACTTAACTTTGTAGCATCATCTTTTGTTTGCTGCAAAGCCATTTCAAGCTTCTTTCGCCCCCTACGAAAAATCACAATGATTTTTATATACTTAACGCGTCAGTTCAGATGACCAATTGACCAAAGCAGTGGCACTGAGCATCAGCTGGTGACTGAGCATCAGCCGGTGACTGAGCATCAGCCGGTGACTGAGCATCAGCCGGTGACTGAGCATCAGCTGGTGACTGAGCATCAGCCGGCGACTGAGCATCAGCTGGTGACTGGGCATCAGGTGGTGACTGAGCATCAGCTGGTGACTGAGCATCAGCCGGTGACTGAGCATCAGCTGGTGACTGAGCATCAGCCGGTGACTGAGCATCAGCTGGTGACTATATCTAAACAAAATAAAGGTAAACCATGGTTGACAATCATCAAATGAAATCAAAGTAGAAGGCGACATGTTGTGTTCTGAGACAGATAAAACCACTTTGCTGCAATCTTCAATAACTATAACTTAAATATTAAAAATATTAATCTTTGTAACTTTTATCAAATAACATATTTATTACGTAAATATTCTTTTTTATCATTAGAAAGAGTTAAGTTAATTAAACAACATCCCTAAGAATAATGACACAGTATCACAGCTATAAATGTGATGCGATCTGACAAAATCAGGCTTAAGTTGCATGATAGCATTTTGAGATAATGGCCGATTTTAGTGAACTGGGGTCAGAGGTCAATTTTTACTTTTTTGCATTTCCGTACAGTAAACTGTCAATCAATCAATCAATCACAATTTACATAGCGCCCCTTCAAGGCACCTACTCAGAGGCGCTCCCGGCCGAGATCAAGCGGGAAAAAACAGTCTTCAACAGTTTGTGAAATTGAGAATGTAAATGTGAATGTAAATGTAATAGGATTTTTCCGATCAGCGGCTGTCTTATGGCCTCGACCCTGAGGGTGAGATCCTTCACCACCGCTCGCCCGTTTGAATGGACACCACGACATTTAGGTCCCCGTGGACCAGCGGTTCTCAACCTTTTTAGTGCGGCAACCCCTTGGTAACATTTTGGAAGTTGTGACGACCCCAACAATGAAATTGATTTAGTTACCCTACCCCTTCGATCATTCCTTCAATTTTTTTACCGTTGTCTATCGTTATGCATTTTCACTTCATAATTTGAAATAATAACTTCATAATGTGAAGTTCCCTGGCTCTTGCGATTCAGTGAGCTACCTATAGATACGGTAGTTTGAAGTCTAGGGTTTCTAAGTCTATCAGCAAGAGAGAGGTTTGGGAGGGAATGTAAGTGCCCTCCCCATTGTCGATTTTTTTTTAAAAATCGCACTACATTTGTAGCATTTTAAGCTGACTTTCTAATGAAATTGCACATCATATCAGTGCTTATAGTCTTGGTTTGAGACTTTGAAATTGACCCCTTCCATTGCTTCAGTTTTTTTAATTCCACACTGCAATGGTCGCATTTTAAGATGTAGATCTAATCTCAAGATAATTTTTCATTATTTCAATGCTGTAAGACATGGTTAAGACTTCAATAAATGCTTTCTCAACCATTATCAATTCTCGGAATGATTGAATGAATGGTGGCACTTAAAGCGGTCATCTTAACAAATTTATTCATGATTTCATTGCTCAGAGACGTAGTTTAAGACGTCAGTAATATATAATCTCAAATGTCATTTTTTAAATTTTGCACACGGTAATGCTGGTTTAAAGATGGCATCTTATCATTATGGATAAACAGCGGATAATCTTCTTCTTCTTTAGTGTACTGTAGAAATTTATAATACTATTTATGAAGTATTGGGGGGATAGGCCTGCAAGCAGCTCGGTTCCCGCCACAATTTTCAAGTGGACCGTCCCTCTGTCACCCCAAGTCTTCGCCCACGTATATGCCTCACGACAGTAAGTTGACAGGCAGCATAGATTCTTTGAGCAAACCGAGTAATGCTTCACTTTTTAAAATAATGGTAAAAGTGAAATTTATATTTGAAAACTAAAATGGCAAAAATTGATTCAGCTGCTATAATATAACTCATAGCAAAAGTATAAGTAAAAATATTATTTAAAGTTTTTTAGTGCAGTGGTTAACGTTGAAAGTGATATTAGGCCGACATCTTTTAAAAAATTCTGAAGGGTTCAGGCGACCCCTGGCAAATCGTCAGGCGACCCTCGTGGGGGTCGCGACCCACAGGTTGAGAACCGCTGCCGTGGACGGACCGTGCTAGCCTGAGATTTTGAATCTCTGAAATAGCCACCTTTGGGAATCGAACCGCGGTCCACACGCTCTCTTCCACAGACGTGCGGCCGCCAGTTCTCTTACCGATGTAGCTAACGTGGGCTAACAGAAGAGCTTGGGCCCTATTACTGTATTACCTAATTATTTGCCAAGAATCAAAGCTCAAATCCGTCAGGAAATATTTTGAAATAATTTTATTTTTGAATGTTGTATCTTTCCAAAGTGTCAAAATCGGACTTGTTAGTGCATTTTCAAATCAATGCCGCCTATCATATAACCTTTCACCATGGGCTGAGACTTAGGGGGACAGGGGAGACAATCCCCTGTGGGAATGTATGTGGTCGGGGACCGTCCATGCATTTGTCCCCCCTCCCAATCGTGAAGTGCTATGACATATACACTTCACGAAGACACTGGTGATGTTATAACGGTTATAAGGTTAGAAGAAGAGATCCTTCTAACAAATGACTAAAAAAGGTCATCAACTTTTTTGCCAGAGAAATTTTTCCTGAAGTTTCGGACAAATGACTACAAAAAAGGTCGTCAGAAATTTTGGTCGGCAATTTGTCCACCCAAAATCTTGCGTCCTTCCTTCGGCCACTCGTTCGTCCCCCACAAGTTGTAGACCAAGTCTCCGCCCGTGTCTTTCACCCCTATTGAACTTGGTATCCTCTGAAAGCTGAGACTGTGGGCTATCTAATGGCGGTCACATATATTATGCTAATTATTTTCAGGTCATGATAATAAGCAGAATTTAGAGGCAGCTTGAGTAAACAAACGAAACTAGGGTGATCACCTTTGCCTCGCGTTTCCTGAGAACTGCAATATCGCAGTTTCAAACACTGAAATATTCATAACTCTGTCAAATATTAAGATATTTGATCAGAAGAGGGTTTGTTTTAAAGGGAATCTTCTACTGTTTAATATGGTATAAAATGTCATTTTTTATTACATAAGCCTGTTGTCAGATCACACACAAATATAGACTTAGAAATGATGATGATGATGATGATGATGATGATGATGATGATGATGATGGTGGTGGTGGTGGTGATGATGATGATGATGATGCTGATGATGATGATGATGATGATGATGATGATGATGATGATGATGATGGTGGTGGTGGTGGTGATGATGATGATGATGATGCTGATGATGATGATGATGATGATGATGATGATGATGATGATGATGATGATGATGATGATGATGATGATATTTGTATTATTGATTTCTTGCTGACACATTATTGCAGCCAACTAAAATGAAAGAAATTATTACAGAAAATTATAAAAATTCAATCCAATTGAGTCAAGTCGGATAAAGGGACCCACGATATGCAATTTCTAGATAGACTATTCAAACTATTATTGAAAGTTATAACAGCAACCACTGCGTAAGAAGCCAAGTTTCAGATTGTCCTATGCATGAACATCTTTAAATTGTCTCTACAAAGAAAGCTAAAAACCTAATAACTATGCTTAATTAAGTGATACTGTGTATCTAGTATAGGGTCACTGTAATATGAATCTAAATTTAATAATTAATACCACACACTCAGTCCAATGTCTTGATTTATGTCATTCCTCTTTATGTAATATCTGCACTGTTCTAATACTGACAATGCATTGCAGGACAAGAGTGGCCAACACAATATTATGATCTTTATGTACAGGAATCATTTTCGTGCTAGATTGTCCACTGTGAAGAGTAGAAAAACAATCTATTTATCAAAGAAGCAGGAACTCACTTAGCAGTCTTTTTCTGTTCAAGTTGTCTAAGACACTGAACCAAGTCATGGTTAATTTCACCCAGTCTGTTAATCAGGGATTCAGTAGTTTCAAAGGTTTCTTGCATTGCAAAGGACATATCTCCAATGTCAAGGTCATCAGTTTCAAAACTCTTAAGGTCATCATCAAAATTGGTTGAAGATGTTGCAAAAAACTGAAAGCAGGAAATGGCGAGAATAAGTAAAAGTATTAAATAAACGTCATCAATACCATCATCACTACTGTCACAAAAATGGCAAGATAAATAGACACCATAGTTGTCAACAATTACATTTTTAGTTTCTGAAAATTTTATGTTACTTCAACGATTTATTTTCTGTAAGATCATCATCATTTCTAGTTTGTACAAACACATTATACTGATTCTCTACTCTTTATGACAAGCTGTTCCATTTCAGACACATTCACATCCTCTCTATGACATAACCTCTGGATGACTTCCACACTTTCACTGAATCCATGTAAAAAGCAGCTTCTCTGACTTGCCATTCATCGACAGCTTCTTACAAAGAGAGTCCACTCTGTTGCTTTGCACTCCATTTTTTATAGTCTGGACAGCACACTTACCTTTTCTGAGCATATTGCAATCTGATGCGATTTTCCTACTTTCATCTGAGATTGCTTAGGGAAATCGGATGCTACGTGTCATCCTCTGTCTCTACCTCAATTGTTCATTTTGCTCTTCAATCAATTTACCTGTATTGTAACTTTTGGCTGGTCTTTCATAGGTTTGTCTTTCCCCTCTTCAGTCTGTTCTAAATGCTGTGGGCAGATAAAGAGCCTGAGTTCCTGACTCACATCTCTGCTTTCATGATTAGCCACCTTCATTGACTCCCCTAATTGCACAGGTTCTCAACTCAATGATGTTACATTAACCTACCGGTTGCATACTGACCAGGCTCCCAAGTATCTTCATCTGCCTGCCAACGTTGGTCACTTCTCTTCACCCGATATGCACATTTGATTACCATGATCTCTTTGTCCCATGAGCAAGGACTACTATGGACAAAACATGAACTTGTGTCTCCAATGATCATCCCCTTTGGAAGCAGACGCCTCCTTCGACACAATTCCTCCTTATTAACTGGCAGGTTAATCATCTGCCTCTTTCTGTTGACTCAAGAGCACTCTCTTTTCTCTGGATCACTCTCACTGGGAGCACCTATGATTGGTGTGCACTGTGAGAGGTAATAAATAGACTTACAGCTACAATACAATACAACTGTAGAGTTTACCCAATTGTTGTCTGTTAACTGTTTTATTGAATAAATGAAAATCATTATAATTATTATTTATCATTATTATTATTTATCATTATTATTATTAGGTATTATCATTATCTTTATTAGGGCCTTTAAACATGTCAAACAGACATTATTATTATTAAGTCAGTAGTTTGCAGCAGTTCCTGTAGCTGCAGCAACAACCCTTATATCATGAAAATCAAATCAGTGTTAATAATCATTGACATCAAGTAAGAAAATGGTGAAACGCTACACTTACGTCACTAAGCTGTTGCAGAAGAGTGAAATTCTCTGCAATGTTAGCACGACAGCCGACCACAAAAATTGTAACTTTGTCTTGAAACTACAATAGGTTAGATAAGTTTCACTCGAATAAAACTCAACAATTCATTCATCATAGCGTCAATATTTCTCTACCCTCATTTTCTCAATCCTTTCTACGCTGCAATGACCAAATCTATAACATACCATTCCTGTAGTGCACTGTGGAACAAAATACAGTTCACTCACCTAATAGATAAAGAGTGCATGAACAACGTCATTTATAGATGAGGCAATTGCTACCTCAGTTACAAATGAAGCAATTGCTACATCTGTTACATATGAGTCAATTGCTACATCTGTTACATATGAGGCAATTGCTACCTCAGTTACAAATGAAGCAATTGCTGCATCTGTTACAAATGAAGCAATTGCTACATCTGTTACAAATGATGCAATTTACTACACTTGTTACATATGAGGCAATTGCTACCTCAGTTACAAATGAAGCAATTGCTACATCTGTTACATATGAGGCAATTGCTACCTCAGTTACAAATGAAGCAATTACTACACCTGCTACAGATGAGGAAATTGCTACATCTGTTACAAATGAAGCAATTATTACATCTGTTACATATGAGGCAACTGCTACCTCTGTTACAGATGAAGCAATTTACTACATCTGTTACATATGAGGCAATTGCTGCATCTGTTACAAATAAAGCAATTAGTACATCTGTTACAGCAGAGGAAATTTCTTAAACTGTGCTCAAAGTATTTACCAGTTCTGAGAGGTTGATGCAGAAAGAGGAGAACGAATGAGATCCGTGAGATATTTTGGCGCAGGACCCAGTTTGGACTTGAGGACCAGATCAAGGACTTTATATTGGATGTGGGCAGAGAGAGGAAACCAGTGCATTTAGCTGACCATAAACGATAATAATATATGAGAGTATTTAGGAAAGAGAGCAATCAATCAAGCAGCAGTATTAAGGAAAGATTGAAAAGAAGACAGATGGAGTTTGGGAAGACCAATAAAAAGGGAATTGCAGTAATCAATTCTGGAAGAGACAAATTCATGGACTATGGATGTCATGGTAAGAAGGGGGACAGATGCAGGTCAAAGTAATGAGGAACATGTATGGTTGGTTAAATGTGTAGAGAATGTGAGTGAGCTGTCAAAAGTGACACTTGGGTTTAGAGGAATGGCTTACAGGACAAAATAAGAGAATCTTGAAAAGCTTCATATGGAGTGTGACACTATATGGAGCAGAAACAACAGCTAATAAAATTTAAAGAAATCAAAACACACGTTAGCGATGAAAAACAGTTTTTCAAGGAATTCATGGAGGAGAGTCGACTGATGTTTACGGGACACAGAGGTCAATCAGAGGTCAATTTGGTTTCTTCGAATGACAAAGTCAGTTCGCAACTGTTAACCTTAACTACAATCGAAATAATATCATCCATTAATTTTGTTGAGGCGGAGTGAGTTTCGGAAGGTATTACGGTTCATGTCGCAGAGATTTATCGAAGTTAGCCACAGTTGAAAGTCTGCAGAAACATTTGAACAATTCAAAGTTGCGAGGTTTAGGTCCAGTTTGATGAACACTAGATCTGACGGTGTTTATCTAACGCTTTGGGACCATCGATTTGAGAGTTACAAGGGACAAAGGACAAGTGCTGATATGTCCTTTTGTCATTTGATGCCTGACGCTAGTGAAATCACAAGTCCTAGTACAACCAGCACTTGTGACTTCACTAGCGTCAGGCATCAAATGACATGGTGGTATCTGCTGACTGGTATAAAATCCATCTTCCACGTAGCGTCAATTGGAGGGCACAAGAAACAGTTTCGAGAGGTCATGTGTTCCTACTTTGACTTCTACAGACGAGAGAAAGAAAAGGAGCTGACAATTATCCTGTCAGATAATATATAATATCATGTATAGATCAATTATGTCACTCTAAGTCAATAGGATCTATGGTATATTGGTATTAATGTCATTGCTTTGACATTCATTTGTAACAATATAGGGGTCATTGCATAATTACGTAACGCTCGAGGGTGGGTGGGTGGGGTCATTGAAAACGTTACGAAACGTTACGGGGGTGGGTGGGTGGAGGTAGCTGAACGTTACATAACGCCATGAAATCTTTTTATCAACGAATATTAAATTTCCATCGAATGACACTTCACACGTGATGTGATCAAAGTTTAAACTTCGAAGTAGGTTTATATAGATCTATCTGAAGAAGATACGGCAGCAGACACCAGTTACATGCCAGGTCAACATTATCTATTCTCCCGTTTGTGCAAACCGGAAACCGCTGTTTGGAAATTTGGATTTGTGATAGCTGTACCAACGGAACAACGTGGCAGGCCTAATTAGTAATTCCCTTTGGATTCCTGACATCTAAGAACCACTCTGAAGCATATTTCACGAATCTCAAACATTTAAAATTGATGCTCAACAAAACTAAACAATATTTCTAGTTATAATTATCGAAGTGCCCAGACTAAGCAAATAATAATTAGTTCATCTTCATTTTGATTAATTATTAATGAGCCATTTAGTCCGTGAAACTTTTCAGCAGTGTGTAGAATTTTCACACTGCATTTCAAACATGGCTGTTATTTATTTATATAAATAAAACATTCTGTATATTGGAGGCCTAGCGTACTGTCAAATTAGCTTCTAAGTTCAATTCACATAGACCTACATAGGTTTTATTAAATTCACTACGAAAATATGAATTATTATTACCCGCGCACATAAGCCAATAACATACCTAAATCTCAACTGAGTTTTCGTAACGATCGTTACGTAACGCTGGTGGGGGTGGGTGGGTGGGTCAAGGGAAACGTTACGAAGCATTACAGGGTGGGTGGGTGGGTCGAAAACGGTCATTTTCGGCGTTACGTAATTATGCAATGACCCCATACACATATTTTCTATCACCAGGCCTAGTTGTTCATTGATGCAAACCTTTGATGATGTGATGCATTTTATCTTGTGCTCGAGATTCAAAAGGCTTAATTGACTAATTCCCATTCATGCAGGGTGATGTGACATGCATGACAAATTGATATTTTGAAGAAATATTATTTACGGTAGTGCAATTATAGAAAAAACAGTTGGCCCCAAACGCAACTTCAACACATAGCCTAATGTTAGTAACAGCAAATTATATTATAAAAGGTCACAATTTAAGAATGCTGCTAATTGTATTTTCAATACAGAGTCTCATATAAATCGGCATGAAAATCAGCAACTCTATGCTTGTGCAGAAAAATCAGTAATGGTGAACTTTGGTGATACTCTGCTCATTTTTCCATTAACAGCTAAACCTTAGAGTTAAACTCTTAGTGGGAAAATGAAGTTGAGAAACAATGCAGTGTTGTGAACCCTAGGATAAATAAACCAAGTGATGAAGTTGAAATAGGCAACAAATATCGAAATTTTGAACCTATGACTGACAATCTGAAACCTTACAGTCAATAAATCTTCTTCAGTTACCTTTTTCCTCATGAATTGATCTTTTAAAAGTTCCTCCAGTTCTTTCTGCCAGTAAACAATGTAAAAAAAACTCAAATTTACAACAAGACAAACAATGACCATTTAGATGAGAAATTAAACACACTAAGAAATATTTATGTTTGATTTTGAATTAAGTTTATTGTTGCTAATTAGGGCTGTTGTTCGATTAAAAAATTTAAGCGAAATTAATTGCGCAATTAATTTTTTTTAATCGCAATTAACTGTAAATTAATCGCAACACATTTCCTTCAAGTATATTAAATTAATTCAAATATTTTTTATAAAGACCCTGAAGCTTAAATGAATGAATGTATAGGGTACTTTCTATTACAAATAATTTCAATAACCTTTAACTTAGGCCTATTGAATTTCTGCATTTAGTTTATTGAACAGTTTTGTATAACAGACAGTGTTGAAACACTTCAAATCTGCTCAAAATCCGTATTTTTTTGTTTGAGCCACCTTGAAATATATAGGCCTACGTGTGAAAATTAAACAATAGCTTTTCTGACTATCGAAATTAATTATTTACTCAGCCAATTGTTTAGGCAGATCAGTTTATTTACATTGGTTGATTCAGTGGATGCTCTTTAAATTCGCAATCTATTGAAACTCATCAAGTTGGTCAGAGTTTTTCACAAGAGGTTGCAGCTCTTTCCAAACCCTGTCTCTTTACCCTTCTGTAAGCATTTAATCTTTACCTCTGACTACAGTGCGGACATTCAATCGAAGTTTCACACCGAAGCGCATGAGCAATTGCGAGTGAAGGACATGCTCAGGTCCCTATGGCTTAACCGGCATCTTGGGGTGGATTCGAAACCACAACCTTCTGGCTCCAAGGCACTGAACATACCCATACACCACTGTGCCCCGGTATATGAATGGTTGTGAAGAGCAACAATCAGCATCAATGCATCAATTGTATACGCTAGCATCACAGGGTTCAATTGTTTGTTTAGGCTTTGAAGAAAGTTTGTACTGTGCATATGAAACAAGATGAAAACTGGAGACCAAATAAAAAAATATGAATCCGTGGTTGTCGATGATTTGAGGCTGACCATATTCTTGTAAGGGACAGCAAGGCTGACATAATGACATCTCTCTACAGTTTGTAAGGTGTTCATCAGTAGAATGGGATGCCTAGCAAAGTTGACCCGAAATAATTCCTTATCATATCATATTGAAAACATACCTCAACCCGGACCACCATGGACTACTCTTACGGACAACCCTTTTGACTCAACGCATTTGATCCTGATCCTTTGGTAACTCGACCCGGACCACCACGGACTACTCTCACGGACAATCCTTCTAACTCAACGCAGCGCTCGTGAATAAGCCGGTGCCCCGCGCTTGGCTTTCCAGTGACACTTTAGAAATTAGGAGATTACGCTTACGATTACGAACTGCAAGAACAGAATTTACATTGAAGGACTTAACCCTCTTACCCCGATAGCCCCCCAGCAAGCGGAACGCCCACCCGATGGCCCTGTATATATAATATATACATAATATATATAATATATATATATTATATATATATTATATATATTATATATATAATATATATAATATATATATATATAATATATAATATAAATATATAAAATATATATAATATATATATATATTATATATATTATGTATATATTATATATAAATGTGGGAGTAGAGATAACCACTGGGTATTATATATATAATATGTATATATTATATATATAATATAATATATATAATATATATATATTATATATATACATATTATATATATTTATTATATATATATATTATATATATAATATGTATATATATATTATATATAATATATATATTATATATATATTATATATATTATATTATATATAATATATATAATATATATATATATATATAATATATATATATTATAATATATATATATATATTGGCCTTATATATATATATATATATATATTTTTATATATATATATAAATATATATATATATATATATAATGTCCTTACGGGGATACGGTTTATATGTTGAAACCTCTATAGCGGCCTTACGGGTATTTGTCATAGACCACCAAGCCGCTATAGCGCCCATACGGGGTAAGAGGGTTAAATCTTTTAGTCAAACAATTGGTCATGATTACTTGTTCAAGTATAATAATCTTCATTTAATCACTCAATCTGACACACCGCAGAATGATTACAAGTACATTTTATACGAAATACCAAGGCCATAGCTAGGGGGTGTTTTGGGTGTTTGAACACCCCCCGAAATGGAAAATGTGAAAAATAATAGAAACCATTTACGAGCACATGATGTAAAAACTATGAAAACACCTCCCGAAAAAGGAAAAATGTAAAAAAAAGAATTTATTAATTGGTGACATTTTGTGAAGATTTTGACCGGATGACTAAAAAGTCCTCAATTTTTTTGGAATGGAAATTGGCAAAACACCCCCGAAATCAAATCCTTGCTACGGCCTTGCGAAATACGGCCCACTATAGCACGACACGCAGGTCGGCTTTACAGCAGTGGGTTCGGTAACTTAACACTAATGGCCTAAGTAGTAAGTACTGGATCACTCCTGGTCAGCTAGGCCAGAAGTGGGAGGGGCTATCTTTATTTTTATCAGAACCTGAGTCAGGCAACACAACAGCAAAGCGCCAACGGCAGCTAACAGAAACTTTAATAAATTAATGCCCTGAGCGAGGCTTGAACCCGGGTCGCGCGGATGACTCTCAGTTTAACGACCAGCGCTCTCACCACTGAGCTACGGGACCCCCCCAAAAGTAAGTGTATGACATGAGTGGAGCAGCAAGATAATGCCAGCAAAACATCAAAGCCAGAGTTGTAAACAAATACTAATATTCGAAAAATAGATAGTCATTGATTCAGAAAAAATGCACATCTTGCATGAGGTTGGCAGACATTTGATCAGCAAATTTGTTTGAAAATTTAATCAAATCGAAAGTCAGTCCTTCTATGAAACTGAGAAGCAATGATGAACAAGCTGTGATGAGATGGAGGCAAGGATAAATGTATGCATACAATCATACATATATTCATGCATACATACATACATACATGCTCGAATGCCAACAGGTTCAGACTCTAGACAGGCACTACTGGCGCAGACTCAGCCTTCCTGGAAGCTCAGGATGATACATGAAGACTTAACAGGGCTGGGTATAGATTTGAACATGGCCATCACTGTGGCTGAGGATCGGACACGTTAAAGAAATTTAATCAGCTCATTGTGCAACGCTCCCATTGGTGGAGTAGATGACGAATGATGATTATGCATACATAACCATAACTATAGTTTTTATTGCTTAAAATGACAATTGACATGTTCACATATACACAATGTGCTGTTTATACTCTGACAGAATCACTACAAGTTTACGGAATAAGCTGCCTGGGAACTTACAACATTGCAAGGATGGGCCATAAGAAGTAATCACATAATGCTTTTGCCAATATCTTGGCCAGAAGTAATCATTGTTAACTCAGGTTTTAAAGGTTCAAATCTACTTCATATCTACACACAACAGCCAAACTTCACTGACATATTTGAAACATAACACAAGTCATATGACTTTTAGTGAGTCAACCTGCTGTTTATTATGATCCAGAAACGCAACCAAAAGAAAAAAGCGTAATATTATTATTGTGTCACATCTCATATAATTGTTATGAAGTAAATGCTGAAGATAAATGTCGAAAAGACAAAGATCACGAGGATAAGTAGTGGGAAGAAGGAGATAGCAATGAAAATAACAATAAATGGAGAGGAAGTGGAACAGGTCAAGAGCTTCTGCTACTTGGGAAGTATGATAACAAAAGTTGCAAGATGTCATAGTGATATAAAAAGAAGAATAGTATATTGGGAAAAGATGCGTTCACGAAAAGAGGCAAGTTGATGAGAGGAGGGCTGAGCAAAGATCTAAAGAAGAGACTTGTCAAAGTACTGGTATGGAGCATGGTACTGTACGGGTCAGAGACATGGACCATCAAGAAAGAGGAGAGCAGGAGACAGGAAGCCTTCGAGATGTGGATATGGAGGATGAAAAAATTGAGCTGGACGAAGCGAGTGACGAATGAAGAGGTGTTGCAAAGAGTAGGAGAAAAAAGATCACTGATGACAACTTAAAAAGAGAAAGGCAAGAGAATTGGATTGGTTGCATATTAAGAGGAGACTCCCTCCTGAGAAAATCATAGTGCCCGACTGCGAAGCCGAGGCCCGGCTCTAGGGTCGGGTAATACTCAACCTTACCACCCACCTGAGGTCCTGTCCGAAGAGTCCATTACTCCCTCCAAACAGCTTGGGTTTGATCCCTGTGCATACCTGCTTTGAATAGAGAAGGGGTGCACGACCCAACATTATAATAGTAGGCTATACCAATAATAATCACAGTATACATGTACTTAACCAATTATACATGTACTTACCAAGTCAGCAAAGCATTCAAACATATCAGGCTTAGACCTGTACGACAAAGACTGACTCAGCTCATAGTTAGCATTTATCTGAAAAAGAAACCAGCCTTGGAGTTAATAATGTACTATCTACATAACTATCATAAAAACACGTCAATACTCATTGATGATGATGATGATGATGATGATGATGATGATGATGATGATGATGATGATGATGATGATGATGATGATGATGATGATGATGATGATGATGATGATGATGATGATGATGATGATGGTGCTCTGCCCGAAGGCAGGTTCATTGGCTTTACGCCCCTGGGGATGAGATGAGTGAGGTGGTTTCCCATTGCCTTCCTCACAGACAATGATGGGTAAGCAACTTGCCCAAGGTCGCTCCGCAAGAGCTTGCACCTCCCCACACGTGCTAGCCCGAGATATCTAAATCTCTGAATGTCAACTCCCAGCCCGGGGCTTGAACCGCAGTCCGTTGCAACCAGCAGACGAATGCAGCTCCCGCTTACCGGTGTAGCTAACTGGGCCAGTCAATGCTCATTAGGAAGACAATAAAACACGAAGGCAGAAGAGCAGACAAGACACACCACACACACACACACACACACACCACCCACATACACACACACACACACACATTTGAGAAGATCAGGAAGTGGCCAACCCATGATTAGAGCAAGTCTCCTGCAGATATGGTCAGGCACCTGAACATAGCAATTGACTGGGCACCTAGTGGCATGAACAACTTACTTACTCTCATTACTGTCATAAATATGCCATAATATATATATATATATGAAATTATGTATATATATGCATAACATTGTATATACATATGGCACATAATTGTATGAAAGTAACATATTATATACAGGGTGGGCCAAAAAAGACCCCCATGGTTTTTCCCAATATCTTGGTCAGTAGTAAACAATTTTAAATCAAATTTTACAGGCTTAAAGGCAATTCATATTTATGTACAATAGCCAAAGGTCACCAATTTTTTCAAACAGAACAAGTTATATCACTTTCAGTGAGACCACCAACTGTTTTTGGCGATTCAAAACCATAACGCAACCAAAAAGTAACATGAACCGATTTTATTAAGTCACATCTGCGATTATTGTAATCAAGATCATTAACACCAACTACAACAGAATCAATGAACAGCAACATCACCATTAAGATCCTTGAGCCTAAAAGTTGTCACATAAATTATAATAATTGGCTATTCATGCAAACAACAATGATTCTTTAATAAAAGCCACAACTGCCAAAACACTTGCTGCTACAGCATGTATCAGATTCGATATCTAACTGTCAGAAAGTATGTGAGTCAACATTTAGGTAGGCCTAAATTTATAAGTTCGTGAAACTTACAATTTCAATTCTTTTCAGAACTTGTTCCAATTCTTCTCTGTTCTCATCAGCTCTTCTCTGGGTCATTGCACAAGCTATTTTGTCAAGAACTGCTTGTGCATGTTTAAATGAGCCATTTTGTATTAAATTGCAGTCCATCTTCTTCACGTTCTCATATGGTCGGCAACCTAAGCATAAATGCGGCTATGAATTCAGTCAATTCAAATATCAGAACTGCTGGCAGTATCTTGCCAATTTAAAGCAATGTCAAGATTCATTTGGACATATAAAGTTGAAATAACCAAAGCTTTCGAAAAAGCAAAGCGAACTGGTATTTGGAGTGAGAGTGGTCATCTTGTAAGCCACCTAAATATATCAAGCTGCATCAAAAACATAGAATTTTAGAGAGAAAAAACATAGATTTAAGTGGTCACTATTAATGCTACTTATAAAAGAAACCTTAACATGCTTCTGCATTGACTTCCTTAGACACAGCTCCGGAGCATGGCACAAACATGTTATCAAAGAACTGGATACCCCCTCCTCCTTACATGCTTCAATTTGCATTTGTATCCTTCATTTTTATAAATAATTAACCTCCAAAGACTGAGTTGGTCAGGCATTCAATAAGGCTCAGCATTGCTTAGCTTCACAGCAAAGTATTAAAAATCACACCAATCTCCTCATCAATCCCTCCTCTGCATAAAAAAATCCTCTCTCCTCCTCCTTCTCTTCATCCTTAGTCTTTCTCTCAGTCTACAGCTATCGCATATCAAATCTTCTGTGTGTAAGATATAAAAGTAATATGCACACTGCGTATTATGCAACATGGCTTTAAAATTCACCATGTTCTTTAGATGATATAACAAAACAAAAATGTCATAATAAATGTGATGCATCTCCCTTAACATATCTGGATTAATTTTAATAGCAGCATAATAATCATCAGCTCTCATTTATGAATAGACTGACACACATTTAGCAGCTATATCTTATATTAGCGACATGTGAAGTTCAGAACTCTTACTGACATTGGTCTGAACAGTAATGCAAGTCCAAACAAGATAAGGTGCAACCATAAAGCACCAGCAAATGCATACGTCCTACTAGATTTTGCAAATTAAAACTCAGCCACATGTATAATTGTATATTATAGCAAGAGTCTCTAAGGGTAGTGTTCCATTGACCTAATATGAAAGAGTATATATAGGCTATTCTCTAGTTCCCTATTGGTTTACACAAGACTGTCACAAAATGAACTGCAAATGCAGCATATCAAAAAATACTAAATAACTAAACAATAAATATCATGAAAATAAATACAGAAACAATGACTCAAATCAGTAGCATTGAAAGACTGTTCAAGAAACATTATAGGAAAAGATCTCAAATCAAAATGAATGAGATCTATGTACCAAACACCAATATTCTAATCAGGGGCATGGCCAGTGACTAAGAGATGCTAAATGACTAGTGTATTCACAAAACAGAGAGTTTAAAGCTGCTCTCAACCTGGACCACCATGGACTACTCTCACGGACAACCCTTCTAACTCAACGCAGTGCTCATGAATAAGCTGGTGCCCCGAGCTTGGCTTTCGAGTGGTGCTTTAGAAATTTTGAGTTTACAATTACGATTACAATTCTATGAAGATGTGATTGTTGGGACAGACCTTATAAGCAAAGGTAGTTCATTCCAAACAGTGTTTGAGGCTGAGCTAGAAGCACAAATGCTGGCAGCCTTACAAAAAGAGTTGAAGCTTCAGAAGTGGATCATGTACCTAATAGGTCAGAAGCGTTAGAATCACTTTTGGCTCAGAGGCACGAATTTTACAGGAAATATTAGCCATTTCAAATATGTACACCATGAGATAGGAAGACAGTGGAGCTGTGATAGAAGACTAGCAGATGCCAGCTTGTTAATAGGGCAAACAAAATGAGTTGCCAAGTTCTACACCCATTGTAATATTTCAATATTATGAGTAGTTATACAGAATCCAACTATCATAATCCAAATCAGAACCTGTTAAAACAGACAAAGTTACCATGACCCACTGGAATACAGCACTGATTGGCTGTCAAATTTGCATATGGTCTCTATAAACTTCATTACAGAGCATCTAGAATTACCGAATGGCGCATTATTAGGACAAGAGAACTTTAGTGCATTGCGAACCTTATCCACTGGATTTAAAGTAAATCAAACCGATGAACTGCTGGATAATAAACAGGTTTAAATTATCAAACAGCTGTTAGGTGCACTGCCAGCAGAGGTGCGGGGGGGTGAACAGCCACTCAAAGCTATTCTAACCAGACTATAAACCTGCAGGCTGGTTGGTGGACGCAGTTTTTATACAACTTTGGATTACATTTATGAGGATTTTTCAGTAGAAGCCTATGAGCAGTGGCGGTGCCAGAATTTTAGTTTTGGGGGGCTGAAGCCCGGAGTAAATTTTGCATTTTCTTCCGCCAAAATTCTGATGACCTTTTTTTAAGTCGTCCGGTTTAAAATCGTGGAAATATTTCAGTTTTGCATGTAAAAAACACCGGATGGCCTTTTTTAGGGGCTTAGCCTTTTATAGGGGGCTTAGCCCCCTAGACCCCCTAGCGCCGCCACTGCCTATAAGAACAATTAAGTGATTTACTCTTTTCCACACGGCTCAGAAGAATACATAGTTAGGCCTACATACGATCACGTAAACGGCCTACTCTACAAAACCACATAGCCTACAATGATACATTAGTACGTACATACAAACATGCAAACATAAACGCACAAAAATGCACAAACTTTGCTCTACAAAAGCGATCCTGAGGTTATTGAGAAACTGCTATTGTAATCACTTTATGTAAAACTATGGCATCGGTCACCGCTTACCGATTTCCCGTAAGACTTTTCGAAATCTTTCCGTTTATATTTATTAAATCAGAACAATTTTAATCAAACACCAATTTTCACAGGGATTTAGGCTAGAGTAGCCTACATGGATACACTTGTCGCAAAATAAGGTTAAACGCGATTCCTGATCGTTATCTCCTCATTAAAACACTTCGAAACGAACGACCTAATAAATATATTGGAACCACCTCTATGCCAACTGTGTAGGCTACATTGACAAACTTATAAATGCGTGAGCACTTAGCTTAGAACTCATATAACCTATGCAAATAACTGTCCTAAAAGTAAACAAAGTTTATCCCAGAAGCGATCAACAATGACGACATAGAGAGCTGAAGGCATTTACACAGCGACACACCACGGTGCATTCAATGTCCGCCTCAAGCTGACGATATTATAGGCCTCTATTGCGGTCCGATGCACAATGCTTGATATGGTAAGCCTACCGTAATCCGATTTCTTGGTCACGCACGTGCACACACGCCCACACACACACACACACATACGCACACGCACACACACACACGCACACACACACAAACACACACACACGCGCACACACACACACACACATATGCACACGCACACACACACACGCACACACACACAAACACACACACGCGCGCACACACACACACATACGCACACACACGCACACGCACACACCTATACACACGCACACGCACACACACACACACACATCTTTCTTTGTGTTATGGAGAGTAGTCTGGACCAAGAGTTCACTTTTGCTCCACACATTCACTCACTCAGCCGTGTGTGTTTAGCCCTGCTCAACTGCGTCAACTACGGTACGCACTAGCTGTTGCTCGCTCACTCCTACTGCTGCTGCAGCCCGTGTCCATTCTATGCTGGTCTACCAATTGCCCGTCTGTATTGCTTTGATCGCGTCCTGCGTTTTGCAGCCAGCCTTATTGGCCGCATACCCAAATTCAGCCACACCTCGATCGTAACCGTAATCGTAATCTCCAAATTTCTAAAGCGCTCGCGCTGCGTTGAGTCGAAAGGGTTGTCCGAAAGAATAGTCGATCGATCCATGTTGGTTAGGGTGGAGTGAAAAACACGAATATTAGATATCGAAAATCCGTTAGCAATAAAAAGTTGTCTTATGGTATGGGGTCAAGAAATATCAAAAAAGTTTTGAAAAATATTAATGTCTTCCTTTGCCCCCAGAGGGCCAAAGTTTCGAAAATTGGAGTTTTTTGAGAAAATTGCAGGTTTTCTTATGAAATATTTTTAGTCTAAAATAATTAACCACCAAGCAATACATCGCTGGAAAGAGCTCTTTAAACTGAGTAAAATCATATCTTAATTTCAAGAATATTCGCATATTTGAAGGAGATATTAACTTTTTAAGATACCCCACGTTCGCGACATGTCGCTATGCCTGAAAATGGTAAAACACTAATAACTTTTTTATCCTTTGCGATATTTCAACTTGTAATATGTCATTCTATTCAGTTTATGACAATCTATCTGAGGGTGCATTTAAACTTATAAGAACCTTCCATTAAGAATTTCAAAGCTCATGAAGCCCTACAAAAAAGAAGAAAACTAAAGGAAATGTCCTCAGAAATTGCAAAACTTTGAAAAAAGTGTAGATAATTTTTTACGTTGCAGCCTGCAAATGCACCACTGACAATTGCAAATGTACCAAACCCAGAAAGGTTCCAAGAGAGGAACAAGAGTCCTAAATGATCAACAGACAATTAGAGCTATAACGATTAGCCGTCAGGATAAGATTATATCAACTTCACTAAAGAAGCGGCATGATAGAAAGAGAAAGAAGACCATGTGCCTCTAATATGTCGTAAACGTCTGGATTTCGTCAACGAACAAGCATTAGCAGACAGCAGTGTTCAAAATAATGAAACGGACAGTGAAGTAAATCCAGTGAAGTGTAAAATCTTGCCAGAAGATGAAACCATGGATGTGTCAGAAAAGTCAAGACCTATAATAGTATAGGCATACCTACCGTAATGAAACTAAGCAAATGAGAAAGAGATTGTCGAAGCTGTCACGACTCTGTGACCGATATGGAACATCGGATATAGCAGGTGCGGTTATTCCAAATGCTGTACTAGACGACCTTGGTATTCCAACGAGTGCTCTTTTTCTAATTTCAGTGTTCTTTCTTTGCGACCATCAAAGTACAATGTTTCAGTTGAATCCATTATTTCAACTTCCTGCATTGCATTCTTTCTAGTGACACTGTACACTTTATATGCAGTTGAAACAATAATATTTACAGGAACTCAGATTACAGAATACACAAATCTTAGCTATACTGACTTAACAGACAGCTTGCAATAATCGGCGCTAATAGCAGCCTACAAAGCTGTCGTCCCGGCGGGGGCTCGAATTCGTTACCTCTCGCACTCTTGGCCAGGGTGTTATCCATTACACTACCGGGTATAGGTTTACTTCACAAAATTAATTAAACTAAGCAAATGAGAAAGAGATTTTCAAAGCTGTCACGACTATTTGACCGATATGAAACATCGGATAGAGCAGATGCGGTTATTTCAAATGCTGTACTAGAAGACCTTGGTATTCTTTCACACATCGAATCAAAACATGTGATCGATCGCTATGAGCTTCGACGTGTGAAAGGATCACTAGACAGAATGCAATGCAGGAAGTTGAAATAAGGGATTCAACTGAAACATTGTACTTTGATGGTCGCAAAGATAGAACACTGAAATTAGAAAAAGAGCACTCGTTGGAATACCAAGGTCTTCTAGTACAGCATTTGGAATAACCGCACCTGCTATATCCGATGTTCCATATCGGTCACAGAGTCGTGACAGCTTCGACAATCTCTTTCTCATTTGCTTAGTTTCATTACGGTAGGTATGCCTATACTATAGGTCTTGACTTTTCTGACACATCCATGGTTTCATCTTCTGGCAAGATTTTACACTTTACTGGATTTACTTCACTGTCCGTTTCATTATTTTGAACACTGCTGTCTGCTAATGCTTGTTCGTTGACGAAATCCAGACGTTTACGACATATTAGAGGCACATGGTCTCCTTTCTCTTTCTATCATGCCGCTTCTTTAGTGAAGTTGATATAATCTTATCCTGACGGCTAATCGTCATAGCTCTAATTGTCTGTTGATCATGTAGGACTCTTGTTCCTCTCTTGGAACCTTTCTGGGTTTGGTACATTTGCAATTGTCAGTGGTGCATTTGCAGGCTGCAACGTAAAAAATTATCTACACTTTTTCAAAGTTTTGCAATTTTCTGAGGACATTTCCTTTAGTTTTCTTCTTTTTTGTAGAGCTTCATGAGCTTTGAAATTCTTAATGGAAGGTTCTTATAAGTTTAAATGCACCGTCAGATAGATTGTCATAAACTGAATAGAATGACATCAAGGAATGACATATTACAAGTTGAAATATCGCAAAGGATAAAAAAGTTATTAGTGTTTTACCATTTTCAGGCATAGCGACATGTCGCGAACGTGGGGTATCTTAAAAAGTTAATATCTCCTTCAAATATGCGAATATTCTTGAAATTAAGATATGATTTTACTCAGTTTAAAGAGCTTTCCAAGCGATATATTGCTTGGTGGTTAATTAATTTAGACTAAAAATATTTCATAAGAAAACCTGCAATTTTCTCAAAAAACTCCAATTTTCGAAACTTTGGCCCTCTGGGGGCAAAGGAAGACATTAATATTTTTCAAAACTTTTTTGATATTTCTTGACCCCATACCATAAGACAACTTTTTATTGCTAACGGATTTTCGATTTCTAATATTCGTGTTTTTCACTCCACCCTAATGTTGGTCCCAGTCGAGTCACCATAGGATCAGAGGGGCGGAACAGATATAGCCTACACTAAGGCGACCAGTGTCGTCTGGGCGGGAATTGGGGAGTGGCGGATCTCCAGCTATATGCGTGACGTTCTCCACTGGGTGGCTCCCACTAAAGCAGCGAATTGAGTATAGCCTGCAGGCGCGGATTTAGAGGGGGGCGGAGCCGGCGTACGCCCCCCCCTAAACCTGCAGCAAATGTTCTCAAACTAAACTGACCTAAAACTAATATAATTGCAATTTGGGAATAGGATGTTTGAAGTAGCTGGACCGGTGTAAAGGTTTCAGAATACCCCCTCCTAAACATTACCCCTCTGCAAACTGTAAATTGAATCAATCTTCGCATTTATTGCACTAAAAATATCAAAAAATTCATCCCGCTTCTTGTTTTGGTCTGAAGATTTTCATCCGTCTTCCCACTTCGTGGTTTGTTATCAATATTTTCATCTGTAACTAAAATACTATTCGCCGCTGAAGTTTACATGGAGAAAATGGCTTCGAGGCTATTATTTTTTTCGGATCAAAATATTGATAGCAAACCACGAAGTGGGATGACGGATGAAAATCTTCAGACCAAAACAAGAAGCGGGATGATTTTTCTGAATTTTTTAGTGCAATAAATGCGATGATTGATGCAAATCTAGTTTCCGGGGGGTAATCTGAAACCGGTTTCAAGTAACCGGGGGGGGGTAATGTTTAGGAGGGGGTAATTTGAAACCTTTACACCGGCAGAATGGAGCTCTCTTACCGGAGCTCTCTTACCTACTTACCTGAGTTGCTAGCAGACGTTGCCCACGTGACCAATGACTTTTGCCGTGACGTCATTCACAAAGTTCATGTACAGACAAAATTTACGTAAATAGAAATTGGTCAATTTAAAAATATGTCGAGTGGTTCGCCGTCACAACCAACGACCTCATATATATTACTAGACAGAGCTTCCTATGTTGAGCTGCCCAGTGACGTTGAAGCCGAGCAAGGAACAAGAGTATAACATGAAATTTTAACTGTCCATCTCGCGGTCTATTTTTAGATCAACCGTCATGAAAGAACCAACCAATCACAGAAGACGATTCATCGTATTTACGTTCGCCGGTGGAAAATAGTAATAACAAATACTTATAAGGTCTTTGGTAATAATAAATTTTACCTGATCACGAGTCACGACTTTCCAATTATTTAAAGCATTAATACTCAATCGAGATTGTCACTAAACGCGCCCAACCGTTAAATTAAATGCCCATAAGGTTTACTGTCTAATGATAAAATGTAATTTGTATTCATGCCTGTTGTCTCCATCGATATTTATATTTAGACCTGGATTGCGCTAGTGAGCTCAGGAAGTGAGGTCGACGACCTGCCATCTTGGAAGTACAAATGTGTCGATATCGATAAACTTATCAAAATGCCTTATTGCGCGACAATAAATTGTTGTAAGCAACAAATTAAAGGAGCAACGCAGTCGTTTATCGGTGAGTAACATATTCACTGATTATTTTATTGTCTAGTGAACGTGATCGTTATTAAAATGTTAATTAATACAACTTGCGTCCAAGGACGCATACCTTCCCTTGGGCCAACTACTCATAGCGGGACCTGTATTTTGCATGTTAACTAACACAAAACTAAACCCGCTCTGTTCCTAACAATCCACCTGCGTTATTTGTAACGTGTTGCGTTTAGGGCAAATAGATTTATTGGTAATCCTGAAGACTGCGTGCCTGTATACAAAATAATATGGTTACATCGACTTGGATAAAATAGAGCGCTGCGACCTACCAGAAGAATACCATGATGCAATGCGCTCAGTAAGTCATTAACTCGAGATCTATGCAAAACGGTCAGTTTAAAAAGTTATAAATGAGGGATAATGATATTATCCTTCATATGCAGTAAATACGAGCAAATAGAAAGTTCGAAACTGAAGAAAGCTGCGCTTTGTAAACTTATTAGGTAGGCGCTTATTAGACGCTTTGAAGTTAGATGTTGATTTGCGTTTCACACTTTGGCTTCGTTAATTTCAAACAGATCCGAATGGAAGCTCATGACATAAAAGGCGGTTGGGTCTTTTCTCCCATCGCAGACCCAATAAATGGCATGTGAAATATCCATGCATGTATGGTGTTGTTTGAGTGTGCTTGTCACAGATTGGGGAAGAGAATTTTGGTGCATTGATTTTACACACGTTGTCCGGGGTAAATAGGTAAAGGCAATTATCGAATTATGCAGGCGTCCTGGAGTGGCATAATCAAAAGTTAGAAAACCTTATCCCAAACTGTTGCATCGTCTTCACCTTTACAGAACTTTGAAGTTTTCTCGTCATACACATCTTACTTACAAATTTTCCTCAACTTAATAACTTACATCGATGTCTAATAAACATTTGTAATAATGCCTATTTATGAATTGACATTTTTGAATATGTTAATTGTGTGAACAGATTTCCATATTCACAGCCAGAACTACTGAAACAATTGGTGCATAATATGGACACAGAAAGATTTGCAAAGAAATCGGTCGTTTGATCTGCCAAGCTGCTTCGATCGAACTGGACCATTGGACCAAGTCAGACTTCGTCCTGGATCTGTGCCAACCGGGGTTCCGGTAGCGCATTGGTTAACACCGGCATGGAGAGGGAGAGGTAACAAGTCTGAACTCACATTGGGCGGACATGCCTTGTAGGCTGCTATTGGCGTCGTGTATTGCAGGCTGTCTGTTCTGTTAGTAGTTAAATTTGATGTTAATTAAGATTACTGCATAACGTTTACATGTATTATTATTATTATTATTATTACATAAATTTATTACGCGCGCAGGGTCACACCAAAGTGTGAATCTGAGGCGCGGATAGTTAGTCGCCAGAGGAAGATGCAGTTAAAAGTAAAGTGCAGTGTGATTGCAGGGATTACATAATTAAAGAAAAAAAGACATAGATCTTTGCTTTACAAGTTTACATCATCATCTTGTTAAGGTCTATTTCCATAGTGATTTTTCCTGCAACAGTTTCATACCAATCTGCCATCTAATGTTTTAATATAGACTAGCTAGTGAATTGAAGATAATGAAATTAAACAATTTATTATTTTTAAAGCTGTTCCACATTTGTGCTGCTATTATGGAATATGGAGAATAATCATCCTGTATTATTAATTCATGACCTTAATAGTAGTTTGTGTAAGTCACACCAGCTGAGCTCTCTAATTCACTGTATTCACCTCTGATTGCAGGTTGTCATTTGGGATCAGTAAACAAAGATCTGTGAGCTATAATTTTTACTGTGTTCCTATTTGCTGTTTTAGGTTGTCTCGTAAACCCCAAAGAAGCGACTTCAGCAAGTTGAGCACACCGTAGGCTGTCAACATCGTCTACAATTGCCGTCACAGAGAACCGCCCCGGTCAACATTGTCTACAATTGCCGTCACATAGAAGAATCACTCCTATTAAAAAAATGTTAGTCCAGGACAATGGAAAGGAAAATGGATACTGTTGTGGATTGTGCTTGAATTATATTGAGCAGTTCAGCAGATTACAGGAGGTTGAGGGTTTACGAAATGGCACTAATTTAAAAATTGCTCACATGATGTGCAAATCGGCTACAGTTCGCTTTTTACGTATAATTGTTCATTTGTTTACAAATTAGGGCAGGACCACTAGGAACATTTTTGGTGCAGTTTGAACTTCTTGCGGCTCCAATAATTATTCCTACAGTTGGGTTGCATTGCTTTAGATGTCTGAATGACCACTTGTTTGATAGTAAACCCGACAACAATCATGTTTTTAATTTAATCACGTGCATTAGCAGTTGCACCATCTGAATGCATTATCTGGTCAAGCAGAAAACTGTCCAATTAACTGGACCAATAATTAATTTGTAAACAGCTGGCACAGCTGGTTCTGTTTAAGCATCAATGAGAGATAAGTATTATTTGGTCAGCTACGCTTATAGTATTCAGTAAAAAAACCAATGTAATGTAATGTAATTAGTAATTTCTATAGAGCCGCTCACAACCAAGGCCATTCAGTAGCGCTCCAATTAGTGTGTTAAGCTTATGTATTGCCGAGCTTAATGTGTGCAAGTGTTTCTAAGCTAGCAGAACTTGTGAAATCATTGAATGCACAGACTTTCAGGTTCTGTTACTAATATGCCAATTAGTGCAAGTGTCCTTGAAATAGGAAACGAATATTGTAATATTATGCTAGTTGCTTTTGGAATTACATTAGTTGATGTTGAGATTTGTCATTAATGTCAAGTCATAATGTAGCGTCAAGTAATGGTGATGATTTTAGGCTTTGTCCGGTGGCATGTTTTACCTTTATGGTTGACATGCATCTTTATGTGTAGCTTGTTTGCAATAGGTGAATTTGTCTATTGTAATATTTAAAGTTTTTGATTAGCAATTTGTTGATTCAATTATGGAGCACTTTTTTACATGCAAAGAGAGTGGTTCCAAACAATTGTAAGCAATGTTTTGCATGTTATTTATTTCCTGTAATAAATTCACAAGTTATTGGCTAAGCCGATTCAATGTGTGTGTGTGTTGCTACATGCCTGATAACCAGATAGCTGATATTGGAAACAGTCACCTGGGTGATCCTGACACTCATCAGCAGATTATATCCCCTACAAAGGAAAAGAACCGTGATTCGCAAGGTATGCGGGTTAATTCCTCCCCATAAGTCCATGGATCTACATCCTGTCACCTTACACTCTGGTGCATCCCTGGTGCTGCTGAGGAGTAGTGGTGAGGACTTTGACTTCCCCAGGGATAATCTGACTAGGAGCCCACTTTTTGATTTAGGTGCATAGTCATGTTGAGGTTTCTTGGTCTTTTTTCCAGGTGGTGTTATTGTTAACCCCCACCCCATAGCTACGACCTTGGGTATCCTTCCAGCACCTGCCTTTTGCATTGGCCAGCTGTTTGTCAGGGTTTCCGGTGAGCCTGTCCACCCTGTCAATCACTTCAGTCAGAGGTTTTTGCCACTGTCAGCCCACTAGGCAATTTTCTGCTTAGCTGTTCACCCCCAGTCCCCCCACCCATCACTGTGAGATGCAGGTTAGGACTTTGGGGTAGGAAGAACTATAGCCGATGCTTTGCTATATTTAAGAGTACCATGACGGTAACACTTGATGTCTAAGTTTTCAGAAGGGCTTCGATACAATGAGGCTCAATGGCTTGGCCTGGCCTTGCAGTCCATACAAATAGCCTCCATACCAAATTTCTACCATGGTGATTTGTACCCCACTTCCATAATTAGGCCAACTGCAGTCATGCAGAATTTAGCCTTTTCCGTGGTGGGCCGTTGTCTGGAATGGGCCCCACAGGAGCCACTTCTGTTTCCGGGGGCTCTTTCTGAGACATTTTTTACTGCGCCCAACACTATGCTAGAGCACGGGTTGCAGGTTCGAATCCGCCTCAAGTCGCTGCTTAGGGATCTTGGGAAATTCCTTCACTCGTAATTGCTCAGCACTTTGGCGTGAAACCACAGAATAGATAAAGCGTAGTGAAACTCCAATGCAGTGTCCGCGCTGTAGGCGGGACTCGGGAGCGCCTCTGAGTAGTGAGCTTGAAGGAGCGTTATAGCAAGTACACATACAAACTTATGAGCAGTCCCTCTAAGAAGCCTCATATAAATTCTGGAGTGAATGAATGCATATTCGGAAAATTCTCAGCGTCCACAGAAATTGTGCCAAAGAGACCAGCTGAAATATCGGTCCTATAAGCTTCTTAAATGAAGTCTGCAATGGCCAGTGGTCGATGTTTTTGGAGCCTTGCAAAAAACCTGCTGAAAAAAACACATTATAATAATAACTTCAAGTCGTAGTATGATAACTAAGCAACAACTAAGAGTTGGTCAGTTTGCAATGAATTTGGAAATGTTTAATCGAGACATCAGGATATCAAGCGCACATCTGAACACTTGTAGCTTTAAGATGGCGGCATGATCTAAAAATAGATCTCGGCTTCTGTCCGCCGACCACACATTTTTGTGCAGCGAGCATAGACTAAGCGCAATCCAGGTCTATTAATATCGATGGTTGTCTCAGCTTGGTTCTTTCATGAGCTGTGATTGGTTGAGCTAAAAATAGTAAGTGTCCAAAACGATTACGAGAAAGTTCAAAAGATGTTGCAGCAAAAACCACGTGATCCCACCGGCCTGGTCACAACGGCTTAAACAAGCAGTTTTATCATTCGCGAATAAGCCGACTGCCGTTGGTAAGACACACGGCTCTGGTAAGACATAAGCCTATCTTAGGCCTAAATCTCAAAAGATGGCATATGATTATCATTATAATTTTGAAATTCGTCGTGCTGATTATAGCCGCCGAAAGCGTTCAGCTGCCGATATTAAGTAATTATGGACAAAAGCAAATCAAAGATGTAGAACTAGGCCTACTCATATAATCATTCTCTTAACGCTCAGTGGCTATTTAACCTAAACGCCGTGGAGAGCGCTATTTAAAATTAAGGTTAGGGTTAGTTTTAGGCAAGGCCGTAGCTAGGGGGGTGTTTTGGGTGTTTGAACACCCCCCGAAATAGAGAATGTGAAAAATAATATAATGCATTTACGAGCACATGATGTAAAAGCCATGAAATAAAACCATGAAAACACCCCCCGAAATGGAAAAATGGAAAAAACGGAAGGGAAATTGGTGAAACACCCCCCGAAATCAAATCCTGGCTACGGCCTTGGTTTTAGGGTTAATAAATATAAATAAATATAAATTTTTAACGCGCGCAAGGTCACACCGAAATGCGAATCTGAGGCGCGGAAGGGTTAGGGTTAATTAGTATTAAAATTTAAATAGGCCTTAATAAAATTATGGAAAAGATTTTAGAAATTAAAATAAAAGTTCCATAACATTTTCTATGAAAAGGATCATTATAGTTTTGCATGATCTAATTTCATATATATATATATATATATACGGGATTGGATTGGTAGTATTTACGCCCCCCCTAACCAGAAATCCTGGATCCGCCTCTGGCCTGTATAATGTTTATGATCTCTACTCTAGTCTGGCGCTGCATGCTAATGCCTTGCTCGTGCCCAGTGGTTAAAGTGGTTTGGGTGAGCAGTGGGAACGCCAACTGTGAGCAGTGGGAACGCTGGTGAAGTTTTACTGGGAACGCCCATGTTTCAGGGGTTCCATGCAGTTGAGCAGTGGGAACGCAAGCCAAGAATTTCAAGAGCAGTGGGAACGCCGTTCCCATGCGTTCCCACCCACTTTAAACCCTGCTCGTGCCTATAGTATATACATTAGTGAGCATAGGCATATGAGACGGGAGTACAGAGGGGCAAATGCCCCCAAATTTTGGGCGAATGTGTTTTTTCGGGCAAACAGGTATGGGAGGATTTTTTGGGCACAGGGGTAAAACAGCTACATTTTCTGAAGATTTGTACCAAATGACTAAAAAAAGTCATCAGTTATTTCGGCTGGGAAATTATTTCGGGCTGGAAAATCGAAATGACTAAAAAAAGGTCATCAGAAAATTTGGTCGATGAAAAAATGTCGGGCGACTCGCGGTCCGCCAATAAATGTAAAGTAGCCTATACTTTTTGGGCAAAAGTCAAATCTTTGCGCCCCCCCCACCCCCCACTGCCGAAATGTCCCCTACGCCTATGTTAGTGAGCTCTGTACGTAGCTCTATACTCTTAGTTCTCGCCATTTCCGCTCCCTTCATTCGACTGAACAAAGGCTGCTTTCAGTCCCTTTTGCTCGTACTTCCACTATGCCAGAGGTTCTCAAACTTTATTTTGTATTGTACCCCTACCCCTCCCCAATTAAAAAAATCGAATGATGGCGTGCCTCCAGCAAATTAAGTCAGATGAAAAATAACAAAATGCCATTGCAAAGTCGACATTGCAGCTGGAAGCTGGATTGATGACAAGGAGTCATGCTGTGAGGCAGGCGGATGCTCGAGGTAGCGCGTGTTGGCTGAATGGTGAAGAGTTCACGAAGGTCATCTATAGTCCTGGAATATTGTAAGGATTTGTAGGTTAGGGATTGGACTTAGAAGTAAATTCACTCTGGAATTTTTAATTGATGGAGGATTGGGGTGATGCTTAATTGGGAGTTCTGGTGATGGCACTGGCCAATGAGTTTTCTGGATGAGTTAATTGCAGACGCTTCGGTTGAGTGGATTCAAGGTTGAGGGAAAAGGAATTGCAGTAGTCGAGCTTTGAGTGGACAATGGAGGTAGCAATTGAAGTAGATTGCATGAGCTGGCTATAGTATAAGTGGCATATAGGCTATAGGTTATTATAGTAACATCTTGGGAAAGGAATTCCTACCCTTCCCTACCCCGGACTTATAATTATGGTCACGTTGCTTTTTAACTAGCATACTTGTTTCTC
The DNA here is from genome assembly GCA_949752735.1 of Lumbricus terrestris. Lineage (NCBI taxonomy): Eukaryota > Metazoa > Annelida > Clitellata > Crassiclitellata > Lumbricidae > Lumbricus > Lumbricus terrestris. The sequence continues at coordinate 21,585,859 of OX457038.1, forward strand.
ACATGTATACATATAGACCTACCCTGCGAATATATTACCGTAATCTAGACTCTGAAATTATGTTTCCATCACATACCGTACGTAGCCTACATGGCTTTGGTAATCTATACTCTTTAGCCTTCTAAATATTCGCCCCAAAAGGACTACGTAGCCTAGACTCTATATACAGCCCCATAATTTTTCATCAATCCGTCTTCTACTTGGTGGATCATTATTTTCAATCAATCCAGGCTTTTATCCAGTTTCCAGTTTAGGCTGAAATTCGTTTAATCAATCCAGCTTCTATTTGAGCAACAAAAAATCAATCCAGCTACAAATAACAATAATTTTTCATCGATCCAGCTCAAATTTAAGCAAGGATATTTTCATCGATCCAACTTCTATTTAAATAAAAAAAATATTTTCATCCGACTTCTGTTTATCGTCAATCCAACTCGCATAAGACATGCAGTGCTAAAACCCAAGCAATGTCGAGTAATTTAGAACGGTTGAACCTTGAACGATAGATTTACCCATGACTTCACTTAAGGTTTATTCTAAGATTGTGTTCGCATGCAGTTTGTCCGCCTTTTGGTTTCTTGGCAATATGTAGGTCTACACTTAATTGTCTTTACTTCCATCGCATTTCTTGACTATTTTAGACTCTGAAATCATGCCTCCATCACATAAGCCAAGCCCAGGGCTTAAAGTGTGCCTGGACGGTCATGGACGGCGTCCATGCACTTGTTTTAAAATCTGAACGCCGTCCAGCCACTTATTGGCGAGCACAGACTAGAAAGGTAAGGGGCGTCCAGGCACTTCTTTTGGAGAGGTAAGGGTCGTCCAGGCACTTATTTTTTCACACTTTAGGCACTGGCCAAGCCTATACATGACTTCACTTAGGCATAGGTCTATGTAGCCTCGCCTCAGTCGCCTGACTCTCCGGATCTTGACCCTCTGCCTACGATCAATTTTCTTTTGATTGAGCGTCTGTGAATAAGCTGCATGATTTCCGCGACTTCGTTTTTGTTGGCGCTGTAGAAGTTCTGAGTTTACGATTACAATTACGATTACGATAGCCATCATTAGATTCTGGCGGATATTTTGTCCGCCATTTCGGTTGCCTAGCAGTGCGTCTTTACTTCCGTGAAGCTCCCTCGCATCCCTTCAACCATAGAATGCTATGTTAGACTCTTCTAATATCATATGTTTAGACGCGATAGCCTAACAGTTCTTTGCCTATAGCGAGATAGATGATACGAAGTTAGCGCTCTAGGTGAAAGGGCCTAGTCATGCTTGCGATTCAAAGATTCTAGGAAATAGGTTTATGAATATTTTTATATTTAATTATTTATGTATCAAAATAGATCTTTTCGATTTCTGATGTGGACCGAAAAAGATCTATTTTCGTATTTCTGATCTTAGGCCAATAACAATTTAAAGTTGAAGCGGTTTTCAGTAAATGTGACAACTAACATTTAAAATCGAAGGTGCGAGTAGTCTATGATTAGGCTAACTGTAGAGACTATAAGGAACACATGATTAATTAAGAGAGGCTTTGTTTGTAAGTTAATTGATATTTTTAATTGTCCGTATTAGCGAGTGAACTAGCCTATAGGATATAGCTGTGCGTCAATGTTTTAAGCATCTCCTGAATGTCGTCATTGGTGATTCGATGAGAGAGCCCGCGAAACTTTCCCGCCAACAAAGCGAGTCGACGGCGTCGGTGATCCTGCAAAAAACCCTCCAAAGGAAAGCAGCTGACCTTCGTAAAACGGATTCTCTGTCCAGTGTCCAATTCTTCCCTCCAGTCACATCCAACGGTTTGAGAGAGTAACTATATAGGGCGTATACGCCATAGTTCAGTTTGAGTGTTGATAGAATTTTTCCAAGATATTTTGGGTTACCTTAGTTTTATTAGACGTGTTGCGACGATTTTCGATGTTATGAAGCGGAGTTAAGTTCATCATTGCTAAGGATTAAGCTTTCGATTCTTAGGTTACGGTCTATAAAGTAATGTGTGTTCTTTTGGATTAATGCTCTGCCCTTGGAGTAACCTTGGATTCTCTTCGTCGTCCATGCGCTCTCCAGTCTCCACTGCTCACAGTGCAGCTCCTACAAGGTCGTGACATGTTGCGCTCAAGCTTGGCTCACGTCTAACGAAAATGTTGGAAATATAGAATGAACTTAACACTATTATGGGATAGCTGGTAATCGCATAATTCGCATTAGCCTATAGCAAACTTGTTTTTGATAACCTTATTCTGCTCTTTTCCTTAGTTAGGCATAAGACTGAAAGAATAAAATTGACATCGATTTTACATTGCATGCTTTCAGAACTGTGAATGGACCTATGTAATAATCATAAAATGTTTACACATTTTCTTCATACACGAGGTTCAGATGAAGAAGTAGATAGGAGAAAGTTGGGAAAGGTCGGCTAATTGCTCCGCCTCAGCCTTAGATATTCATCGAATAGAATAGATTGTCTCTCTACGTCTACGAGCCTTGCCATATTCATTCATTCATTCATTCATTCAGCCTAAATATTTATATAGCACCTCTTCAAGAAAACTACTCAGAGGCGCTCCCGACCCCAGCACGGCTAAACAGAACGACGATCTGGATCTGTCGCCAGTTAGAAGGCGATCGAAAGTTAACTGAAAAGTTATAGCGACAGCATTCTGATAGCGAGCTGATGTAGCTCATCGTTCTGGTTCTTGCATGGCCGCGCCTCCGGTAGTGGCCTGCACCCGTTTAGAGGAAATGTGGCATTCTCTTGAGTTTCAGCCGTTTTCTGACTAAGGAATGCTGTGGTCGGGCAATTAATGCGCCCTTGCCCGATTCTGTGATGTCCGCAGAGTTATTTTCAAGGAATTATGTGCTCAAGAACGATATTTTATTTTATGCAACACATGTCAGTGATGTTTCTCGTAATAGCTAAAACCGCCTGTGCTTCCTACTTCTTTTGGAGACTTTCAGAATTGGACAATAACACTATACAACAAGACAAGACTTGACTACTTGGATTCTATATCATGCCACCGGGTCTCTTAATTTCTTTTATGTCTCCCGGGGAAGCCGTGAGTAATTTGCGCGTTTTGGACGATTTCAACATCTACGATCTTCACATCATGGCTGTCATTTGTGCAGTGTAATCTTTACACTGCACAACGAACAACTGCGTCAATCGCGTCATCCAAGAGCTTCGCTGTAGGGCTGCGGCAATCTCGGATAACAGTAGGCCTAGGTCTAATGCTCTGGAAGCTAGTGCACCACCTATGGTCCTTCGCCGTAGCGAACGAATACGAGATGGTCCACATTCTCCACACCCGGGTTTCTTAGATAAGCATCGGAAAAGAGATTTGGATTCGAACTTGCACGATTTGAAGGAGATTCGATAGGCCTATTAGTCCCACGAGGAAGGACTTCGATACTTTCATGTTTTGTTAACCTTCGGTAGGCCCTACGCAGGTTATAAGCTAGTAATCGGAGCGGTAAGTCACGAATAGGCTACTACAGAATAACGAAGCAAGCAAAGCCAACTTCAAAAATAATGTTCGGCACAAAAGACAACATATGCATATAGCCTATAGGGGGACAATCTGCATGAAGCACAAGTCTGAGAAGCGTAGGTGAATAGCAGACTAAAATAATCTGCATTGGCGATTTTCAAAGGAAATTCTTTCTTCTTTAAACCCACACGAACTCAGTGTTGATTGCACATCAGATTTCTGGACCATGACTCCTTCAATTGCTTTATATCCAACTGAGGTATGTCATCCACATTCAACATAATCATCAATGCGAATTTCACCGTCATTTCTCGCCCTCACCTACTTGTCATGCCCCGCAACCACCCTGTTGTGCTGGATAAACGCGGTTTAGGCCTACTATAAAAACCGCGCATCACAAAACCGCGCATCACAAAACCGCGCATCACAAAACCGCGCACGATCATAACCGCACACGATATTCAACAGATGCGCTTGTTAGCGCATCTGTTGAAGCTCGAAAATAGCATTCGAATGGCCATGAAAACTATGTCGAAAGCTAAACAAATAGAAGAACGCATTAGCATATGCACTTCAAAGGATCCACTGCTACACGCGAGCTTATTCGAGTTTCTGATTTGAAGGCTTATAAATTGAAGTTCGTAGCCTTAGAAATCGCCGCTAAAGCCTTGACTCCATACAGAAGGTAGTCTACGATACAATGAAAGTAAGATGGAAACCAACCTCCCAACGTTGGGAATATTCTCGTACAACTTAACTCTGCAAGTGTAGTCATTCAACAATCGCCAGCCTCCTTAACTACATTTAAAAGCGGTCCGTTCGTAGTACGGTACTTTACCAGTGCATGGCTGTAGTACTTTGAAAGACAGTAATATTCATTAGAACCTTGTAAGTGTAAGATTCCAGGGGGGGTCCCTGCTTTATAGAGCGCCAGTTGCTCGATGATAGTCAACTGTGTGTATATATATAATTGTGTGTGAAAGATGTATGCGTGTAAGGGTTGAGTGGGATCTGATATTATGGACTATGCTGACGAAGATGTACCAAGACCTGCAGAGTCAGCGCCTCTGGAGCCGATGGCGTGGTGATACACAGACGGACTGCGGCACTGTTTGCAGGGTGAGACAGACGAACAAGGAGAGGGATAGAGGGGAAATGACTGGATTCTGCTGAGGTCAGCGTAGAAACTGTTTAAAAGGGAACCGACGCCAACACTCAGGGCTTATTCCGTGGAAACCGAGGACGCCTATTCCGTGAAGACCGACAGAGAGAGGACGCTTATTCCGTGGAAACCGAGGACGCTTATTCCGTGAAGAGAACGATTGATTATGTGGAAACTTATTCGTCGGTGCTGATTAGTTCGGAGTGATTTCATAGTGAGTGATTTCATTGATAAGGAAAAGCCCGGGTCTCTGAATAAAGATTCGAGATTCGTTATTGTGGATAAGACGTCGAGAATAGTCGGACGGATGACAAGGAAGATACGAGAGGGGACGATTACGTTGCTACAATCGGATTGGAACTAGTGGAGGATACAAAGACAAACGTCTGCCGAGAAGATCGGACGCTTGACAGTGATAACCAAGGAAGAAGAGAGACGAACAACGGAGAAGACTGAATCGATCTGATGAATGGGGTATGTGTGTTTTGATTGAGATGAGCAAAGGGGGTTGACAATTGCACGGGGAAAACCCATGGTCATAATTTGCCCATTTCTATTGCTGCTTAGCTCAGACTAGACGTATGCATGTGTGACTATTTGTGGGTAACAGACTCTATTAATAGATTAAGGATTGTTGATGTGCCTTTTGTGAACTGACTATTATTATCGTTTTAACTGTACTAAAGAAACATAGCACCGCTATTTAAACACGATGTCTCGAGTTTCTGAATCTGATGATGGACGAGACGGGGACGGACAAAGGAGAACGACGGACGATGGACAACGACCAGTAGGATTAGATCCGACACTAATCACAATGTTGGGCCAGATTAGTGAGACCTTGAAGGAGATGGGAGGACGACAGAAAGAGATGGGAGGACAGATCCAGGAGATGGGAGGACGACAGAAATACATGGAAGGAATGCAGATGGACTTGGCGTCGAAAGTAAACGAGGTATCGGGACAAATAGAGTTGGTATTTGCAGAACAGGACGACGTCCGAGAACAGTTTAGGAATTGGACAAGGGGACTTGACACTAGGACGCAAGACGAAGGACTATACTACCCCGGGACGTCCCATAATGATGACAGATGGTGTTTGGGTGAAGATAGGCAAAGCCGGCCGGATCTAGGGTGGCCGATGGAGGGAAGGAGGGCCCCGGCCCCTAGTGAGAGAGAGATAGCAACGGACCCAGACCGTGAAACTAATACGGTCGAAGGACTTCGGCTTTCCGCAGCCACCACTCGGGCGGCACCTCGTCAACGGGAAGAAGGAGAAGAGGGAGCCAGTGAAGGTGTGATCCAGGGTAGTCGACGGAGTGAGAGGCTGAGGGAAAAGCCACGGCCGGACTACGTCCAGATGGATCGAATGGGGCTCCCGTCCCAGGCCGGTTACTTCCAGGGGGACAGAGATAGGTCCAGAGACGGAAGTAGGGATAAGAAGGTAGTTGGGGCTCCGAGGGGGAACTGGGGGTGGTACACCAAACGGCGGGACTTAGCACCCCCGCCGGCCATCTCCAGGACCTCACGACGTTCGAAGGGAGCCAACCCCTCTTTGGAGAGTTCGGGCGGTCGGGCGACTGGGGAATGGCAGAAAAGGGCGTGATTGGGGACCCTGCCAGGAGGGCCAGACCCGACGCGCGCGACGCAAAAAGGGGAGAACGTCACATAAGTAGGCCATAGATGTTCAACTGTTCTAGAGACTTTGAGCCAATTTTGTGCATTGAATATTATACACAGGCCTATGGCATATTATACATATATAACAGCGCAGTGGATAAAAAGAAATATCATTCATCTTAAATTATAAATCTGGAAGTTTGTCCTTCTGTTTGTTTGTATGTCCGGATGTATTTTGAATTTCTTCCCAGAGCCTGCTCGGAAATTACAGCGATTTGTTTTACCAAAATTTTTGCAATTGATTCTTACCCAAATTTGTAGTTCAACGCGACTATTTTCAGCTGTCAATTCACTTTATAAGCTACTATAGCTGGGGTACCCGGCGTTGCCCGGGAAATTTAGGATTCGATCCGCTACGGCCACAACCCCACCCTACCACACTCTGACCCCTACCGGTACGCGACCCGATAAATTTGGGTTTGACGAAAATTTCCACATCCACCCCACCCCTCCACCCCCAACCCATCCCACCCCATCCCACCTCACCCCCACGTCATCCATCCCACCCCTCCACCCCAACCCCTCCCACCTCCATTCCACCTCAACCACCCCTCCACCCCCATCCCACCTCATCCCACCCCACCCTCCACCCCCAATCCTCCCACCCCCACTCCATCCCAACCCTCCAACTTCCACCCCCACCCACCCCCACCCCAAACCCCACCCCTCGACCCCCCAGGCCATCCCATATTTGTGAGGATTATTCTGGGCTTATTTCTTCTGATCCACCCGAGAAAAACATAAAGATTGTAATCCAAACATCTTTCCATATTTTAAATTTCGCTGTTATAAAAACGATATATTATTAGAGACGGTATATGTTTACTAAACTCATGACGTCATTATTTTGAGCTCAAATCTTTACTTCACATCTGGCCGAACCGCGTAGCAAAAAATGTTATGAACGTAAATAATGCGAATATAACTGCAAATAATTGGAATAAAGAAGCGTAGATTCAAAAGCTTCCTTTATCTAATTGGCAAAGAACAATTTATGAAAAAAGAATGCTGCGGTGAATGGTAGTGACTTTTCAGAAAAAGTCGTGCGGGCAAAATACCGAAATTTCGGGGTCGATGGAAGGCGGGGTCAGAATGGCGAAGTCGAAACGGGGTCAGGCGTGACTGGGGACAAAAACTTATATTTCCCAGGCAACGCCGGGTAATTCAGCTAGTAGTAGGCCTAATATAACGACGCGTCTATCATTGCGCGGTTATGATCGCGCGCGGTAATGATCGTGCGCGGTAAGGATCGTGCGCGGTTTTGTGATGCGCGGTTTTGTGTGCGCGGTTTTGTGTGCACGTTTTTGTGTGCGCGTTTTTGTGTGCGCGTTTTTGTGTGCACGTTTATGTGTGCGCGTTTTTGTGTGCGCGTTTTTGTGTGCACGTTTTTGTGTGCACGTTTTTGTGCGCGCGTTTTTGTGTGCGCGTTTTTGTGTGCGCGTTTTTGTGTGCACGTTTATGTGTGCGCGTTTTTGTGTGCGGGTTTTTGTGTGCACGTTTTTGTGTGCGCGTTTTTGTGTGCGCGTTTTTGTGTGCGCGTTTTTGTGCGCGCGTTTTTGTGTGCGCGTTTTTGTGTGCGCGTTTTTGTGTGAGCGTTTTTGTGTGCGCGTTTTTGACCGGGTACAGATGAACGCACTGACCCCTCATAATTCACCCATTGACATGCAGGATCCTTTAATTCGTGGTAAGTGGACTTAACCAACGCTTTAAAACAAACAGACTTCAGCTGAAACACATCTTATTCAGGCCATCGTCATTTTCTAATATAACAATGCTAACAATAACAACAACGACGACAACAGCAAAACAACAACATATATTGGTGGTGATGGTGGTGGTGATGGTGGTGGACTGGTGGTGATGATGATGGTGGTGATGGTGGTGGTGATGATGGTGATGGTGGTGGTGGTGGTGGTGGTGATGGTGGTGGTGGTAATGGTGGTGATGATGGTGATGGTGGTGGTGGTGGTGATGGTGGTGGTGGTAATGGTGGTAATGGTGGTGATGGTGGTGGTGGTGATGATGGTGGTGGTGATATTGGTGGTGGCGGTGATGTTGGTGGTGATGGTGGCGGTGATGCGGTGGTGGTGGTGGTGATGGTGGTGGTGTGGTGGTGGTGGTGATGGTGATGTGGTGGTGGTGGTGGTGGACTGGTGGTAATGGTGATGGTGGCGCTGATGATGATGGTGGTGGTGATGGTGGTGGTGATGATGGTGATGGTGGTGGTGATGGTGGTGGTGGTGGTAATGGTGGTGATGATGGTGATGGTGGTGGTGGTGGCGATGGTGGTGGTGGTGGTAATGGTGGTAATGGTGGTGATGGTGGTGGTGGTGATGATGGTGGTGGTGATATTGGTGGTGGCGGTGATGTTGGTGGTGATGGTGGCGGTGATGCGGTGGTGGTGGTGGTGATGGTGGTGGTGTGGTGGTGGTGGTGATGGTGATGTGGTGGTGGTGGACTGGTGGTAATGGTGATGGTGATGGTGGCGCTGATGATGATGGTGGTGGTGATGGTGGTGGCAATGGTGGTGATAGTGGTGGTGATAGTAGTGGTGGTGGTGGTGGTTGTGTCGGTGGTGGTGGTTTTCGACAGCGTAAACTGTAAACAATGAAATTATATATTTATATAGATACGTCTACAAAGTAATATACAATTATGTGAAGGGTAGAAGTGTTGAGGAATCCTAGGAAGGGTTTGGAAGAGGAAACGCAGATTGTAATGGGATAGGGATCGGTAGAAAGCAAAAGAATGCCTCTCATGACCAATACGTATCTGTCCGTTCATATCGGGAACGACCAAGTTAATTTCCTTGCTGTTCAACCTAATAATATTTGTTGTGAGCTTCTAGTATCTGAAGCAGCATCAGCTAGGTGACTAAGTCTGGTCACCTTCTGCAGCCATCGCTGCAGGCGTTGAGGTGGCGGCGGCGGTGGCGGTGGCGGTTGTGGTGTGTCCTTTGGCCACGGCTCCAACGAGCAGCTTTCCATCTCTCGTAAGTCCTCCTCTCAACGTCAGCGTTTCTATCTTTTCCCCGAGCTCATACTCCTTGCTGAACTTGTTCTTTGACAGTCGGTCGGACGTCTTAACGCGATGCTTCGCTCGCACCTGGATTCGATTCTCTTTAACCACCTGAATCGTGATGTCTTCTGGTTCAAAGACGGATCCGAGGTCCACCGTTAAGTGCATCCGCCGCGTCCCATTCTCATCGCGGAACACCGGAACCCCAATCTTCTCCTTCGATGGAGGAGTACTTGAGGGGCTGCTAGATGCCGGGGACTTAGACCCTTGAGATGACCTTGATGTGTGGGAACCGTGAGAAGAGCGCGAAGTACTGTGAGACAGACACCGTCCATGACCAACATCCACCGAATTCTTCTTCAACGCGGCCTCGATAAGAAGTATGCCGTCTGCTGTTATGTATGCCTTCAGCTTCGAGTGGTCGATCTCCTTTGGTTTGTGGATTTTTCGGCAGTATTCTCTCTCCGTCGTAATCCCGTATTCGTCCTCTTCTAGTCGAACTGCGTAGACGCCGATCCTCATCTCGTCCGTTGTCACCCTCACCGTTTCACACTCGAATTCTGATACATTGAATCTCAGTTGGTATCGTTTCCCGATGAATGACGCAGCGCAACTGCCGCTGCTGTCCTCCTCCTCCTCAGGAATGGCAATGTCGTTGTTGACGTCGTCGTCGTCGTCCTCTGAGGCCAACGTCGGCTGAGTCGGCGTTGGCGTCGGCGTCTGTTGGCGAGGTATAGTCGGATATTCAAAGAACATCGTCTTCATTTTGCGAACGTCGAGAACATCGGTGCTGCCAAAGCGCTTCATGACGCGATCATCATCATCTTCGGTCGTCGTTTCTAGTTCTTCCATCGGACGACGACATGCAACGTCGTCATCATCATTCATCCGATGATGACGACGACGACGACGATCATCTGACGGATAGAGATTGAGGAATTCCTGGCGCATCTCTTCCACCGTCTTTTCCCATTCATCTTCCTTGCGTCGAATTTCCTCCACCATTCGTCTTTCCATTTCCTTCAGTTTCATGGCTTGTCGACCTTCAAACGACATTGTATCTGGAATGACGGGCACCTGTTTCATTGGCCTCCTCATGACCCTCGTCTCATCCAATTCGAACGATGCTGCTCCAGAACTCGTAGGAGACAGAATCTCCGGTGACTCCATGTTTCGTCAATATTCGTGTAGCAATAATCTTACGACAATTCAGTTCGTCGCTTGTTGCGATGTGTCTCTGCTAGATGCGGATTTCTTCAAAGTCTAAAATAAATTTTAACCGTAATCAATCATAGTTTTAATTAAACGAAGTTGTCTTTTGATTCTTATGTCGCTGCTATTAAGAAAGAAACTATAGGCCATATCACTTGCAGCGATGTAGCAGCCTAGTCTGTGAAAGATTCAATTCTCTGATTGGGTGAACTGCAGTGCCAGTGGCTGCATTTTAGGCAAAAAAGCGAAGACGGTAATCAGGGTGGGATGAAAGACCCCAAAACATTTTCGGTAAAACGCAGCTATTGATCTGAAATTTTGTACCTAGACAGAGGGCCATCAAAACCACCCTGTGGAGGGGTTGGCGAATCTCTCCCACCATGGGGGCCAGGGTGTGGGGGCGAAAACCCAAACTGTCGCAATTTCCATTCCGTCGCCTAGTTTCGCAGCTATTCACCTGAAACGTTGTAGCTAGACCGAGTGCTACCGGGGTCACCTCGCCCCCACCCAACACACTTCGCCCCGAAGGGGCCCGGTGGGGCAAGATGTTATCGGGGGAGACAAAATTTTCAGTAAAACACAACTGTTGATCTGAAACCTTGTACCTGGACAGAGGGCCATCAGGACCCAAGTGGAGGGTTGGCGAATCTCTTCAACCATGGAGCCAGGGTGTGGGGGCGAAAATCCAAACTTTCGCTATTTCCATTCCGTCGCCATAGTTTTGCAGCTATTCACGTGAAATGTTGCAGCTAGACAGAATGCTACCGGGGTCACCCCGTCCCCACCCAACACACTTCGCCTCGCAGGGGCCGAGTAATGGCAGGTTATTCAAATAACATTATTATTAGGGGAGAAAAAGTGTCCCTGGAAAACTAAATTTCACGGGTGGCGTACCGGTTACAAACCCCAGAGGAGTTGGCACCCAGTGAAGGTTGCAGTGGGGTGGGGTTGTGTGGGGTGGGGCTGAGGAGCGGGTGGATGGGGCGGGTTCGGGTGGGCCAAAATCGAAACTTACGGGCAATGCCGAGTACCACAGAGAGGCGGAGACAAGACTGGCCGTCGGGTTAGAGGGTCGGTGGGTGTGTGGGATGGGGAAATAAGTGTGGTGAGGAGTAGGAGTGGTGGAGTGGGATGAAGTTAGGGTGGAGAAGTAGGGTGTTGCCCGGGAGCGGGGCGAATTCTAAATTTCCCGGGCAACACCGGGTAGGAAAGAATCCCGGAGAATGTCCAGCATTTGGTCAATTTTTACATTTTATTTTTAAGGCATATAATCTGTGTTAGTTGTAATACATGTATATTGTTGCTATGGTCCGAAACAGCAACGCTTCATGAAACCCAAAAAATTTATAATTTTCCTTTGTTACAAAATGTGTCCCAATTCAGGCCATAGCGGCTTGCATTGTGACAACGCATGTGGAGCATTGGGACAAACAATTAACAGATCTCCTTATGATATCTAGTAGAATTATAATTATAGATCACATTCCAGCTGACAACATCTAAAATTCTAAATGATCGAGTGACTATAGAGAAGACTAAACAATAATATTATCAAAAATGTAATCAATGCGAACAAGCTTCCATTGACCCATGTGATCCTAATAGAAAATAGCCTTACGGGTCAATTTCAAGTGAGTGCATGCAACGCAAAGTGTACATAGCTATACTCATCCTAATAGCATTCTGTTTCACACAATATACAGTAGAACCATTTAGTTTAATTTCCTAGGATGAATTGTTTGCATTGGGATTGTCCCAGTGCAGGCCGTGAACGCATGTCCCATTGCAGGCCATCAATGGCCAGGGCACTACTTTTGAGATAATACAAAATGTACCGGTAGACATACTCAATGAATGATCCGCAAATTTCACTATATGCTTTGCAATATACCACCCTAAACAACAGGCCCGGCCTTAGGGCAAGGCGAGCGAGGCAGACGCCTTGGACCCCGCGCTTCCAGGGGCCCCGCGCTGCTGGCTATAATTTTTTTTCTTTGTTGAGATTGACAATGGTTTTGTCGCATAACAAAATTTAATGTGCACTTGCAGTCAATTTGCCACATGAATGTTATAGGGTGATTTTTAAAGAACGAAACTTACAGCAAGAAACAATATTCGCCTATGTTTCCATATTGTTTCTATTTCTTTAGCCTATAGGTCTGCATGTAGAATTATCCCAGAAAACACTAATTAACTCATTTCGCTTCAAATGTGCAAATGAACGTCCGCGTACATTTTGCAGGAGAGGGCAAAACACAATGATGGGGTGGCATTTTTAGCGAGAGCTTAGAAAATGCACGGCAGGAAATTTAGAACATGGATATTTTCAAAGAGGTGTCTAAAATAATGAAAATTTGCTTCGTGAATAATTAGCATCATTAGTGCCCTGGCGCAAAGAAATTTGTCAAAAACCAAAACGTAGGCCTATAATTTTTATAACATACCTCCGTTGTTAAAAAAATTCTCAATTTTGGGGCGGGACCTCTCTTGCCCCTAAGTGTGGGCGCTTATGATTTTGCATTACTTGGATAGGCTTCGGCTTACATAAGGTAGTAGGGAAAGTCACCTAAGATGTGACTTCATATCTATTCCGCCGAGCCTGATCCTATGGTAACTCGACCCGGACCACCACGGACTATTCTTACGGACAACTCTTTTGACTCAACGCAGCGCTCATGAATAAGCTGGTGCCTCGCGCTTGGCTTTCGAGTAGCGCTTTAGAATTTGGAGATTATAATGTACGATCACGATTACGAAAGATGGGACACACCTATTGCTCCCGTTATACGCAGAGGAAGCCACTGTCAAGAGTTGCGAATAACATATCACGTACACTCTACCTAGCAACTGTTAATTTGCTAATACTTACGGTGCTGCTGTCTTGATTTGGTTGATATATAGCCTATAATTGAAATTTTTCATGTTCGGCGATGCTATTTCACATTATTAAATTTTCCTCAATCGGACGTTATGGAAATTATTATCCTATCTTATGGATATGGTTGCATAAGTTTGGACATATTAGTAATTGTTTTTAATGACAATAATATCGTTTTTTGGAAAATTGCTATTCTTTACATGCATCATTTGAAAGGAAAGTCAAATACCTATAGGACACATGTGGCTTATTATATAAAACAGTGCTATTAGCTCAAAAGAAATTTGGAGAGCAGCGATAAGTGTTCCATCTTACTATCTTAGGTGACTCTTCCCCACCAGTGCCGTATTGACAGGAAACCATTCAAACCAACTGTGTAAATTTGTGCTTGAGGACCCGATGCTGCCTTGGGCCCCGCAAACCCTAGGGCCGGGCCTGCTAAACAATTTGCAGATGGTTTAAGCTAGATTATCACTATACCGGTAGTCATTTAGGCTTATGCAGTGGTTGAGACTGAGTGAGTAAAAATTAAAACTTTTAGCCCGAAAATTTAAGCTTCCAATATCTCTGTAAAACGTTTCCTTTATTGCAGGATAATACATAATTATGATCATTCACCACATTAAATACGTTCCCTGGGTGGCGCCACACGCGACAATATATAGCCACGACTTCTGTAGCCCCACTGTCCCAATGCAGGACCTGCCCCAAACTTGAACATTCTCCCCTACCCCAGCTAGTGATGAAAAAAGTAGGAACACCTGTTTAAGATAATTTAAATTATTAGAAAAGTGCTACTGGCAATTTGTTCGAGCCGTTATACTCCGGAACCATTAAGGTTTAATTTGCTGTAGGGCCTATGGTAATTCGGTGTTTATATTATAATAGTCAATTAGACTGTAGCACTTGTCTGTATACAAGGTGATTTCGTGCCGGTAACACAAATCATGATCGAAAAGATTGGTTTCATGTGCTAGCAGATAGACAACTTGTTCTGGAAAGCGAAGAAGCTTTTGTGCTGCAACTCGAGAGTGCATGTCCGCGCGTGACAACCCAGGTTACCTTAATTGTGTTGTTACAATGTTACATGTTTCCACATCCACATGAAATAGACGTACAGGACAGTAACAGTTGCAATTTTTCTCTACCATTCAACCGTCGTTATGCCTGAGATCACTTCAAACCTGTATGCCCTAAAATAATGTCTGCTAACAGCTAACGTGCAAGATACTTTCAGTTTGGCCTAAGAACTTCCTTTTCAAATGATGACACATAAATATGTCCGCTGCTCGCTAATGATGAGAGTACAATAGCCTATGGCAACAGTAGTGGTAAAAATCGCTGGGAGAACAGAGTGGGATTGTCCTCTCCAACGTTTTACAAAGGATTATTCCCAGTGTGCTTGACGGCTTCTATTGGGAACAGCAGATGAGGGAGCGCGTCAAACCTAGCGCCACTGCACTCGCCACCTCTTCTTTATTCAACTTAAATGCACAGCTGCCTCCGTTTCTTTGCTTTGTTCAATAACCAGTTTTGAGTTTAAATAATTCACATCCGTTCGAATCGTTAAGGTATCATGCTTCATGTTTCGCGCATTATGAGCTTTGCTGCAGGATATCATTATTAAAGTTTCACTTTAACCGATTGAATTTGTAGATCTAATTGGATCGTGTCTTTCCTCAACCGTAAAACTAAATTCACCGGCGTCACATTTTTCATGACCAATATCAACTCTATAGTTTTGTGCAGAGGTCGGACTCTGACCCAATCAATTCTATAAAAATTTACAGTGGGCCTTATACTAAGCTCAAGACAATTCACATGACTACCCAAGAATTCATTAATTATAGTTGCTTATCTAAATATTTATTATAGCACTTCTTCAATGAAACTACTCAGAGGTACTCCCGACTCCAGCACGGCCAAAACAACAGTTGTGTTCCAGTGCTTATAGAAAATGTCGGCTAGAGAGTGACCTACGCCGCCTGGTTTAAGGAATAGATGGAGCTCAAGAGGAAGCTGCATGTAGGTAATTCCACGCGGACGGGCCAACCACAGAAAAGCACGCTTTCGCTATTACGCTAATGATCTCATCATCATCATCATCATCATCATCATCATCATCATCATCATCATCATCATCATCATCATCATCATCCTTATCGTGCAATTCTGCACATCGGGCAATGCAGCTCCTCCATTTCTCCCTGTCCACCGCCAGTTGGATCGCCTCGTCCCATGTCATGTCCATTTCAAGTCTTCCCTGATGGTTTCCGGTCAGTTTTTCCTTGGTCTGCCCCTTCCGCGCCTTCCCTCCGGAGTCCAGTTAATCACTTGCCTTGCTATCCTGGCTTCATCCACGCGGATCACATGACCCATCCATTTCAATCTTCTCTTTCTGACGATGTTCTCCATGGTCTCCTGTCCTGTTACTTTTTTCCCTTAATAGGTGATTTTTTTACCTTGTCTCGCAAGGAGACGCACGTGCAGGATTTTTCTGAGCCATCTGTGATGCGCCGCCCCTAGTCTCCTCCCGTCGTTAGATAGCTATACCTACCTTAGGCTACGTAGCCTAATTTTTAAACTAAAGTCGCTCGTTCAGCCGAGATGGAACATGTGACAAATTGGACGAAAGCATGCAACCTAAAACTAGACCACAAAAAGACACAAGAGATTATTGTAAGAGGAGTTAGAGGACTCAGAATGAGATAGTATCAGCCTAGCGGTCACCTCAGAAGTGACCAGAGTAGGCCTTCAAAGCATGAAGGTACTGGGAATTTTCCTCTCTCAAACTCCACGTTTTTAGATGCACATATCCCAAATATACTGTAGGGCTAGCAGTGGCGGCGCCAGGATTTCAGGTTTGGGGGGGCTGAAGCCCCAAGCCTTCATCTCTCCCTGAGACGCAACTAGAACATTTTCTTCCCAGGGCGGTCATATTGCAATCGCGCGAAGCAGCGAGTGCCGAATGCATGAACGAAGCACATACCGACCAAGGGTTTTACAAGAAATTGTGCACTGGCACAAACGCGCTCCACATTGCAAGATGTAGTTGGAGATTGAGTGGGTTATTTAAACAAAGTCAGCAATAATTGTTGAGGTTTTTGATTTTTGGTGTATACGGCCGCAATCCTAAATAATTAAGTTCCGAATTATCATAAACAAAGGTGTCCAACAAAGGTAGCAAAAGAGAATGGGATGTCTTCAAACGCGTCCGCGTAAAGTCTATGCCGTGCCCGCGCTGCACCAAACCCCGAAATTTCAGTCATCTGAGCCGAGTTGGTGACCGAGCTGAGCAAAGGCGATACAGCATATACAGTGCGTGTGCACACAGTAGCCCGAGTAGCTATGTGGTGAAGACAGTGAGGTAATGTAAAGTCCCTATTGTCTTTGACATACCGATATGCAAGCACTCAAAAAACCACGTTGACTAGCGCTCCAAGTTATCACAATAAGAGGTGTCCAACAGCGAATTAATATTCAGAAATTCCACAATACAATGGTGTGCAATTCAGTATTTTCGTATAAAAAGTCAACCATGGACACAGACTCGAGATCCAAGTTGTCACAATAAAAGGTGTCCAACACAGCCTTAATATTCAGAAATTTTACAATAAAATGGTGTGCAATTCAGTATTATCGTATAAAAAGTCGACCATGGACACGGACTCGACTTCCAATTAATCACAATAAATAAGGTGTCCAACACAGCACCAATATTCAGAAATTTTACAATAAAATGGTGTGCAATTCAGTATTATCGTATAAAAAGTCGACCATGAACACGGACTCGAGTTCCAAGTTATCACAATAAATTAAGGTGTCCAACACAGCACTAATATTCAGAAATTTTACAATAAAATGGTGTGCAATTCAGTATTATCGTATAAAAAGTCAACCATGGACACGGACTCGACTTCCAAGTTATCACAATAAAGGTGTCCAACACAGTATTAATACTCAGAAATTCTACAAAAAAGTAATCACAATAATGGGTGGATCCGATTTGACCAGGGTCTATGACAACAGAGCCCGTTACCCTAGACATTCAATTAAAATAATCACAAATAAAAATAAATCACAATAAAGGTGTCCAACAGCGAATTAATATTCAGAAATTCCACAATACAATGGTGTGCAATTCAGTATTATCGTATAAAAAGTCAACCATGGACACAGAGTCACAGACTCGAGATCCAAGTTGTCACAATAAAAGGAGTCCAACACAGCATTAATATTCAGATATTTTACAATAAAATGGTGTGCAATTCAGTATTATCGTATAACAAGTCGACCATGGACACGGACTCGACTTCCAAGTTTTCACAATAATGGTGTCCAACACAGCACTAATATTCAGAAATTTTACAATAAAATGGTGTGCAATTCAGTAATATCGTATAAAAAGTCGACCATGGACACGGACTCGACTTCCAAGTTATCACAATAAAGGTGTCCAACACAGTATTAATAATCAGAAATTTTACAATAAAAAAGTAATCACAATAATGGGTGGATCCGATTTGACCAGGGTCTATGACAACAGAGCCCGTTACCCTGGACATTCAATTAAATTAATCACAAATAAAAATTAATCACAATAAAGGTGTCCAACAGCATTCACAGGACACTATTATAATTATCTACCTGCATGTTACTAATGACAGAAAACAGTTTAAGTTTCCTTAATACAAAAATATGCATGCTTAGATATATGCACACAATTATTTTATGTATATATAATATATATATATACATAAAATTATCTGAACACAAATTTTTACTTCTTAGTTGACCATTATATCAAACGTAGGCCTACATTCCCAGACAGTGGTGGTATCCACAACAAGAATATAATAATTATTATACCGAAAATAACAAGAGCGCACACATTTGAGGTGTGTAAGAGAAACATGACGCAAATCTGACAACTACATTGTTGTGTCAAAGGCATTTCTGGATAAAACGCATTCTTCTGGATAACCAGCAGTCTGCAATATTATTTTCATGCATGATGTGCAGTACAGATGCAACACTACTATGGGAGACTTTAAAAATTTCACATACTGCAGAGCTGTAAGTGTACTCTAAATAGTTCAGCTCACTTTTGGTAGGGCTGACAACTTCCATTCCATAAAGAAGAAACGGTTTACAGTAGGCAGCTACTAAATGCAACAAAACTGGTTCACTAAACTTGTAGCATTTGCTATGCAACGAATTAAATGACCTATGCAACTTAATATATATATATATAATATTGTATATATAGTTGATTTCGATGCAATTGACCATTGTATAGCTTTCTTATTACGACCAAGGCGCAATGGATATTTTCTGTTTTTTGCTTGGGGGGGGCTGAGCCGCATTTAGAGGCTATAACCCCTAACCCTTTGACGACGCCACTGGCGCAAGCATCTACGCTATGATTATATAGTTGATTGCAGGAGGGAGAAAACCCTAAACATTCTTTTGCGACGATGATTAATTTTGTGAAATATGCGAAACATCAAGATAAAATACAGCTTTGCACCACTTTCTGAAGGATGGATGGATCCGATTTGACCAGGGTCTATGACAACAGAGGCCGTTATCATGGACAGAAATTTGATAGGCATATTGTGAGAAAGTAGAGATTGTCTTATTATAGTTAATATGAGTCTTTATTATCCATTAATAAGACCTTGCAACGTTGGGCCGATTATATAGAGCTGTATGTAAGAACTTAGGAAGCTGCCAACGGTCTGCTTTTCTGGTCCAATTCCTGATAACTGTAGGGCATGCACGTGATAGATACGTGTTCAGCATAGTCCTAGGTCAACTTGACCTGACCGACTGTACTCGAGGCCGAAATGCAGCGTCCTCGTGCCCTGGACTCGTGCCAAGCGTGCTGCTGACGTCACTCGCGTCCCTACGAGCCAAAAAGCCTATAAAACAGACCTGAAACGCCCAAACGCCGCCTTCGCCAGAAATCGTGTCGACGTGAGAGCTGTGCCAGTGGAAGCCGGAATTCACTTCGAGAATGGGTTGTGCCCGTAGACGTCCGTCTTCGAGAATCATGAGTGTTTAGCAAGTTTTATACAGTGAAAGAGTTTTAGTATAGTTAGGCCTTCGCCAGAAATCGTGTCGACGTGAGAGCCGTGCCAGTGGAAGCCGGAATTCACTTCGAGAATGGGTTGTGCCCGTAGACGTCCGTCTTCGTGAATCATGAGTATTAGTGTGTTTTAAGCAACGGAAATTAAGTATATTTAGGCCTTCGCCAGAGATCGTGTCCGACGTGGAACTACGCCAGTGGAAGCAGCGAATCTTCACTTCGGAATTGGGTCGTGCCCGTAGACGTCCGTCTTCGTGAACCATGAGTTTTAGCAAGTTTTATACCGTGAAAGGAATTTAAGTATAGCTAGGCCTTCGTCTGGAATCGTTGCGTTATATAGTGTGAATTTAAGTCTGTAAGTTTAGGCCTTCGAGTGAATCGTGAAGTGAAGCTTACTGCGAAATTATTGAGTTATTATCGAGAAGAATTAGTCTGTAGTTAGGGCCTTCGATTGAATCGTGATTGTGAGATTATTGAGAATGAAGCCAGTGCATTAAGTCTGTAGTTTAGGCCTTCGTGTGAGACGTGATCGAGGAGATTAGTGTTCGTACGGAATCAAAGTACTGCACGGAATTCATCTTCAATGTGTGTGCGAAACGACGGATCTGATGCGGAATTTACGACGGAAAGCACGGAATTCTTAGGAGACGTATCGAGGCGATTCTGTGTGTAATTTCTGTTCTGTTATTGACCGCGTCAGCTGTTTTTGTGAGGACATTGTGGTGAGTAAGGGAATTTCCCCGGGCGTGAAATTTACCCAATTTATACAGCCGTCGCGCCTTGCAACAGCCAGACCGATAGCGAAAGCAGAATAACTTAGTGACCTGACGACTGTGTAGACCGAACGTTAATTCTACCATTATTATTATAGGCGTGTGATTATTCTTGTTAGACTAGTGCAATCCATATATCCGCTTGGTTAATACAAAAGGATTTATTCCACAATGTCAGTCTCTTCGTTGCTGCAAATGGGTGTAAATGATGATGATGTTGATGATGATGTGAATGCGTGTATAGATAGGCCCAATGTGACTGTGGCATCGCCCATGACCCAGACTGAGATTATGCTGATACGTTTGACACAGACTTTGAATGGAATAAATGAACGGGTGAAAACTATGGATGAACGAGCGAAAACTATGGATGAACGAGTGAGAAATATGGATGTGAGAATGGAGGAAACTAGGGACGGTATGAGTGAAGTGATGGGACGAATGCGTGAAGTAATGTATGATCAGGATGAGTTGAGGAGGCAGATTTCCGGGAGAGATATGGGAGACAGGCCCATGCCTGGCCCACACCTGGAAATGGAAATGGATGGATTGGGTGAACTGAATGAAGTAAGGGGGGTGAGTTTGCAGAATCGACGATCGCACACGAACTCAGGTCCTGAAGAGAATAGGATTGCAGATAATGTTTCTGCCGGCCAAATAACCACTCGGACACCCGTCACAGAAGAAGAAACCCGGCCTAGCAGAAGCAGGGTAAGGTGTAGTGAGCGACTTCGAGGTAGGAGTCACCGAGACTATGCCACGCTAGACCGGGTAGGCTTCCGCTCACCCCCTGAAGACGATCGTCGACCCCCGGAATTCGGATTGGGGGCGGTATCCAAACGGGTCGGAGTAGCGCCCTTCCCGGCCGCTCCCATGATGACGTGGATCCCTAACGGGGGAGGGGCCCTCACTGAAGAAGCGCCAGTCCCAAGGGACGAGGAGCGACTTCACAGGGGGGGTGGCATCTACAAATGGCGACGAGCGATTGGGATTTAATGAAAATTTGAATGCAGGGTTACCTATGCATAGGAATTTTACAAATGATGATGAACGTGTGTATAGGAACAGTGCAAATGAGGAAGAAAATGCATATAATGTATACAGGAGTGAAAGACGTGTAAATGATTATGTGGAACAAGATTTTGATGCGTATGAACCGCGTATGAATCAGATGATGACTCAGACAGATGATTTTGTGCAAATGGATGAAATGAGAATGCGAAATGAAAACGAATATGGTGATGAAGGCAATAGGCCTACAGATTTTTATTTGAGAATGACGGACGGACATTTTGACGAAGCAGACGATGATTTTGATGAGACAGCAGCTAATGTAAGGAGCAAGCGGCTAAATCAAAATTCGGATACATTTGTGGGGGGTCCCCAAAACTCTGTTAGACAAATAGCGTCTAATGTAGTCGTTAGAGAAAACCACGAAATAAGTGAAGCGATTGGAAATGTGTCTGGAATCGGATTAAGCAGAAGTGAAACTGGAGTTGTGTCGTCTTCGAGTTACGATACAAGTAATGCTATTTCTGGATCTGGAATTGGATTCGCGGGAGAGCTGCGAAATTCTCGATCGATATCCGAAGGAATGGGAGCGGTTTCGTTTCAACGTCAACCTCACGATGTGCGAAACGATCAACGTCCGATTACGACGCAAACCTGGAGCAGTGGAGCGCTTTCGATGGATTACGAGAGGAGGAATCGAACCCGTGCGTACGGCAACCAAGATGGAAACACAGACGTGATGTTCTCGCTTCCATACGGCTTCGCTTCGCAACCCAATCCTGTCATAACTGCGTACCCGATGCGAAATACCCCAGCGTGCTACGACTGGCCTCGGTTAAACCACACCGCCGCGCAACAGTACAACCCTGGAGTGATGAATCGTGACTTCATTCCAACGCATTCGGTGGCTACACAGACGGTAACCAACGAATCGGGTTACGTACAACATGCATCTGTTCCTGTCAGCGTTCCAAACAAGAGTTCTGCGCACATCAAACTGGGAAGTTTCAATGGAAAAACGCCGTTGAATATTTTCCTTCGTCGTTTCGCAATCTGTCGTAAACAAAACAGGTGGACAGCGAGTGATAGTCTGAACCACCTGTGTTGTTCATTGATGGAGGAGGCGGCGAATGTTGTCCAAGATGAGGAGCTAGAGGATTTCAACACGGCAGAACAAGTCATTGAACGACTACAATTGCGTTACGGCACGGCAGACCAACAGACCATGTATCAAATGCAGTTAAGCGCAAGAAAACAAAAACCGAACGAAGATCTAGCACAATTGGCAGCTGATATAACTCGTTTAATGTCTCTTGCTTATCCGGGAAAAGCATCTGTTCATAGTGAAATGATTGCAATGAAATGCTATCTAGATGCTTTGTCTGACCGCCGTTTATCTTTGCGTACGATGGAAAAGGAACCGGAAAGCCTGCAGCAAGCTGTGAAAATATCCCTGCGGTTGCATAGCTACCAACAAGCTGAACTAGGATTGGAGTCTGCACACAGATCAACTGGTAGAGTAAGAGCGGTTGCGAGAGGCGTGAGCGAAGAGAGAAATGTTTCAGAACAGGGTGCGAATTGTCCGAACCAAAATAATAACAGAGCGCAAAGAAACGGGAATGGAACGAGATATGACGTCAGGGGCGAGCGACCTCCAAATTATAGGTACTCACCACCGTGGCAAAATAATAACAATAACAGAGCGTGGGCTCCACAACAACAGAGATTCAATCAGCAACAAAGATACCAACCGGAAGTGCGTCACTGCTACATCTGTCAAGGATTGCACCTAGCAAAAGCCTGCCCCTACCGAATGCAAAACGAAATAAATCAGAATTATTACGGAATGAACGAACATGGAAATTACATGCCTGCTTATCCACCGCAAAACGTAAGGTACATTCAAAACT
This sequence comes from Lumbricus terrestris, assembly GCA_949752735.1. Classification (NCBI taxonomy): domain Eukaryota; kingdom Metazoa; phylum Annelida; class Clitellata; order Crassiclitellata; family Lumbricidae; genus Lumbricus; species Lumbricus terrestris. The sequence continues at coordinate 21,609,088 of OX457038.1, forward strand.
CTGCCAGTGCGTATTTAAGGATGAAAGTTAATGGAAAACTGGTGTACGCTCTCCTTGATACTGGGTCACAGCTGTGCTTGGTTCCGGCGAAATTGGTGAGAAACTGTGACATACAACCGTCGCAACAAACATTGCTAGCTGCTAACTACTCGCAAATATTGGTGATAGGGCAGACAAAACTGAAGTTGCAATTGGATGGCCGTGTGTTCGTGGTGAGTGCGTTAGTAACTCCCCAACTAGATGAACTGATTCTAGGTTATAATTGGATGAAAGAACAAGGTGTTGTGTGGAATCTGAAGGAAAAATGGGTTGAAATCGGAGGCCGAAAAACGAATCTACACCTGCGAAATCAAGCGTCGAGATGTCGCAGAGTAGCTGCAGAGTGCGATGTTATTGTTCCAGCGTTAAGTGAATTAGACATTGCTGCATATGCTGTACTGCCGAATTTAAGAGGATCTGATTCACAATGGGCAACAAATCCCACAGTGCTGAACTCTGGTCTAATTGTAGCTAGTGTGTTGCTTCCTGAGCGTGCTATGGATTTGACGCTACGTGTTTTGAATCCGACGAGTCAAGCAATTCGTATTAAGAAGGGAGAACGATGTGACGTGGAAGAAGTGACTGTGCTGAGACAGGAAGACAGTACCGCTGGTCCTGCTAAATGTGCATTTGTGCAGAGAGCAGCAACCGAAGCGAAGGCTGAGACTGTGCTAAGGCCTTGTGTAGTAAATGTGATACGAGGTACAGTGGCACCATCTAGTGAACAGATTGGAATAAATGGTGAATGTTGTAGCGCTACTTTCGCCGTTGAACAGAGCAGCGATGAAGGTTTGAGGAGGAATCGGAAAAGGAAGAGGAATCTGTGGAACGCCAAGTCGCGAAGAATGAAGAGAAACATAGCGATGCCGCAAAGATATCGTTAGAAAGAGGAAAAAGAGGAAAAAGAAAAGAACTCTATTCTGTAGAACCGTTAGTCATATTATAATTAGGTAGCAAGAATTAGAAATTAGAAGTTATTATGTGAAAAGAATTATCTATACAGAGCATGCAGGAAAGACTTGTGGGTTAAAACTTTCTCAGGCTGTCAGGATGCTGGGACAGGTGGACAGAGTAACTGCCTGATGGCACCCACCGACTCTGCCAAAGAGGTTAAAAGGTGAAAGGGCAACCTGATATCGGATGTACGCTGGTCGCAGAACCGACCGTCGTCGGCTGCAGAGCTTACACTGGGGGCGAAAAATGACAGTGACGAATGTGTTGGCACTGGATAACACATTTGGTCATGAGGGATGAAGCCAAGACCCTGTTTTCGAGGTAGGGACCTGGATGAGTGGGGGTTGAAGAAAAGAACCGCCCACCGAAGACAAAGAAACGCTACGTATTAGACCGAAGTGCGCGTCCTCCGTACGTCACTTCGACTTAGTCTGTCAAAGAGAAAAGACGTGAAGAAATTTTATTGCGAAAAGTAATCGGGTGAACAGAAAAAGATGGAAACGCCAAAGCATTCAACGCCAACATTGGATGAAGCGATGGAAGATACAGTTGGTATAGTGGACTGGAAGGTGCTGCTGCAAGAAAAATTTACAGTGGCTTTGGAAGCGCGAGACAGTGGACTTATAGAGGGCGAGCAAGTGTCGGAGAGCCTGCCAAGGGGGCAGCGGGTGCTGTCACCCATTTCATCAGTCGGCCCGGACGTGGAAGTAACGGCGATTACTTCCCTCACCCCTTCCAAAGACAGAGCGGGAGCGGGATCGGATCTGCAGAGAAGCGTAGCCATCACGCCCACGTGGAGAACACACTCCACCGGAGCTTTGTTCAAGATCGCGATACAGATGGTAGAAAGAGAGACGACGTGCCTCTCCGTGCAGGATCTATACCGGTTGCGTCAGTGGATCCCACCATACGGACCAGAAGTTGGAATGATCCAGGTAATGGTGGCAGCGTTGCAGACGATGGCGACAACACCCGGAGTTCGGCAGGTGCTGAAAGCGTGGAGCGGCCGAGGGGGAATTGTGACCGTCAACCGTACTGCCGACGCAACGAAGGGAGGAAGCCCGAGACCATGGTCGGAAGGTCTTGGATCCAGCTTTGAGCTGTGGGCTCTGTGCCTGCGGATCTTGATGAGATTCATCAATCAGCCGAGACCCGAATCCGAAGCCCATTTCGTAGCTGACATCTCTGACATCCACACGGACGCCGGAACCGACGCCTGGGTGGTAGAAGTGGTGGCCCATACCTTCCACTTCGTGATGCGTGCTAGTTGGATGTGGCACCTACTGGGAGTGTCTGCTGCCTAAAGAAGAGGACGACGAAACTCGCGTCCCGGAATTGCTGAACGCCGCCTGCAACTTCTGACTATCTGAAAACGTTAGAATAGTAAGGACTTTTAGGTAACGCACAATAATACCATAATATAGTTTGCATTTTTATCTTCCTTATTGTTTTTTGGGACACACAGCCCTAATAATCTTGTCTTCGCGGGCTCCGACTAAGTAAGGAGGGGAGATTGTGAGAAAGTAGAGATTGTCTTATTATAGTTAATATGAGTCTTTATTATCCATTAATAAGACCTTGCAACGTTGGGCCGATTATATAGAGCTGTATGTAAGAACTTAGGAAGCTGCCAACGGTCTGCTTTTCTGGTCCAATTCCTGATAACTGTAGGGCATGCACGTGATAGATACGTGTTCAGCATAGTCCTAGGTCAACTTGACCTGACCGACTGTACTCGAGGCCGAAATGCAGCGTCCTCGTGCCCTGGACTCGTGCCAAGCGTGCTGCTGACGTCACTCGCGTCCCTACGAGCCAAAAAGCCTATAAAACAGACCTGAAACGCCCAAACGCCGCCTTCGCCAGAAATCGTGTCGACGTGAGAGCTGTGCCAGTGGAAGCCGGAATTCACTTCGAGAATGGGTTGTGCCCGTAGACGTCCGTCTTCGAGAATCATGAGTGTTTAGCAAGTTTTATACAGTGAAAGAGTTTTAGTATAGTTAGGCCTTCGCCAGAAATCGTGTCGACGTGAGAGCCGTGCCAGTGGAAGCCGGAATTCACTTCGAGAATGGGTTGTGCCCGTAGACGTCCGTCTTCGTGAATCATGAGTATTAGTGTGTTTTAAGCAACGGAAATTAAGTATATTTAGGCCTTCGCCAGAGATCGTGTCCGACGTGGAACTACGCCAGTGGAAGCAGCGAATCTTCACTTCGGAATTGGGTCGTGCCCGTAGACTTCCGTCTTCGTGAACCATGAGTTTTAGCAAGTTTTATACCGTGAAAGGAATTTAAGTATAGCTAGGCCTTCGTCTGGAATCGTTGCGTTATATAGTGTGAATTTAAGTCTGTAAGTTTAGGCCTTCGAGTGAATCGTGAAGTGAAGCTTACTGCGAAATTATTGAGTTATTATCGAGAAGAATTAGTCTGTAGTTAGGGCCTTCGATTGAATCGTGATTGTGAGATTATTGAGAATGAAGCCAGTGCATTAAGTCTGTAGTTTAGGCCTTCGTGTGAGACGTGATCGAGGAGATTAGTGTTCGTACGGAATCAAAGTACTGCACGGAATTCATCTTCAATGTGTGTGCGAAACGACGGATCTGATGCGGAATTCACGACGGAAAGCACGGAATTCTTAGGAGACGTATCGAGGCGATTCTGTGTGTAATTTCTGTTCTGTTATTGACCGCGTCAGCTGTTTTTGTGAGGACATTGTGGTGAGTAAGGGAATTTCCCCGGGCGTGAAATTTACCCAATTTATACAGCCGTCGCGCCTTGCAACAGCCAGACCGATAGCGAAAGCAGAATAACTTAGTGACCTGACGACTGTGTAGACCGAACGTTAATTCTACCATTATTATTATAGGCGTGTGATTATTCTTGTTAGACTAGTGCAATCCATATATCCGCTTGGTTAATACAAAAGGATTTATTCCACAATGTCAGTCTCTTCGTTGCTGCAAATGGGTGTAAATGATGATGATGTTGATGATGATGTGAATGCGTGTATAGATAGGCCCAATGTGACTGTGGCATCGCCCATGACCCAGACTGAGATTATGCTGATACGTTTGACACAGACTTTGAATGGAATAAATGAACGGGTGAAAACTATGGATGAACGAGCGAAAACTATGGATGAACGAGTGAGAAATATGGATGTGAGAATGGAGGAAACTAGGGACGGTATGAGTGAAGCGATGGGACGAATGCGTGAAGTAATGTATGATCAGGATGAGTTGAGGAGGCAGATTTCCGGGAGAGATATGGGAGATAGGCCCATGCCAGGCCCACACCTGGAAATGGAAATGGATGGATTGGGTGAACTGAATGAAGTAAGGGGGGTGAGTTTGCAGAATCGACGATCGCACACGAAATCAGGTCCTGAAGAGAATAGGATTGCAGATAATGTTTCTGCCGGCCAAATAACCACTCGGACACCCGTCACAGAAGAAGAAACCCGGCCTAGCAGAAGCAGGGTAAGGTGTAGTGAGCGACTTCGAGGTAGGAGTCGCCGAGACTATGCCACGCTAGACCGGGTAGGCTTCCGCTCACCCCCTGAAGACGATCGTCGACCCCCGGAATTCGGATTGGGGGCGGTATCCAAACGGGTCGGAGTAGCGCCCTTCCCGGCCGCTCCCATGATGACGTGGATCCCTAACGGGGGAGGGGCCCTCACTGAAGAAGCGCCAGTCCCAAGGGACGAGGAGCGACTTCACAGGGGGGTGGCATCTACAATATTACAGCACTTAGGCGCATTCTTCTTTTTGAAGTACTAGGCAATTTTGAAGTACTAGGCAATTTCGATATTTCGATACGTCTAATACTTATAAAACGGTTTCAATCTGAAACGAGGTGTCTAAGAGCCATGTTGTTTCTTCGACAATTTCGACAACCCTGTCCCGTTGTATGGTCAAAAGGTAAGGGTGCAAACTTGTCACCCGTTTTCATAGACTGAGGCCAAGAAATGAAGTCGCTAACTTCAGTCTCAAAGTAGATTTCGATGCCATTGATCATTGTCTAGTCTCTTATTACGAAATAAGCCGTTATAGACATTTTCCGCATTTTGGTTTGGGGGGGCTGAGCCGCATTTAGGGGGGCTTAGCCCCCTCCAGCCCCCCTGGCGCCGCCACTGAGGGCTAGGCAATTCCTGCACACATTTACGATAGTAAGTATGCGCAGACATCATCCACTCGGTTTTACAATGAGGTGAGAGCGACCACACTCACCACAGTGGTTCGCTTAACCCTGTATTGGGGCTTTGCCAACCAGAGGGAGGAAGGGAATGCTCCAGCATATAGAATGCTCTCTCTCTCTACATATATATATATATATATATATATATATATATATATATATATATATATAGAGAGAGAGAGAGAGAGAGAGAGAGAGAGAGAGAGAGAGAGAGAGTATGTCTCTGTAAGCTAATTTTGTATAGCATTATAATGGTCAGCTAATTGTTATGCAAGAGCGTACAGCTGAGGAAGGCCAGGTGCCTGAGTGGCGGGAAAGTTGCAGCGGCGCGACGTCGCCGGAGAGCGAGAGAGACAGAGACAGAGAGAAAGACAGAGAGGGACAGAGAGACGGACAGAGTGACTGAAGGAAGAGTGTACGCTAAGAGTGAGATAGGCACTTGTAGGTGTGCTAGTCATGTGTAGAAGGTGTAGTTTATGAAGAAAGTGTTAATAAGATGGCGTTTCTGTTGTATCATTTTATTGTTTGCCGTTGTTGGTGAATTTTGTGTTGATTGCAACTTTTGGAGATTTGAAGAAACTGAATACAAGAAACCGATCGTTGTTTTAAGTAAACAAGTTAAAGAACTTTAGACACTTATAAACTAGCCATTAGCTACCTCAGTACAGTCATTTAGGTTAGGCCTATAGGCTGCGCTGCTGAACTTTTGAAGAGACTGGAAAGGCGTGAGGGATAAGCTCACATTTTGGTGACACAGCGGCGGGATAGTCAATCCAAGTTTACGGTCGGAGGAATATTTACGAACGGTGGGATAACGTATCTAAGCTTACGGTCGGAGGGATATTTGAAGCCAAGTTACGAACGGTGGATATAGAACTCAGGTTACGGACGGTGGATTTTGAATCGAAGTTTACGCTCGGAGGGATATCGAAGTCAGTTTACCAGTTTACCAGTTTACGGACGACGGAATATCGAAACAATACGAGGAGCCGACCACACGGGAGAAGGAAACTGAGCATCTGATCGACCGGAGAAGCATTTCGAGCATCCGAGCAGCTGGTGAGAAGATACAAAGGGCATACGAACGACATTACGACAACGCAACGCCAGAGAGAGGTATACAAAACTTGCTTGTTTATTCGAGGAACAATAAGAATTGAAGTCAACCAATCACAAAAATCATAGACACTCCCTCGATTTCTTCACGTAAATCACTGAAGTAAAGAAGTAAGATGGAGAAACTTACAGAACAAAAGAAAGCAAATATAAAAAAGATGGCTTCTGATCGAATAATAAAATATCTAATTGAAGCCGGTCTAGATGTGGAAGAAGTCGATGTGATGTCTAGGGAAAATTTGATGGAAGCTTTAGCTGAGGTTTGGCTTAAAAAGGAAGCTGAAGAGAAAGGTGCGGTTGGTGGGGCTGAGGAGAAGCCAGTTGAAAAACCACACGCACCGATGTCTATGGAGGCGTTGATGCAATTTATGATGATGAAGGAGGAGCAACGTAGGCAAGAAGAGAAAGAACGGAAACAAGAAGAGAAAGAAAAAGAGGAGCAACGTAGGCAAGAGGAGAAAGAACGGAAACAAGAAGAGAAAGAGAAAGAGGAACAAAGGAGACAACAGGAGATAGAACGGAGACAACAAGAGAAGGAGAAAGAGAAACAAAGGAGACAACAGGAGAAGGAGAAAGAGGAACAAAGGAGACAAGAAGAGATAGAACGGAGACAACAAGAGAAGGAGAAAGAGGAACAAAGGAGGCAGGAAGAGAAAGAACGGAGACAAGAAGAGAAAGAAAGAGCAGAAAAGATCAGACAAGAAGAGAAAGAACAAGCAGAACGAGCAGAAAGGATGAGACAAGAAGAGATAGAGATGCAGAAGCAACAATTCCAGCTTCAGTTAGAACAACTAAAAAAAGATCGTGACGAAGCAGAACGAAGAAGGATGGAATTAATGATAGAATACGAGAGAGCAAGAAAAAGTGATGAAGAAATACGGAAACAACAGATCGAAGAGCAAAAGGCTCGTGAGGAAGACAAGGAAACTATGCGCTTGGCAGAATTAGAAAAAGCCGAAGAAATTCGACAGGAAGAATTGAAAATGGAGAAAGAAAGTCTGGAAAGAGCGGAAAGGGAAAGGGAAGAACAAGTACAAATAGAACAAAAGAAACTCGCTCTTAAGGAAGCACAGCTACGAGAAATGGCTATTGAAAAGGAGGAACGCCGAAAGCAGCTAGAATTGTTGCAGCAGAAGATAGAACAAGAAGAACTGCGTAGGGAGGAAGATCAAAATAGACTGAAGAAAAGAGACGAAGACGATAGAAGGAGCCGAGAGGAGTCAGAACAAAATAGGATCCGAGAAAGTGAGACAATGGTGTCTAAGATTAAGAAGATAGGTGATGCAATGAAACACGTGTTGCCTAATATGATATGATGGAAGTACCATTATATTTTGAGACAGTTGAGAATGCATTCAACAGTTTTACGGTGGAAAAGCAGTTTTGGGTCAAATTGCTGTTACCATTAATGACACCAAGAGCGAGAACAGTGCTAAACCGATTGTCTTTTGATGATCTAGACAATTACGATGTAGTGAAAGAGCATTTACTGAAAGAATTTAAATTGACAGCGAGAGAATATCGATCACGATTTGCAGATGCGAAGAAAACGACAGAAGAGACATACACTATGTTTACAGCAAGATTGAAGAATTTGTTGAACTATTATGTCAGAAGTAGGCGAGTGGGTAAAAACTACGAGAAGTTGTTTGATCTGTTGGTGGCGGATAAGTTGAAAGAATGTCTACCACCGGGTCCACTACAGTTTGTACTTGCAAAAGAGGGTACTGAATGCTTGGAAGCTAGTAACGTTGCAGATCTCGCAGACATACATGTAAATAATCGAATTGGTGTAATGTTTCACGATAAACCGAAGTATCAAGCATGGGGTAATAGTTCAAAGCAAACCAGGTGGAACAGTAATAGCAAAGAAACAGGAAACCAAGCCAGAAGTAATGAGGTAAGGAAAGATAGTTATCATGGAAGACAGTTTGGGCAAGATAGGAAGGAGGCAACGGGGGACAGACAAATCTACAGTCGAATTCCAGTGATGGGACGCCAAAGAGAAGGCAATGCAGCATACACTCCGTACAACAATTACAGGCGGGAAAGCACCGAACAGAGAAATATTGTTAGGAAACGATGCCATAATTGCCAGTCAGACACACATTTGGTGAAGGATTGCCAAGTACCACCCAGAATGACAAATCTGAGAAATAGATTTAGTCGAAGTGCAGAAAACCTCAGAGTAAATCAGATTCAAGTAATGAATGCACCTAATCAGCTGGAAGAACAAGACAACCGCGAAACGGAAGTGAAGTCAGTCATGAAGTGCACGCCTCAGTTTACTATACAGAGAGAAATGGTAAAATCTGCTCCCATTACAGAAATTGGTCGAGAAACTGAAAGTAAAGATGATTGTCAACGTATGAAGAAGACTTTACTACAGCATGTGAATGTAGAGATACGGGGAAAGGATGACAGTTGTCATCCCGTGCAAGTCCAGGCATTGATTGACTCTGGTACTGAGATTCCAGTAATCAATGAAGAATTGTTGAAAGGAGCAATCGTAGAAGAAATTGGCAGGGTACATTTGCAATGTGTCGCTGGAGAGCCCATTCCAGCTAAGTTGGTGAAAATAGAAGTGCGGATGAGTTGTCACGACGTAGGAACAAATTTGAAAGACAAGGAAGTAAATATTGCGCCATATTTAACTTTGGTATGTGCCAGCATTCCGGCAGTTTTGTGTAAAGATAACAAAGAAAAGTTCTTGCTACATCCAGAGATAATCGCAGAACTGAAAGAGATTCCACCAGTGAGTGTGCTGCAAGGAGAACTACAAGCGAATGTGACTACGAGAGCACAGAGTCGGAGAAGAGAAGTGGAAGAAGGAGAAGAGGAAAAGCTAAATGAAAGTTTGCCAGATGATGACACAGAAAGCGAGGATGAACAAAGTGTTCAAGAAGAAGAAGAAGAAGGAGTAACATCCGGGAACAATGAAATAGAAGAAGAGATGGTTGCATGTGAACGTGATGATTATGATGAGTCTGGAAGCGATAGTGAAGTGGATACGAGTATGAGAGATTTGTTTGCTGAGAATACGAATGATGAAAGACAATTGGCAGATGCAAAGAAATTTGAAGAGCAGCAGAGAAATGACGAGTCACTGAAGTCGTGGTGGAAGATAGCTGAAGACCAAGGATCAGAGTTTAGTGTGGTGAATGGGTTGATGTATAAGAGGCATCAAATGTTGGACCAGTTGGTGTACCAGTTGGTGTTGCCGAAGGAAAGAAGACTTCAGGTGATGGAATTGGCACACGAGTCAGTATTCGGCGGACACTTGGGAGAAGAGAAGACAAGAGAACGTATCAAGTTGTCCTTTGTGTGGCCAAGGATGCGTAAAGATGTGATGAAATTCTGCAAGTCCTGTGAGAAGTGTCAGTTGAAAGCACGAAGTTTGGTGATGGATCGAGTACCGATCACACCAATACCAAGGGAAGATGTTCCGTTCCGCAGAATGACAATGGACGTCGTAGGACCAATCGAACCGACGTCAGCAGCAGGACATAAGTATTGCTTGTGCATCGTAGATTCATGTACAAGATGGCCGACAATCTTTTTGATGAAGTCATTGACTGCTAAGGCTGTATGCGAAGCTCTGATGAAGCTGTTCATGGATGTAGGAGTTCCGTCAGTGATAACGAGTGATAGAGGAACAAATTTTACAGCCAGCCTAACGAGAGAATTTCTGAAATTGATGGGATGTTGTCCTCGATTTGATTCTCCAGGACATCCAGAAGCGGCCGGAATAGTGGAGAGATGGAACCAAACATTCAAGAAGATGGTTCATCATGTCATTGTGGAAAATCCGAGACAGAGGCATAAAATCATTCCATTTACCGTCTGGGCATTGAGAGAAGTGCCTAATGCAACTACAGGAGTGGCACCATATCTGCTGGTCTACGGAAAGTCGCCGAGAGGGCCACTAACCATTCTTAAAGAAAGCTGGACCAAAGAGATAAATTTACCACCGAACATTGGAGTGCAACCGGCAAAGTACTTGAAGAATTTAAGAGCAGACATGGAAAAAGCATTGACATTCGCTGAGAGTTGCGCTGATGAAAAACAAAAACAATATGCCAGTCAATATAACAAAAGAGCAAAAGATAAAGAATTCGAACCAGGAGAGAACGTAATCGTGCTGTATCCAACGTCAACCAATAAATTGATCTCACGATGGCATGGTCCATGCACTGTCTTGCAAAGAAGATCCAGATATTCGTATCTCGTGGACATGAATGAAAGTGGGCGACGAATCGTGCATGCCAACAAGATGAGAAAGTTCATCACAAGATCTTTGTCGTGTGGTCTGATCGTGGAAGAGGATGACGAATTCGGATCAGTTGTAGAAATACCGCTGAAAGAAGACCACTCAGAGACAAAACAGAAATCTCTCCAATTGGATTATGAACAAATTGGACACCTTACGAGCGATCAACAGAAACAATTGCTTGAAATACTAAATCGTTATGCAGACAGATTTTCTGACAAACCCGGACTATGCACACTAGTAGAACATGAAGTCGTGTTGAAGCCAGACTTTCTAGAAAAAGAATTCATGGCATATCGAATACCATTAATATACCGTGCAGAAGTGGAAAGACAAATACAAGAGATGCTGAAAGAAAACATCATTCAACCATCGTCAAGCCGAATGGCAAGTCCACTTGTCATTGTCAAAAAGAAGGATGGATCCTTGAGACTGGCGTGCGACTACAGATACATTAACTCTTTTACTGAGAACTGTAGATATCCTATGCCAATCGTCAATGATGTCCTGAGCAAAGTCGGGAAATCCAAGTTTATTTCCGTTATGGACTGTCGCAGTGCCTATTGGACTTGTCCTGTGAAGAAGAGTGATCAATGGAAGACTGCGTTTGTTACACATAATGGACTGTACGAATTTACGCGTGTTCCTTTTGGAATGATTAACTCTGGACGGACTTTTGTAAAAGCGATAAATATGATTTTGCAACCGATTCATGAATTCACTGAACCGTATGTTGATGACATTGCTGTGCATTCTAATGATTGGAACATTCATTTAAAACATTTGGAATTGTTTTTGAAACAAATAAGACTGCATAATGTAACGTTGAACTTGAAGAAATGTGTGTTTGGTAAGAGTGAGGTGAAATTCATCGGTCACCTTATAGGATCAGGGAAGAAGATGATGAATCCAGATAGGATTGACAGTTTGATTAATTTAAAGAAACCTGAAATGAAGAAGCAAGTGAAACAGATCTTAGGATTTTTTGGGTTTTACAGACAATTTATTTGTAATTTTGCTGAAATTGCTAAACCATTGACAGACTTAACCAGTAAGAAAGTACCTGAAAACATTGTTTGGACTGATGCACATCAGAAATCCTTTGATTCATTTAAACAGATTGTATTGTCAAATGTGGTTCTATATATGTTTGAGGTTGGTAAACCATTTAATTTGTACTGTGATAGCAGTGATTTTGCTGTGGGAGCTGTTCTGTCACAGGTGGACCATGAAGGGATAGAACGTCCTGTTTCATTTATCAGCCAGAAGCTGACAGATACCCAGAGGAGATGGGCGACGATTGAGAATGAAGCCTATGCAATCATTTGGGCTTTAAACAAGTTGAAAGAAATTATTATTGGTTCTAAAATCAATGTGTTTACAGACCATAATCCTTTAGTTTATTTGACTGAATCAATGTCGAAATCTGCTAAGTTAGTCAGATGGTCATTATCATTGCAAAATTTTGACATTCTGTTGAACTACAAGAAAGGTAAACTGAATGTAGTAGCTGATTGTTTGTCTAGACTGTAGCGTAAGATGTTTTCTGATGTTAGGCTATTATTAAGAATTGTTTGCATTGTTTTAATTAAGGTACGTTCGCTAATTTTTAAAGATAATTAGCTCTCTTTAAAAGAAAGGAAAGAGGTAATGTAAGCTAATTTTGTATAGCATTATAATGGTCAGCTAATTGTTATGCAAGAGCGTACAGCTGAGGAAGGCCAGGTGCCTGAGTGGCGGGAAAGTTGCAGCGGCGCGACGTCGCCGGAGAGCGAGAGAGACAGAGACAGAGAGAAAGACAGAGAGGGACAGAGAGACGGACAGAGTGACTGAAGGAAGAGTGTACGCTAAGAGTGAGATAGGCACTTGTAGGTGTGCTAGTCATGTGTAGAAGGTGTAGTTTATGAAGAAAGTGTTAATAAGATGGCGTTTCTGTTGTATCATTTTATTGTTTGCCGTTGTTGGTGAATTTTGTGTTGATTGCAACTTTTGGAGATTTGAAGAAACTGAATACAAGAAACCGATCGTTGTTTTAAGTAAACAAGTTAAAGAACTTTAGACACTTATAAACTAGCCATTAGCTACCTCAGTACAGTCATTTAGGTTAGGCCTATAGGCTGCGCTGCTGAACTTTTGAAGAGACTGGAAAGGCGTGAGGGATAAGCTCACAGTCTCTCTCTCTCTCTCTCTCTATATATATATATATATATATATATATATATATATAGAGAGAGAGAGAGAGAGAGAGAGAGACATACAGACAGACAGACAGACAGAGAGAGAGAGCCTACGTGCAGCGTTGAACTGCACGGTCGGATTTTATTCCCACACGCTTGGCGTCCTTATGCAAACATTATGGAAGGAGCAACAACTCCATTTCTAAACTATTGTCCTGCTATCGCATTAATTTTGGCACCAGTCAATTTAATGAGTCAATAATATTCTCGAATGCCAGGAGAAACACGATATATTGTGAGAAGCATAGCTCACAAAAACATTCCCCTCCGACATTCAGCGAGTGGCATCTGCCACGAACACCCGTCGAGAATTTAAACCCATATGAATAAATTTATCAGCTGCAGTCATCGACTGCAACTCAGCCGCCGCGGTCCCAAGCGGTTCATGCACACAATGTCATGCCGAGACAGGCAAGCACACGCATAGACCTACATATATACATAATGCATATGCTTACATTACACCATAATATATATCTGAATATTCGAGTTACAAGTTATAGCCTATACACACATATTCGGGTGTTTGCTAGGCTTCTGCAATCGTACCGTCCCAGAAGTATCATCATCACCGCCATCATCGCCATCATCATCGTCGGCTTTCAACTCTATTTCCCAAGTGAATTTCAGATCACGGCTTGCTGCCGAATCTGATCGGCATTTGGGTCTGACAGCATCGCAAAAATTAATTTCGTTAGAAATAACATATTAAATTATGTAGCAGCCTATAGGTCATGCGAGCAGATAGGGCATACACGTAGCCTAAGAGCCTCGGCCTATATAGTATAGGACTAATTCCAATATTCTCATGCCTATACAAAGTCATCGGCCTTAGGACCACTCATCGATTCGAGTATGAGAATGGAATAAGATAAATCTAGAGCCTGGTCTATCGTTTACATTAAGCCGCCGCACGATACCGTATACATGCAATCCATGCATTGTGTTTTGACCGTTTGTAGATTACAATATGTCTACAGCCTTCCAACTGCATGCTATCGGCGATTTGCAATAGATTGAATAGACCGTTTTCGACGTCACAGGATGAGATCAAGCGTAATAATGAGAGAGTAGACCGCAAGTAGAAATCTGCATGTGAACGTTGAAAAGACATACACGTGAGATACCGGTGGCGTTATGCCATAACAGCTGATCTCGATCGTCGATCGAAATCATCTGTAGGTCTAACGTGGGTCAAGACAATGACAACTATCAAAATTCTTGGAGTTTTACCATTGCCAAGGAAGCGGACGGTAGCTTAGATCTATAGCAGCTAGCACAATGTCCCATGTGGATAGGCTATTGAGTTCGTACTGCTCATCACCGTTCGCTTTTAAAACTCTCAAACGGAGAGGTATGCATGACACAGACCACATTAGTAATTTTCAGGTGACACGCTGTCTACCACGATGGCCATATAGTCTTTTGTACGCGTCTCCGGCATGGTGGGATTTCCGAGCACAGAGGAACGAGAATGAATCGATAGGTTCGTAAAGAGAAAAGGATCGAGTGTCTGTATGAGACTGTATCTACAAACCTTCAAAATAGTGGTACTCTTACAAACACGTTCTACATTTATCCAACCCTACACCATTCCAACTATCCCAGCTTTAAGCAGTTTATAGTAAATTCAGGGATTAAGGACTTGGCAACAGACCGTACAGAGCTATTATACAACTGTATAATCAACTGTCATTGCTCTGTGAGAAATGGTGTCCGTATGTGAGACAAAAAGTAAAGGTCGGACACAATCCGAGACATTAGACGGAAATCGTCTAGGTTCATGAATATTCAGTGCCAGAGCGATGGCTTGTCTTCCTCCGGAGCAGGCCTCGATCGACGCAGATATTTTCTCCAGCCAAGCTGACGTGATGCTATTCGAGGCAAAATCATCAACGATGCAAATCATGAGCGTCGATAATGGATGCGTCAGCAACGACGTCATGGCGGTCAATGCGATCGTTGCCACCGCCCGCAACCATTGGTCCATTGAACCTGCCTAACTAAGTCTAAGATAACAAGAACTTCCTGCAAAGAATTATTTTCATAATATTTATTAGCCGCTGCCTAGTGTAAAAGAACACTAGATAACGAAATATAGCCGCAAAGACAAGCCCATTTAAGTTGCCAGCACGAGTAGATTCCAACAGAAACGATTGCAGACAATATTTTCTATTCCCAAGACAACAAAATCTCGATCCGATGCTAATTGCAGCGGCTGCAAATATTCTTCTATCCGATTTAAAGTGTAAGTGGACGGTCATGGACGGAGACCACGAACTTATTTACTTGTGCACTTATAAGGCCAGCACAGCTTGCATGGAAAGGTAAGGGTAGTCCAGGCACTTCCTTTTTATAAGCCAACCCTTTAAGCACTGAATACAATATGATGACCAAGTTAATCCTCAATTGGCGATCAAATCTTTTGATTTCTGAGAAGAATCCAGCAGCTTTCTCCACGTCCAATTTCCGATTCGACAACAGCTGACAGCCTCATCCTCTTCTCTCAAATCTGAAGAACTGTACTGTCTTCCATGCACTCTGATTCGCTGCCGCCTCTGCCCGTTGCTATAGTTGGACAAATAAACTGTCCAAAATGGCTGATGACGTGTTTCACCCGTTCATCAACTTTAATTCAATTCATCGCATCAAATATCATCGTAGACCTAATCGTAATCTTGAGATTTTTACACCGCCAACAAAAGCGCTAAGTCACGAAAACCATGCGCAGCTTAACACAGGCGCTTAATAAAAAAAATACATAGGTAGAGGGTCAAGATCCGGAGAGCCAGGCAGGCAAACAGATGGACGGCTAAGGTGCATGAGTGACGTTTACAGTTGAAATGGCCAGAGAGGTGAGGAGAAGAGAAAGAATCAGTATAGAACTTTTGAAAAAGTCAATGTTTTCAATTTTGAATGAAATACCTGCGGAGAGATTTTAAGAGGCGAGGATTGGGTGAGTGAATTCGGTGAATCAGATATTTGTCTTAAAACTGGGAAGAGGGAGATTGTTCCAGAGAGGCGGAACAGCTAGGGCAATGGAGCGATTGCCAAATTTAAGTGATGAGGTGATGGAAGGGCGGACCAGAGTCACGGTGTAAGAAGAACGCCGCTTCAGAATTGCACAGGAGCTTTACTTACCCCGTTATCTTAGCTGACTCTTCACACAGATAATCCCATCTTATTGACTCTTGTTTCCTTCGAATCTACCACACATCATTTTGTTGCAAACGCTTCCGCTAGAACTCCGGATTTTAATAGAAATGATTGTCGATTCACAATTGCAACGATTTCACAACTACGTGCATAGGTCTTTTCTGCTCGTTTCCGAGGACGTCCGGGTCGGTGGAACAATCAAATCGCCAGCGTAATCGAGCAATCGTAATTAAGTGAGCAGCAACAGTCTCTGCGAGCGGACACGGCTGGTCATGACGCCGCGTTTCATAGAACGTAGGCTACTGATCCCACTCTCGGCAAATGGTCATTATTCGTAGGCTATATAGACGGCATTGATTCAATTTCGATTTCATGACGAAAGGTTGAACTGATTTATTGACAAGAACATAACAAGACATCGGAGCAACACGACGAATAGGTTTTATAAAGAGAAGCAGATAAAATGAGACTCGTAAATCCGATGTCGAATATTCTCACGAGGTGACTGCACGAATTTTAGAAGTTGCTTTGTATTAATTATAATTATTTACAATAATTATGCTGAAGTACAACTAGGTTTCTGCGCAGGATTATCAGCAAGCGTGCGTGTACTATTTGGGATGTTATGCAGTATGCATGAGATAAACGCAGATATTATTATTGGCAAGTGGGCTATAGAACTGCGTAAGTAAGTAGGGCATATATATATATATATATATATATATATATATATATATATATATATATATATATTCAAGATATGCGTGTGCAGCTATCAGTTAAAGCGACTGCATGGAGTGCAGGCCTATACATACGCTGCAGAAGGCGCGAACAGCAGAAAGTGGGGCATCGTCGGACTCTGCGGAATATATTCCCATAGTCATGCATTAAATATCATAGAAGCCAAAAGAGATCCGCATTTCGCCTGTGTGAAAGTAATTATATACTCACAGTATACACGTGCAGATGCTACATTCATACTCTCATTCATCCATCGCTCTTTCTTCACTTCCGTTCCTTTCTTTCATCTTTCATATTTCGTCGCTTCTAGAATTAATGTATGGAGAAATTATTGAACGATAGAGCCAGCCAGTCAGTTAGTTAGTCAGTCAGTCAGTCAGCCAGTCAGTCAGTCAGTCAGTCAGTCAATCAGTCAGTCAGTCAGTCAGTCAGCCAGGTAGCCACAATAGCCACATCGTCATCATACAATCTGTCAGTTTGACTTATACAGGGGAACGAGTCACAGATAAACCCTTCGAAAAACATTGTGAATTTTGCGTTTGAGCAGAAAGGTCTGTGAACTGCAGCCTCGTCATCTTCTATAGGCTTATAGGTCACTAGCCTATAACTAGACTACCGTAAACTGGCTATTTCACAACTTGAAATCGTGGAAATCGTGTAGCCTACAATGATGCAAAGTTAGGTAGGCATAGTCGTCACTATACCTTCACTTGCTTCAAAAGGTCCGACTAGGCCGTCTAATTGAACTATACAGAGCGAGTTAGTGAGTTTTAAATGCAGAAACGGAAGTAACACTTGCGACAGATTTACACGCAGGATATGATGGAGAAAATATGAAATAAACTAAATAGAAAAAAGTCACGAGTAAAAGTGGAAAGTGCAACTAAAGAAAATGCAAAAACAGTGGCGTAGCTACCATGTGTGCAATGTGTGCAAAGCACATGGGCCCACAACCTCCAGGGGCAAACAGAGATTGTTGAATTATTAACCTAGCCTAACCTAATTAGTAATTCATAATATTTTATAAATAAATGTATAGTTTCTGTAAACACACTATAACCTTGCATTACACCGTTAAATTGCAAGATGACTTTTTGTGTGTGAACAATGATAAGTATAGGTCTAACACAGTTTTAAGTTGAGAACATCAAATGAATCATACCGGCATTGATGATTAAAGAAGGAAGCTGTCTGGAAAAAGAAATCATAGATCTACAGGGCACAGTACCAAGAAAAAGAACTCAAGAGATGACTGAGGACGAGCTGGATTGCAAATATAAGAGACTGGATGGAGATACCTTTCAGGCCCAGCCCTAGGGTATGCAGGGCTCAAGGCAGCAGCGGGTCCCCAAGCAAAGATTTACAGAGTTCATTTCCTGTTAATACTGCATTGGCACTATACTATGTAAGCCTATTTAAGTAGCAAGGCTACTTAAATAGGCTTACATGTATAGTGTAGCTGTATGGTCGATGGCGAGAAACGAACTCTATATATGAACGGAGAACATCAAAGAGAGGTCCTATAATAATATAATTATAGCAAGAGAACTTGGCAATAGTTAGTTTGTGGCCGGACGAGATCCTGTTCCTGTGTTAGCTGGTCAAGAAGATTAGATGAATAATAATTAATTAACCTATATATGCAGATTATTGCCGACAAAGGAGACTCACTCCGGATAATTTAGACACGTCTTCGTCGTGCCGTCTTCTCTCTCTCTCTCTCTCTCTCTCTCCCTCTCCCTCTCCCTCTCTCTCCCTTTCCCTCTCCCTCTGCCACGTCGTCGTCGTCGTCGTGCCGTCTTCTCTCTCTCTCTCTCTCCCTCTCCCTCTCCCTCTCCCTCTCCCTCTCCCTCTCCCTCTCCCTCTCCCTCTCTCTCCCTTTCCCTCTCCCTCTGCCACGTCGTCGTCGTCGTCGTGCCGTCTTCTCTCTCTCTCTCTCTCTCTCTCTCTCTCTCCCTCTCCCTCTCCCTCTCCCTCTCCCTCTCCCTCTCCCTCTCCCTCTCCCTCTCCCTCTCCCTCCCCCTCCCCCTCCCCCTCCCCCTCCCCCTCCCCCTCTCCCTCTCCCTCTCCCTCTCCCTCTCCCTCTCCCTCTCCCTCTCCCTCTCCCTCTCCCTCTCCCTCTCCCTCTCCCTCTCCCTCTCCCTCTCCCTCTCCCTCCCCTCCCCCTCCCCCTCCCCCTCCCCCTCTCCTCTCCCTCTCCCTCTCCCTCTCCCTCTCCCTCTCCCTCTCCCTCTCCCTCTCCCTCTCCCTCTCCCTCTCCCTCTCCCTCTCCCTCTCCCTCTCCCTCTCCCTCTCCCTCTCCCTCTCCCTCTCCCTCCCCCTCTTCCTCCCCCTCCCCCTCCCTCTCCCTCTCCCTCTCCCTCTCCCTCTCCCTCTCCCTCTCCCTCTCCCTCTCCCTCTCCCTCTCCCTCTCCCTCTCCCTCTCCCTCTCCCTCTCCCTCTCCCTCCTCTCCCTCCTCTCCCTCCTCTCCCTCTCCCTCTCCCTCTCCCTCTCCCTCTCCCTCTCCCTCTCCCTCTCCCTCTCCCTCTCCCTCTCTCTCTCTCGTTTTACGCTACTGATAGACTGCGTTGCGTTGAAATCGTCTGCATGTGAAGCTGCTATCGTTGCAGTCGTCGCTGGGTTTCTTTCGAGCTTCGGTTCATTGTGGATAGATACGGCAGGGCCTACCTATGGTAGTCTATAATCACTCAATCGCGAGGCGCGGTGGTGTAGTGGCTATGTTCGTTGTCTTGCTGCCGGATGGTTGCAGGTTCGAATCCGCCTCAAGCTGCCTAGTAGGGACCTTGGGCAAACCCTTCACTTGAAATTGCTCGGCTCTTCGGCGTGAAACTCCGATTCAGTGTCCGCGCTGTAGTCGTGAGCGCTTCCTCGTAGAAATCTTGACGGGGCGCTATAGCAAGTGATTGAAGTGAAGAAACAAACAATCACAGTAACACACTTATTCGTGAATGATGAATCGAATCGAATGTGAGCCATTATAAATTATTCGGTGCAACTCTAACGTACATGTATAGTGTGGATAGACCATAATTACCGGTATACACTGTGTCCGGTTAAAAAGTAGCCCTCACAAAAAAGTGTCATAACTCGGTCAACACTTTTAGGATTTGCCTGAAATTTTAAGCACAGCAACAGTGACCATATTTACACGAGATCCTATAACCGATTAGAAATATTCGAGATTTTTTCAAATTTATGAGCGTTTAAAATGGAGCACCGAAAAATTGAACTTTTCAACATGGAAAACCTGAAAGGAAGTGAAATTCAGATATATAATTTTATGGTGTTCAAAATGTCCTTCTTGTTCACGAACACACGACCGTAGGCGCAGTTGTTGTTCCGGGAGACACTCGGCTTCATATCCCGCAGCTGTGGCCGCCCAGCAGTCCAGACCGCGATCCGGAGTACCAGGTACATTTCCTGGAGAAGCGCGTTTTTCGATCACGCGTATTCATGACATCGATAACCGTAGGGCGTAGGGCGGGTCTGATTGAAGGGTGGCAGATGTTTGACCAGGTGATCATCGACCGGACCATCAAACACTATAGCGTCTACGTCTACGGTCGTGTGTCCGTGAACAATGAGGACATTTTGAGCACCATATATAGCTAAATTTCACTTCCATTCAGGTTTTCCATGTTGGAAAGTTCAATTTTTTGGTGCTGCATTTTAAACGCCCATAAATTTGACAAACTCACAAATATTTGCAAACGCCTTTGGAATCTCGTGTAAATATGGTGACTGTTGCTGTGTGTTAAAATTTCAGACAAATCCTAAAAGTTTTGACCGAGTTATGGCACTTTTTGAGAGGGTTACTTTTTAACCGTACACAGTGTAGAAATGTTTAATTTTATATATACACGGAATATATACTGAATAAAGACTACTTAAAAATTGTTACCATTGTTGTTCTTCTTTAAGATACTAATAATTGTCGGTTTGCGCTGCTTCACGAGGCTGAGAGTGGAAGCTATAACTCGCCTCTCACTTAGTAGATTCCTTTACAGGAAGCAGTTCCGTGTATAATAATTATAATCCACATATCACGATATTCATATCCACTTCCCGTTAGAAAAGCGTTGCAACACTATGCAACACGTCGGCACCCACATCGCCCGTCCTATCGAAGCAATGGCCTGCATGAATGATGTGAAAGAGACGAGAGTAATGCAGCTGCTTCGGCCCGCCCACCCACCCGGATGGTGGCGACGCGGGTGGTTGGGTGGGGTGGTGATGGTGGCGGATGCATGGACTGCTGCTGCTGCTGCTGCTGCTGCTACTGCTGCTGCTGCTGCTGCTGCTATCATCCATGGATTGGTTCATTCAGCTGCTGACGGTAGGCCCGCTTCTAATGGTCACACGTCTTTTCCAATTAGCACAGGTGAAGACCAGCATCGAATGAATCATACAGTGGCGTAGCAATAGGGCGTGCAACCTGTGCAGTGCACGAGGGCCCCCGGCTGTCAGGGGCCCCCCGGGGTCAGAGTCAATTTTTTTACTTTAAGGATATTCAGAATGTATTCAAACCTACATCTACAGCGTACACACCCAGTAATTTTTTGGGTTTCAGCCGGAATGTCCATGATTAGGCTACCTTATTACAAATATCTTTACTCCTTGCAGTCTTTGGCCGAAAGTAGGCCTAGTTGTACTGACGTATAAACATAATTGTGTCATGGTCTACGCAGACGCGTTTTAAATTTATTATCTTTGTGGTAAAAATGTGAAATTTATATAAGATAACTGCATAGCCTATTTACTTGGAAATTGCATATTTTTGAACTCTCGTACGTCACTCTTTCTGTCCCCCCCCCAAGTTATGCCTAAGTCAGTAAGTCTTATTTGAATGACGCTGCTAAGCGACAAGCACGAGAAGAACGGGTAAAGAAAACCGCCAAAATGCAAAATGAAATTCCGCATTTGCGGAGAGCGAGCTTGCACAGATGACTACATCAGACATGGGGGCAGAGTCGAATTACGGTTTGATCAGTGCAGAGATGGTGGTTGACATGGATATTGACACTGAGCCGAGTAGGCCTCGAACTTCAGAGGCTACGGTAGCAGTTACATCACCAATGGATTCAAGCTTGACACCTCAAGAGTGGTGGCTATTTTTGCACTGCAGAGAAGACGCGCAAACGAGCATTTTTAGCATTTCGGATTTAGACCCCCGTAGTAGGTTAGCCGTAGACTGGATTGAGTCATTTCACACTTGCCAAATTCGTTACATTGTTCCGCTCTTTTAATCAACAAACCCAACAGCTTGGAGAATTTAAGTATAGGGCGCCTATAGGTGATTGATGATTAATACTTCAGGAGATGAAGAAGTTTTTGTGATCACTTTTGTATGGTATTCTAGTTCAATTTTTCTCTGCTGATATGGAGAAGAATATATTTCATTAGATAAATTTGTTAAAATAATAAAAATGGGGTTAGTTTATTTTCATTTAGCTTTGGTGTTAAATATGCAAATTTCGTAAAGCGGCCAGGCGTTTTGCACAGCTTTGTTGTTTGAAATCGAATGGGGTTAAAGCATTTAAGGGCCCACCAGCTAAGCTCTGCACAGGGGCCCCCCAAGACCTTGCTACGCCACTGGAATCATACCAGCATAAGATTTTCATTTCGCCGATTCGCTTCCCTATGCAAATGGTCTGGGATAGGTGTGATCATTATATACTGGCAATAGATGTCCTTCTATCTGTCACATCCGTGTATTAACCTCATACTTGTCATAGGCATGCTCGTGTATTCCGGTCATTTGCTGGACAATAAAATTATTATGGTAACGTTATTAACCTGACATATCTCTCTCAACCAGGATTATAATTTCCAGAGGTTTGAGGTGGCTCACCCTTCGCTAGTC